>CAJNAR010000004.1:0-569277 GCA_905220665.1 Albugo candida
AAGAAATGCCAAAAATTTCATCATGTTCAGTCGAGAATCAAAGACTCAAGCCTTGAACGCATCTGATTGGAGACCACCCAATAGTGCATAGTTTTTGGTTTGGTCCGAAAATTGAGTGTGTCGATGGTCTTTCAATATGCGGTATTTCGTTCCTAATTGCGGACAGGTGTCAAGTCGTTCAATACTATTCCCAAGATATCTGGCAGAGAACCAAAATTTGGCTTCAAGATGAGCAAACATGCCAAGTCATGAAGTATCACCTCGGGGGTATCCCACTAGCAAGTTATATAGGCTTACTTGCACTTCTATTTACCATGAAAGGAATACGTTTATTTTGGTCAAGGTCTTTATCCATGGACGCAAAGCTAGAATTGTGGTTTTTGAGTGTGAACTTCAGGCCACAATACACTTTCAACGTTCTCGGAAAAGTTTAATAAGAGAACACCGTCTTCCAACAAACCCACTTTGATCTCGTTGTAGTAGTTTGATTAGGACTATTTGAAGGCGATCTCGGGACTAGACGTTCCATCATAATTATGTAAAGTGATAAGTCCGTAGTTGCTTGGTCGGCTCCAGTCACTTCTTCTGTAAAACAAGAGTAACGGTAGCGCTTTGTTGTAACTTGACCATGCGTCCTTTTGCGAATTGAGTGGAGTGAATCGACTCAGAGACGAAATCCCAAGTCAAGATGAAACGTTCATGAAATTTCACTGGAAATGAAAGGGAACAATGGAAGAGGATTCGTTGGAAGGCGATCGAGAGTTTTAATATTACTAATCTCGAGGCATTGTATCCATTTAATAGGATCGGTATCACCTGATCCGTCTATTCGGTGAGCTGAAGGGATGCATACTTGTCGTACGTGGGTGCAGGCGATCGAAGAAAACCCTCCATGGCTTTTCGATAAATTGGATACTGTTGTCGAAGTGATGTCAAAAGTTTAATATGTGTTATCGCCGTGAAGGACGGCTTTGACTCTCTTTGCTTCCTACAAATCAAGAGGAGCAGGATAGGTAGCGGCAATCCGGGAATCATCATGAGAATCTTGAAGACGATTGTGAGCTGATCCTTCTTGCGACGTTTCATGATTCTCAAATTAACGTGAAGCAACAGCCAGTCCATCCTCTTCTAATGTTCGAATAAGGCACCAAGGATATATTCAACGCTGGTCCGAAGCTGGTTCAAAAGACCCTTAAGTTGGAGTTCAGCACCACCTGGATTTCGGGTTCTCGTAATACCTATGTAACGGAGTATCATGGAAGGGATACTAAGTCGGTTATGCGTCATGGCGGAGCTAAAACGGAGCTTTAAACTGGCATGATGATATTGATATTTGCTGCTTTGCTTGATCGTACCCAAAGGGAAGCATTATTCAATAAGATTTTGGTGTTCAGGTCCCACGTGAAGGCTTATGTGGTGGATTATGGCGAGCCTCAGGCATCAACAAGTCTCAAGTGAAATGTCCATTGATGTGAAGAAATCATAAGATGAGCACGTATGCTGAGATTTGCTAGAACTTTGTACCCAGTCGACGATAACGTTAAGTCCCCTACGATGTTACGATGCATACCATTGGAAAAGCAGTGAGGAGAGAGTCTAAGATTGTATTGCGCGGCAAGCAAGCTTTTTCAAAGACCACATGACTCCACTCGTATAAAGAAATTTTTATTTGAAGATAGATTAACGGCTTTGAGTCATGTTAGTATTGTACCTGGACGTACTTTTGACGGTAGAGATTCAGGGTGATGTGACGGGAAGATTACTTCCAGGTCAGTACGTCCAACGACATTGGTAAGATCCAGGAGATACCAAAATGACCTATCGACGGAATCCAAGGTACTGATATAATTCGAGTCGCACTTTAGTGATCGGCGCACCGAAATGTATTTTCTGAAATCTGATAAGTTAATGGGTATGAAGAACTTGCCTATAAAACGCTGAGTTGACTTGGATGATACCATTCAAAATGCGTGAATGGCTACAGCGATAAAAACGCTTCTTGGAACGAGAGGAATCGACTGGAGTGTGTCCAACGACGTCGTGAGCATCGCAGAGCTCAACGTTGGTCTCCAAGGTAGATTTCTCCTTTTCGGATCTAAAAATGTGCACGCAAGAATACTAGAGGCGTCCATTGGGAACAGCGAAAAGGAGAAAACTACTTAATTTCGACGCGCAAAATTCATCAATTAAAGGATCTTCCCATAAGGAGAAAGTAACTTTTTTTCGGTGGTAGCGGACCCATAATCATTTTTGAGCAGTCTATGGGCTAGAGAACGAGTTGGGCTCTGGAGGGATTACGTGATTCACACAAGGTGACTGAAACTGAAGGTATAATTCGAATGTAGCCAAAACCTTGACTAAAGTCTGGACTTCGTCTTTCTAAACCAGCACGCAAACAGCGCGGTCTCTGGTTGGATCGAATCGGCATATAGACTAGCTATGCGCCAAACAACGTTATAGAGTCACCATAAGTCCGTTTAAAGCTAGCATGATTTTACACTAATGGCATAATCTAAGAACATGATTTGCTGAGCAATGGAAGGTGACCGAAAGACTCGTTCAATGATGATGGGTCGTGTCCCAGTGGTCACCAAACGGGTTTCTGTGGTTTCGAACGACATAAAAGTCCCTGGAGTACCTCTATATGGTCCGCACGGTGAGTACAATCTACCCGCATCCAGGTATAGTTGTGAAGACGTCAGTCTTCCGACATGCAAACAATGGGATCGCTATGTAGAGTTTGTGCTGCGAGCAAAACCACACTCGTCAAGCGAGCAACATGCCTTGGCGTCGGTCATATTTGAGGCAAAGAAAGTCAGTTTATGCCCAGCAAGGTAAAAGAAAATTCGAAGAAGAGGAAGCTTATTCGGTACAAGGTAGCTTTCCCTGCATAGGTGGTGGTGGCCCGCCATTGATCTGCTACAATGCTGAAGACCTAGTCTAGACGACACCCTGGAAGTGGGTAAGCCCTTTGAGCATGAATTTATGGAATTATCTCTCCACCGTTGAGCGTTAAATCAAGCTTGTGAGTGATTTGCTGGTCTCCTAGTGTCTCATACGTAGACGCTATTGTTCGCTTTTTAGTGTAAGAATGTAAATATATAATGGGCATTGATCTAGTTATCTCCTGTCTAAACTTTTCTTCTTCCACAACCTCCTCTTCCTATATCGTCATCAGCGTCTTATGCCGCATCCCTCGGTACAGTTCCAGTGATTATCGCGTCATATCAACACAGTGAGTCTAAGATATCAGGATCATCCGAAACTTTGAGACGTGCTTGATAAATCACACATTTCGTCGTATTGTGTCACTTACGAGATATAGTATATTAAAAAAAATATCAAGTTGTACTGCGCTCTAATACAGTATTCGCAATTACTCGCAATGGGGAGATATGCACATCAGTTGTCAAAACTTGATCAATCTCGTAGCTTGCAATAAAGTACATAATACCACTTTTCATCGTATCAAGCACATAAGTATAGTATTGCAGTTCGTTGCCGTCTTAATTTTCTCGACAATCAGCACGATCTTTTATACAGTGCACACCACCTATAACTTGTAACGCCTGCGGGCCTTACTGAATTTACTACTCTGCACACATAAATCATCGAACAGCAAAATACCTCTTTTATCTAATAGATGCAGTCTAGAGCTTCAAAATTGGATGAATTTTGGTTGAATTATAAGTCTCTAAAAGTCGCATTGTATTTCTGCATTCTACTATTAGTATCCTATCAATGCGTGAAAATTGGCTGCCATCAGTGGGAAATATAGAGTTTAGGGGTTAGGTTTTAGGGGTTAAGAGCAATTGTAATACAGTATCTAACAATATATATCATACTTACAGCTTCATAGATAAGCTGCTAAATCATAGCTGTCTGTGAGAACTGAGTCTGGCACTCTTCGATGTGATCGGTATCTTTTCATAGCAAATTCCGCGGCTTCTCCGGTTAGATCTTTCCGATACACATCCATATATCGGAAGCACTTTCTAGCATGGCGACGGATTGTTGCGAGCGAAATGAAGGCAAGTGCATTCGGAACTGTCGCAACCAATCCTTTCAATGTGTAAACTCAATTCTTATTTGCGTATCGTTTTGCTTCCCTCAAAACGTATTCTATTTATTTCAATTTGCAATGAAATTGGGGTAAAATGTGATCAGATGGTCCGCCGCAGTGACTGTCTCTTCCAACAAACCCTCTTGAGCTATAAAGTATGGCTGGTTTTGAATAACACTGCGGCCGCAAAAACTACCTGTGTCACCACATCTAACCCGGCAATCCAGGAGAAGGTCAGGCGTCCAAAGATTGCGTTCCTGCAGGACGCTTTTATGCATTTTGGCTGTCCGCATAGCGGATTATCTGTGGGAAATACCATGGTTTGCGCTGTCCCACCTCCAAACATTTCATCCCGCATCACTGGAAGAAAAAAAGAAATTGGTTTTGTTATGAAAGGAGCAGGATGGTTGGTATCAAGATGAAACGTGATTAGGATAAAGGCTTTTGTAATGGTATTGGGGAGCTTAAGATTACGCCAATTATATACGTTGACGTTGTATGTTTGATGATTCTTCAGTTTGGTCGGAAAAAATAATAATCACAGGTCACAGATGACTTGCACTATAAGATGAAGACAAATTATGTTTTTGGAGTTTATCTCTCTACATACAGCATACGACTAATGAGAAGTGACACCTTATACCTTATTGCATATACGAGGATTAGTGGTCATTCGCAATAGATTGCGGAAGCGCATTAGTGGTTTTGAATCTTGCCAAATAGCATTAAGGTCTTTTCGACAAGTATTTAAAAGGTCACAGCGCGCGATGTCGGACTCGTTGAAAGTTGATCTTTTTGTGCTGCCGCTTTGCCGTCCTAAAAGATCTACGTGATGTTGCGATTAGCGCCAGCCGTTACGCTCGAAGCAGCTCGTTAAGACAAAACTCGCTGAGTAGGCATTCGCTGAGTTCGGGCATCTAATTTTTTTACACTCGAGGTATGTATAGGGGAGGAAGTAGAAGTAGAAGGAGCATGACAAGGGATCCGCACGAAAATAACAGAGAATCAAAGCATCCTTTTGAGTGCGAAGAACATATTGTCCTACAGGAAAATATATCGTATTTATTATTCTTTCATGCTACGATAACACCGCAAGTTGTATGCATAGAGCAGAATACAAGTGAAAGCTGTTACAAAAAGGATATAATGACAAGCCTTACGTGTACATTTCAATATCCTTGCTCCAGTCGACGATCCGTTTTGTACTCATAGTGTTTTGACGCACAGAACCAGCGGCTTCTGTTGTCGACCTACACGTGATAGCGAATGTTGTGCTCGTAGCATTAGCCTTTGTAATTTGTCCAGTCAGCTGCTTCTATGATACAGCATCAGCCTCAATTTTTTAAGCGTTATTTGTACAATAGAATTTCATTGTTTGTGCTTTCGAATATGAACACGCCCTTGCAATTTATATAGGATACGCTAATTCATATAATAGCTCAAATGCGCGTCACAAATCATCACGTTTGTCTATATCGTGGCCAGTTGAAACATACTACTGAAAGTGCTCAAATGTTTGGAGAATTTTGCCGTCAGCTAATTTTTAGAAGTTGCTTGGGAGATGGAAAGTTTAGCTGATACGTAAAACATGGCGAGTGATTTGAATCCATACACCACAAAGCAGGAAAAAAGGCGATTTTTGTTGTGCAAACGTCATTGTTGATCACAATGCTTGGAGACGGGTCTCTTACACCAACAGCATCAATTGTAACCACAAAGCGGCATAATACGCTAAAAAAGTCGACGTGATCCGCGTGTGACCAGAGTACTTTTACCACAACATTTTGTATGAGGAGTTGTTCTGATAAAAGTTCAACAAACTATTGCTCGTTGTTAGATATCTTGAATTATAGTCGTAGCACTGGTACTTGTATTATTCCTGAGTTTGAGCCGCGCTTATAAACGGCTATTGTCATTTTAATCAAACATGTGTACTGGATTGACGTGCTAAGTTACAAAACGAAGTAGCATTTCCAAGGATTTTATGCTGCTCAGCATTAGTGTTCCCATCATGTATTTCGACCTGCGCAATAACATTTTATCGTAAAGTGATGTACGTGACTCAAAATGTCGAAAATATCTAAATGATCCTACTAAATGATGTCCTTCGATGTTTGTAGCGCCATCATACAAAGGAAAGTGATGCAGGTGTCATAACTGACAGGGCTCTAGGAGGCGAATTGTATTCTTGATATGGAAGTATGCTGTAGCTAAAGCAAAAGATTGTACTGCTCGTCCAGTTTCTTCAATTTGAGTCGTGCCACAGTCCAATCTGTAGAAAACGTCAGTGAGACTTCGATCAACGAACTAGAAGATCCCGTGAAACTATCAAACGATTATTGGTTAATTACAGCCAGCAGTTAATTAGTCAACCATCATTTTTGACTGAAATGGTCATTCGACGTCAGATGCCGATCATGATTGAAAACCAATCAACATTCTAGAAGTGACAAATGGAAACCGATTTATTTTCTTTCGAAGGGGCTTGTGATCCTTACTCTGAGGGTGATGCTATCATACCATCAAGGACGCGACTACTTAAGTGGACCCGTAGATTGGTAATAACAAAGCAACCCTCCTCTGAGTTCTATAAAGATGAAGGTTGGTTACTGCAACCTTCTTTTGCATGATTGACAGCTGATGATGAAAAGGTGGTAAAGCAAATTCACTAAATGTCGAAGTAAGTTTGGTGGAGTTTGATGAGAATGGGGATAATGTACGGACCCCCGATCACGAATTTATTAATGTCCCACTTCGTGTCGTTCTCTACTTTGAATCCGGGAAACGAGTGGATCGAAACGATCAGGACATCTTCAGATTTGTTGGGAATGAGTATGATTCAATTGTGATTCGTGCGGAAACAAGGAAAGTTGATATCAGCTTTCGTCTGGAAAAGGTACATCGAGTTTATGCTAAGATTTACGATAACATTTCATTGTCTTCAAAAGGTGAGCAGACGAAAAGATGGGCAGAGATTCAAACTACGTATTGAGGTGGATTACGAGCAATGTGCGGCAAATATGGAGGATTTAATGCCGGTATTCACCACGTCAATTTGTGTCCTCTCCAAGCGGAAACACAACCGTGAAAAGCAACGCAACCTCATTGAACCGCCTCAAAAAATTTGTAGAAAAGGTACATATGAGACTGCATGCAGCGATGTATACAAAGTGTAAGCTTTCATAGATCTACTTCTTCTAGAAGAGAGAATCAGCGCACAAATTGACAAGTTACAAGATGCAGTATCGAAGTTGTCAAACCAATTCAAATTACAAGTAAGAAATTCGTCAAACCCAGTCACTTCTGGAGGTTATCTTCGCTTGTTTAGAATGATACACTTCAACAAGCCTCGGATTATCAGCTTCTGTACGCTGGCAAAAGTCATACATCCCTTCCCTTGAACATCGACCGAACGTATATTGACAAAGAAAGCATGCAGCGAGCGATGAAACCAATCCCTTTTGATTGGGACGCAGACGCCGAATCAATTTTGGGGATACATGAGTGTGAGGTTACAGGTTCGATGACAATGTAAATTCATAGTCTCATGTTGTTTCAGTGCGTACTGGTCTCGAACACGTCAACCGTGTATCGGATGGTATTGAGTTTTGTTGCATAGATTTCTTTAAGGAATTAAAAACTTGTTTCACACGTCAAAATGAGAAATGATCAAAGTCAATCTCAACGCTGATAGAATGCTAGTCGGCTAAAATCTGCTTAAATCACTTGAGGTGAGCTTTTCGAGTCGTCCAAATAGTAAACGGATACATTCAAGGATATATCCTAGTAGGATTTCTACATTAAAACTTAGGGAGGCGTACATTTTCCAATTCTCCGCTTGGGTAGGCTCGAAGCGCTGCCCACACCGGGATAGAGCCAACGACCTCCGCCGTAGAATCTTCTTGCTCCTTCTGCCTGAGCTCGGGCGGATATACAGCGATCTGAAAAAGGTAGATTAACTACTTAGGAATACACCACTTTGCAAATTTCTTTTCGAAATCGTAAAGAAAGAATAAAGCGTATGTATGGACAAAGTATAGCAAATAAAATGTGTCGAAAATAGATCGTTTTTCGTTTCTGGCAACGCCTGAACCTTCGTAAAATAAAATATAGAGAATATGGGGATTTTATACCACTGTTTTCAAAAAACATGGTTTATATACAAAAAGTTAAAAAATATGGTTTGTATACCAAAAGTTAAGACAATATGGATTATATACAATATGGTTGAGGAGGGGGAATAAGGTCAACAGGGTAAAGATGGGGAGTGTGTAAAACCAAAAGACCAAAAGTCGAAAAAATATGGTTTATATACCAAAACGAATATCACACGGGCGAAATTGAAAAAAAATGAAAAATACACCAAATAGTCTTAAGTTTATTTAAAATTATGAAAAATATACCAAAAAGTCTGGAGTTTACACATTCTTGAGTGCCATATCGTTAGAATATTCACATCTGACGACTATGATGACTGCCAGCAACGACGTCTACGTTGGTGAGACACAAGAGTCAAGTAACGGCTGTTCACCAGTGGACTGGGCATACGGGCGTGCATACTTTTACTCACGCGACTACGCTAGTCGCGACGATATAACAAGTGCGATCATTAAATAAAAGTTGGACGAGCGTTTCGTGTCATATCGAGCGACCGCAGACGCTACAAGGTATTGTCTTTCGATTCAAATTTCAGTTTCGTAGTCGCTTTGCGTATGCCAGGGGATTTGAGCCGCCTCATACGTTCGTGCTGCACATATACGACGCAACGAGGGTTGACTTGGCTTCATACGAAGCGAGTCGTGGAAACAAGTCTTCATGCGTCGATTTGATTGACTCGGCCCTCCAGTTCGTCGTTGATAAGGGTCGTGACGCCAGTCTAGCTGAGATGCAAAAGAAGCTGATGGCTGATAAGCGTCGATTGACGTACCAGACTTATGTCGACGCCTGCATTCGCCTCAAATCGCAACATTTCTATGGAAGTCGCACGCAATACCAGTTTATCTTGTCATATGTACACGAAATGAACAAGCGCGGACACAAGGCAGATATCAAGTTGCGTGAGGACAAAAATTTTAGGGTTTTCATCGTATACAAGCCCGGCATTCATGTACTTCGCGAATTTGCAGATAGCGGTATCAATGTGGATGGTACATTTATGAAGCACAAATATGGCGGAGTCCTTGTCAACAATGAGATCCAAATTGTCGCGGTCGCTTGGGTGTCAGGTGAGACAAAAGACAATTGGTCTTGGTTCTTGGACTTTCTTCGACGCTCTATAGAAGCGTCAGCATTCGTCATCTCCGATCGTGACAAGGGTCTCATTCCGGCGATGCAAGTTGAAGCAGGTGACATCCCTCACTTTTTTTGTGTTCGTCACATGCTCGAGAATTTCAACGCCAAGTTTCGTAATGCGACATTGAAAGACCAGGCATGGAATCTGGCCAAGTCCTTGACGGATGAGTCGTTTAAACGTCGAGCCAGTGAGTTGAAGAAACACAATGCAAAGGCGTGCAATGGCTACTCGATGCAGAGAAGCTCAAATGGGCTACCGCGTATAGTAAACGTCCGCGCTTTGGGACCATGACTAGCAACAACGTGGGGTCTGCTAATAACGTCCTGCTTGAAGCTAGAGAAAAGCCACTTTGGACTGTCTTCTGGCGGTGGAATAGTACATAGGGATCAAGTGGGTTGAATTCGTCGCCAAGTCGGCTTCATGGGTGGGAACTCACAGCTTACGCAACCAAGAAATTCGAGCGCAAGCGCTATGTCTCTGTCGTTGACAGGATCGGAATCGTCCCGAGTTGCCTGTCATCCTTCGTGGTCAAGGTGAGGAAGGATCGAGAGCTTCCTGTGGAGTATTCTGTGGATCTAGTTAATCCTGAAAATACGTTTCTTGTGGATACTTTGGCGTCATGAAAGGACCATGCTCCCATTTCTATGCGGCCCTTCGATTCGTCAACAAGCTCTCGCTACTTAAGACTTTCTGCGAAGCGTCGTGGACCAAGGAGATGTACCAGCGTGCTTAGGACCCGTGGTAAAGGTGATTTCATCCGTGACGATGGATGAACTGACGCGTTTAGAAAAGCACCAACCTCTCGCGGTGTCAAAAAAGCGTGGTCGGCGGTAGAAGTCGAAGCGAATCGAGTCTCAGGCTGCCCTAGAAGCTTTTAAGAAGAAGCGCAGCAACAAGTGCACTACATGCGGTAACTACGGCCACAACAAGCGCACCTGCAAGGACCAATCTTTTTCTAGTGGTAAACAATACTTTTTCATAATTTTACACAATGTTAAGACCTTTTGGTGTATTTTTCATAATTTTACGATTCGCCCGTGTAATATCCGTTTTGGTATATAAATCATATTTTTTCAACTTCTGGTATGTAATTCATATTTTTTTTATCTTTTGGTATATAATCCATATTTTTCAACTTTTGGTGTAAAAACCATATTTTATTACGTTTGGTATAAAAACCATATTTTTCCAACTTTTGGTATATAAACCATTTTTTTTAACTTTTGATACATAAACCATATTTTTTGAAAAGGTGGTATAAAATCCATAGGTTCCCTAAAATATATCAATCATTTCGAGAAATATATTCCAAGGGGATAACATATTGGAGACTAAAAATATGATCTAGTTGGAGCCAATGGGAGAATGATAACTAGTCTTTTGCGCACAAAGAAAAAGCATATTTCATTGCAAACGACAGTGAGAAACCTACAATTGGAATGAAATGGAAGAGTGTGGCCGAAAGCGCGCGCAAACGATTCATTCAGGGACACTTCAAGGAAAAGTAGGCAATCCGTAAGCTACGACCGTTGGGCTAACCCGATGTACGGAGAAATCATTCTTTCGATTCATCGTTTCACATGGCTCTTCCAGGCATAGACGGCATTCTTGATAGAATGTGACAAACGTAGAGTCATCGAGTTTCGAGTATTTATACTTAGAAAAAGTTCAAAGTTGCGTTGCGCTTCGCTGAACCATCTGATCTTGCAGAGCACAGTTCCACACTGTCTTCGCACACGTATATTGCTTGCATATATCTCATGTATATTGCTCGGCTACTTCTTGAAACCTGGCGGCGGATTAGCATGTAGCATCTGCATCTAATTGACTCACTTTTTTTGATAAGATTCCAGACAGATGATATGCTAAGAGGGTGGGCATAAAACCTACCCAGTTCATCCACCATTCTGTCGCGCCATGTCAGAGATTGTCGTGTTATTTTACGTCCTGCATGTTGTCACGATATAACATCAGCTATCAACTGATGTACGACCATATTCAACTTCATTTTACTGTTGCTTTAAAGAGGCTTTCTTCTTCTGGTCTTACATTCTGTCTTTTTCATTTTAAGGCCATGAAACGACTCTTCTTCACTTTTAGGTGGCAATGTCAGTGTTGGAAACAGGATCTACTGAATACAGCGACGGTAAGTTGAAGATCTCCACTGGGGTAAGATCATCATCTCGTGAGATTCGTAGACAATTAAATGTCGTAGAGAAACATAAGATAGTTGCTAAGGAGTTCCCAATACATCCTTCAAATAACAAGTCTATGTGTGCGACCTTTTGTGCGGTTTCCAATAGTCGGTGTGAGGATCACGTCCACGGACCCACACTTGTGATTTGATTGCTAGCTGAGCCCTACACGTGGGAAAATAGTATAAACAAATTGCGCATAAATCAATACACGAACGTCATAATTCCCTCCTTCACTTCCGGTGATCCACACGCCATACATATTGACAGTGGCGACTCGTTCTTTCCACAATCTCATACGATTATGCGCGCTTATGTTTCAAGTGACATAATCTCCAATGCTAAATGCAAAAATTTGCCTAATGCATGCTAAAGCGCATCAATTGTGATTTGAGTGGAGACATTGAGAACTCAGTGGAGTGGTTCAGGATACTAACGATCCTTCCATTTCACTATACCTTACAGGATGACTAAGTTCAGGTTTGGAAAATTGTATCATTTCTACACTAACGAGCATTTACAGCATTAACATACCGCATGATCCATACCAGATGAGGCACAATAGGCTACACCGCAGGAATAGTGTATAAGCCATTTCAAAATGTATTAAGTTACCATTGATGTAAAAAGAGAGTGCAATCGTGCAATATTCTACACCAATTAAGCAATGAGTAAAACATTTAAAAGCAGCGAGGAAAAAGTTTCGGAGTCTTTAATATTGACTTTCTTTTGGCTCTAGGCAAAGAACCTTACTGCACGCACTATCTTCTTCCTGATAGGATAGACGATTCTCAGATATGCCATGCGACTAGCTGTAGTCAGCGTAGCGGGAAATGCCACTTTGAGCAAGTGACGTACTCGGTTTTCTTTGGCAACGCGGCACATTGTCTTTTCTATCCAAGTATAAGCGCTGGTATTTCTGGATACTTTAAATTTCATCCGTTTCCCATTTCAATCCATGCAAACACGGTAACGCTGAAAAAAATCGAACTATCGTTAGGACAGTAAGCCCAGAATTGGAGCAACGTAGCAACCTCCAAATCTAACTGAAGTGCACGTCAGGACTCTCACTCCAAACCACGATTTCTCATCAGATCTGATAATCGAAATAAAATGGAACGAAGTATTATATGTTGCATTCAATACTCGGAGAGAAAAAGTAGCAGAAGCTGCTTTTGTGTGTTATATGTTGATGATGGTGTAGACCACATTAAAAACTAAAGGCTATGGGGGAGATTCTATTATTACATTTACTGTAGTTAGGAATCTAAAACTTAATACACACTTTTCCGGAACGTCGCCCCTCCTTCCAACCCCTTTGATTCAACATTATAGACCCATTAAAGATTTAAATGATGATGGGGGAAGACAATATGTAGTAGCTCATTTATACAGCTGATATAAAGGAGTCTTACCCATACACAAAGGAATCATTCGAGTCAGAGCTCCGGTAATCGATTAGATATATTAAATAACTCTGCGTCCCAATGATATCTAATTGAGCTCTATTGTGCAACGTCAGTTCCTTTTCGCATCCTTTTCCAACGGATAAAATGTTACAAGAGTCAGCCTAATGGAACACACCGTCCTCGGCAAGCTATTTCCGTGTACTAGACTGTCGTGTCAAAGTAGGCTTTCTATTTTACTCGCAACGTTTGCCTCCAGAACTTGTCTTCCAAAAAGAACTTCAGTGAAAGCAGAAAGCATAGAAATTAGCTGTCTCGTAAGCGGAATCTTTCCTCTAGATTCGCGATTGCCTCTTTCAACTTGTAATAATGAGCATCTATCGCACAAAAAAAAGCTCTGTGGGTAAGAAAGCGGAAATGATATTTGAGGGAACTTCGCGAATCTCCTTCGTTAGCATCCGTACGCACTCTTCGCACACGCACATCGGCTTTTTGCGCGTGGCTGACGTTAAGTATCCAAGATGTTGTAAGAATCTTCAAAAAACAGTTATCTTCTTGTTGACGGTTCTTCAATCCGTGCGATGGCGCCTAGCTAGTCACCGATCTTGATGATGTGAGATTTTTTCTATCAGCGAAAGTAATGCATCATGTTCTCTGTCTTGATATGCGTGTGAGATGCAAAGTAATGACACTTGATATGATGTAAATCGACCACTTTGGACATTGGCATGTGACTAATATCATGGCGGTACTGACCAGAATGCTGGCCTATCTGAAACCAGCACGTCGTCATCGGTTGAGCAAAAAAAAATTTGATGATGGCTATCAAATTAAATTAAACGTAAGTAGGACGACAGTGCACGGAATGCTCTCATGACTACAATGAAACCATCGCGATCTACTTTATTGTTTGAATAGAAACTCAAGGTTTTCGCTTTGTCATCGATCAATGATTTTGCTCAATGCGGCTGCCCTTCTGTCGTCACCGGTTCTGTAACTTGGAGCTTGAGAGGTTTCGAAACAAACTTGCCAACTCTCTTTAGTTCGCACGTGAATGATCATGACACTAATTGTCTTCACACAACCGCAAAAGAATACCACAGAAAGCATTGAGTACTTTCCAATGGAAGCGACAAGTGTCCGTTCAACTCGGGGGCGGAATCACTCATAAGCGGAGATGACCTTCTGTTCTGATTGTAGTGTGACCGAATTGTGGCTATGCTCTTCTATATTATAACGTCAAGTAGGCTTCCTATAGAAAACGGCAAGTTCAAGCGCATGTGGCTTAATTTTTTCTAGTAAAACCTCTTGTCGCAGGCGGTTGCAAAACTCGAGAAGTGAAAGAAGAAGCGGCAAGAACGAATGGACATAAATTTTACAGTGGGCTGTACTCAAAAGGGCATCGGACATGGCGTGTATACACTGCACAGCATATTAATGGAAAAGGTTTGATAAAGAGGGTCTTACGGTATGCTGTCCGTAGGATTTGTTTCGACGCTGTTGCGAAAATGATTCTGGTGTACGCACCAGACTCTACCTGCCGTTATGTGTAATCTGAGTTCTTGCAGCTGGGTACAACCATGATTAGAATCATCATGCGTCATGTCCCGGAACAACGTCAAGATTGTGTTTAGGAACTCTAAGTCATACGAACTCATTCCTTTTGGTAGATTTCGGACCAAAATCAAACCGTAGAGCATGTACTGAGCATATTTGATCAATCAAAAACACGTTCTTTTTTGCATCTATTATAATTCCGAGCTATGGACGAATACACAAAGCTAATGTGAACGTCTGTGGTCTGCTCAGTTGAAGGTGTCTATATTACTAGAATTAGACTAAACTGACTTCTCTAGTTGCCTAGGCTATCTTAAATAACATACATACATATAAAAAACGTTTCATGAAATACCTGTGAGAGATGATAATATGTCTTCTCGCTGATAATCTCGTATCGTAGTAGCGTCAGCACCCTTAATGCGGGACTGTGTCCAGCTTGTAAATGCGGTTAAGTTGTAAAGTTGTAAAGCTGTAAGAATGGTCCAAAAGTACCGTGGTTTGCACATTGGTGTGCGCCACACTATGGTGAGCATAACCAGCCAACTAGGACTAGGATCTGAGTTGCACTTGCATTTTGACTTGTCTGTGCCGTACCCGCAGTAATGATCTTCGGCTTCTGAAAAATCCACCAAATGATCCTTCCGTTGCGAGTTGATCGAGCACCTTTGCAAGCCGAATGCGTTCGTCTTGGTCGTAACACTGTCTTCGAAAGTACCGAACGTGCGCACTAAACGTGGTGTAAATGACGGAAAGTGCTGGAACTGTCGGAGTTGGTGATCGCTGATCGAACAAACGACGATTCCGATCTGTCCAGACGAAGTGCAGTGTCACCGCTTGCAATGCAAGCCATAAATCTGAGATAATGTCGAAATAGTCTTTCCAGTCCGACCGTAGTGTTGGTACGATTGCACATGCAATATGCGTCCAACGTGTTCGAGAAGAGAAAAACTGATCCCAACTAGGGAGTACCTCCCTCCATAACTGTGCCGTGTGATCGCACTCTAGAAAGAGATGTTGATCGGATTCCACTGCCCCACACGAAGGCTGCGTGCACAATATAATGTCGGACTGAATATCCTTCAAGAACCAGAAACGAGATCGAACTGGCAACATCCGAAAGGCTAGACGAAACTGTAAATCCTCGAAAATTGGTAATACACGCTTTCGAAGATGCCGTGATGTAGCCATAAAGGTTCGCACTCGTTCTGGATCCAGTGCGTCCAATCTCTCCCGTGATGACCAATGTGTCGACATCGGATGACTCTTGGTTGGTTTGGGAGGTTTCAAAAGGATTCGTGACTGTTGTGAGCGTGATGCTCGCGTGGCCCAGTTGAAGGTGTCTGTGAGAGTCGATAATATGTCCCTCGTTGCTAGTCCTGCAGTGCGGTAGCGTTCACCACTACAGTACGAGAGTGTGTCCATCGTGTAACGGTTAGATGTTGAAAGTTGTAAAGTTGTTAAGTGGTAAGTTTGTAAAGTTGTAAAAATGGTCCAAAAGTACCGTGGTTTGCACATTGGTGTGCGCCACACTACTGTGAGCAGAACCAGCCAACTAGGACTAGGATCCGAGTTGCACTTGCATTTTGACTTGTCTGTGCCGTACCCGCAGTAATGATCTTCGGCTTCTGAAAAATCCACCAAATGATCCTTGCGTTGCGAGTTGATCCAGCACCGTTGCAAGCCGAATGCGTTCGTCTTGGTCGTAACACTGTCTTCGAAAGTACAGAACGTGCGCACTAAACGTGGTGTAGATCACGGAAAGTGCTGGAATTGTCGGAGTTGGTGATCGCTGATCGAACAAACGACGATTCCGATCTGTCCAGACGAAGTGCAGTGTCACCGCTTGCAATGCAAGCCATAAATCTGAGATAATGTCGAAACAGTCTTTCCAATCCGACCGTAGGGTTGGTACTATTGCGCATGCAATATGCGTCCAACGTGGTCGAGAGGAGAAAACCTGATCCCAACTAGGGAGTAACTCCCTCCATAACTGTGCCGTGTGATCGCACTCTAGAAAGAGATGTTGATCGGATTCCACTGCCCCACACGAAGGCTGCGTGCACAATATAATGTCGGACTGAATATCCTTCAAGAACCAGAAACGACATCGAACTGGCAACATCCGAAAGGCTAGACGAAACTGTAAATCCTCGAAAATTGGTAATACACGCTTTCGAAGATGCCGTGATGTAGCCATAAAAGTTCGAACTCGTTCTGAATCCAGTGCGTCCGATCTCTCCCGTGATGACCAATGTGTCGACATCGGATGACTCTTGGTTGGTTCGTGAGGTTTCCAGACGATTCTTGAGAGTTGTGAGCGTGGAATAGATGAAAAATAATGTTTCCGGTCCTTGCTTTTTACTCCCACATAAAATGATCTGCCACTTGTGGTTGGTGTAATCCAAGTGATGAGACCAATCGTCAAGTGGATACGCTGTAGTATCTGAGTGACTTCATTGTAAAGTCGACTCAGCAACTTTTCTTCAGCCATATCCGAGGCGTTTAGCTCTTCGTCGTTGTAATAGTTGGCGACGAAATCTTCCTTCGTTGGCCATATGTCGTTTTCTCGAAAAAAGTCTTGCAGACTGCGAATCTCGAAAAGCGTAGCAAACGATTTCCGAAATGTTCGATGTGGTTCGTCCGCCATACCAAGATTGTGCCAAATGTTCTGCGTACTCGGATTACGAGTAGCAGCTTCGTAATGTAACTTTTGGTCGCAGTGGAACCACATCGGTTGCTCCATGTAGTACTGACGGCGTTGTGAAACATTTAAATCTGATATTGAAATGCTCCAATCCATCTGATGCCACATTCTAAATGCTTGTTTCCACCATGACGATATGCTCTCCCATTGAACCATTTTCCCATGTCGATTTGGTGCGATGGTGAATATATCCATCGGCTTGTGTGGTCCAAAGGAAGGTTGGATAAGTTGTAATAATTCCGTCGAAGCAGTTGTCCAATTCGCAGGAATACTTGTTGACGCATCGGATGCGAACTGCTGAAGGAACTTGAATACGTTGTAGCTTTAGTCGTCCCACCAAAAAAGGAACTTGTAGTCCACCATCTTGACGGCGAAGATATAAAAATTCCTTGCTGATCAGGTGTACATTTTTTGAATCCTTTTTGTGTTTCCGACCAAGCACAAATCGATTTAACATCGATTGCCACTGTCGAATTGTCGCTGCTGGTATGTCCACGTGCATCGTGTAATGCCACAAACGTGATAAAAACATCGACTGCGCAACCAGTAGTCGACCACGAACAGTTCTTGCTCGTCGAAACCATACACCAAACCCATCGTAAAAACGCTTGTCGAGAGTTGAAATAACCATCGAATGAGTTGGTTTCTGGCCGAACGGAGTACCCAAATACTTGACCGAATCTTCCGGACCCATTATGATCAAATTAGGAATACGTGCACACGGCATGGTCCGATTTAACGATAGCAAAGATGATTTACTCAAGTTGAGTTTCGCACCCGATCCATCGCAATAGACTTGGACGAGTTCGAGTTGCGTCAAAACACCATTTGGTGTCTCTGAAAGCAATGTCGAATCGTCTGCGAAAAATAATCCAATTGCGACAGTCGTGCCATTAATCCAAATGCCATGTTCTTCATCTTGACGAAGTAAATTTCCCAAAGGTTCGATCGTCATCAGAAAAAGTAATGCTGAGAGAGGATCACCTTGTTTCACTCCACGTTGTGGTGTAATAGATGGTGTGATATTTCCATTAATCATCAACTGAGCCTTTGTGTTTTTGTACAAAAGATGAACCCAGTCGATGAAACTTTTTCCAACGCCCATTTTTCCAACACGCGAAACATGTACGTCCAATTGACTCGATCATAAGCTTTCTCAAAGTCGAGAAAAGTCGCATAAGCTTCCTCCCCACGATGAGTGACCAAATCTTGTATGTCGGTCAGATGTCGAATATGGTGATGCATCGACCTTCCTCGCACAAATGCTTTTTGATCTTGATGGATCAATTTTGGCAAAAAACGTTGCAATCGATACGCAAACACTTTTGAAAGTACTTTCACATCAACGCAAAGCAGTGCGATCGGTCGATAGTTGCCAGGATCACCTCGTGATCCTTTTTTGTATAAAAGTGTGATTGCCGAGTGACGTTGTGAGCGAAGTAAAATTCCTCTTTCCAGCTGATATTCGAACACGATCTTCAGACACTCGCCAAACGTTTCCGGATCAAGCTGATAAAATGCAGCTGGTAGTCCATCCATACCTGGAGAAGAACTACTCCGCATGTGCTTGATCGCTTCCGCCATCTCGGTCGTACTTAACCGAGTTGAGAGACGTTCTTGCTCTGCTGAGGCAAGTGAAACTTGAATCGAATCGAGTAACTTTTTTTGCTTTCTTTCACTTGGAACATTTGAGTCGGTCTCTGAGCTATAAAGAGAGCCCATGACACCACCCCAATGATGTCTGAATTCGTCAATAATCTCCCTCGGGTTCGATGTCACGGTACCACATTTTTTGTAACATTTTCGATCGGCACGCGACGACAAGAACTATCCGGAGGGCGAAAAAAATGCTTGGAAGAGCTCTCCATATGCTTCACGTGATGGTCGAAGCTTTCATCTTGGTTGTATTTCACGTTGTTTTCGACTGAAATTCTAAATTGTTGGAGACTCGATCCGTAAAAATACCGTGACTCATTGGTGTCTTGGATGCGATAGCGAGCTGCTGCGACTTCCAAAACACGCTGGCTAGACTCAACATCACGTCGGCTATCTTGTGCAACCTTTTTTTCGATTCCTTGAAGCTGTTTCTTGATTTTCGTCTTTCAACTTTCCCACATTTTACCGGGATTCGAAGTTGTCCGTAACTGTTCGAGCACCAAAATCGCTTCCAATTTGATTGCTTCGACAACTTTAGGATATTCAAATAGTCGTAATGAACATTTCCAATATCCTCGACCGGGTGATTGAGTTGGATTTGCAAAAGTTACTTTTTGTGCCAGATGATCTCCCGCATGTCTTGGACGAAAATACTCAGAGGTTTTGTATACCATATTGAATAGCTCTTCCGACATGCAGATATAATCAAGTCGATTCTTGCGCGGTAATGGTCCTGTAAATACTTTTTCAGTCGGATGTTGGATTCGCCAAGCGTCTACCACACCCAACTGTGAAAGCCATTCCAAACACGCTAATCGACTTGGTTCGTGTCGAATTGTTCCACTCGAAGCATCGATAGCTGGATCGAGTGGTGTGTTGAAATCACCAAATACTATATGTGTTGCGGTCGATTCGAAAGTGTTGGAAAGTAATAACTCATAAAAACCCACTCGTTCCTCGGCCCTGACCGGTGCATATACATTGTGAATATACACCGGTGCATCGTGAATGAGAAGACGCAGAACCAAATAGCGATTTCGAATGCTTCGATCGGTGAGTTCTTCAGCTGTTGTATAACCGGGAAAGTCCGAACGAAGGATTGTCATGACGCCGCCACTGCGGTTTTGAGTCGGATGGAGAAAAGCACTGTTGTGGTCATTGACAAACATTTTGTGATGCATTTTTAAGGATAATAAAAACTGAAATGAGTCCAGTTGGTTGTGATCGTGAAACTTGGTTTCTTGAACACAACAAATGGAGTGTTGTGATAAGATGTGGTCGATAAAAAGATGACCATTTTTACGTATTCCATTAACATTCACCGTGAGTGCTGAGATATTGTTCCACGTCGAAATAATCGAGGAGCCCTTAGCATTCACGCTGAAGTGGACCAGTAATCAACCTCATTTCACCATCTTGTTGTGAGAGGTGAAGTGTTGTGTGTTCCTCCGGAAAAAAGCTGAGATTGACGGAAAGCTCAGCGATGTCACCATGGAGAAGTCCACGCCATCTACCTCCAAACCATTGCGACCAACACTTTATGCCAACGTCGGAGCGGAAGAAGGATATGATCACATTGGTTGGAAGTAAACGACAATGATGAACCGGAATCCAGATCACTGGTCCATCGGTGAGATATTGGATCCAGTGGTCGTTGGTGTAGAATGTCGGAGCAGTACACATGAATAAAAGTTCCAACAACGCGAGAGCTTTCGTTGCTCGAGTCAAACCGATAACGATGTCCGGCACTGACGTCCACCACGACATTACTTTCTCGAACAAAACCGATCGCTTGGAGGGAACTTTTCCACCAACGTGGCGACTCCATCGCGTCGCAAACGTAACATCTTCGCCGAGATTGTGAGTTGCAAAAACGCGATTTATCATAAGTAGATGAGCCACTTCATCCAAAGCTTTATCATTCGACTCCATACACGCAAGTAGCACACCATTCATCGTGATCGGATGATCAAGTGCCGCTCGGATGGTTTTGTCCGGATTTTTGCAGAACTGGATTAGCTTCCGCACATGAGGGATGCAAGAATCCGCTTGAACCAGCTTGTCCGGTCGGAGCGAGTGAAGGGCATTTTTCGAATCGATTTCCATTAGCTCCCCTATTTCACCAACTCGGGTTGGTCGTTCCGATTTCTCGATTGTTGTATGACGTTTTTGATAAAAGTGTGCCGCCTCTTTCGAGGTGGCCACCTCTTTTGGCATCCGTGCTTTCACGGGGATGATTTGGACGCGATTGCCATTCTCTGGATTGGCAACCGCTGTTACTTCTTCGATCTCCACCTCCATAGTTGCGAGCACGGAAAAATAGTTACTCGTCGCTAGTTTTGGAAGCGCAAGAGGTGGTGCTTTCGAGACCATTTGTTCGAACGGCTCCACCCGATTACGTTTTCCACTCGTCCAAGCCAACTTCATGGATATATCCCCATCCCGCTCTACCCGTGGTTGTGAGTATGACTGACTGGTCAGTTGGAGGATGGGAGGTGTGTGTTGCAATAAAGCTTGTGCTCCTGGTGGTGTGATAGTGGGGGGAGTGTTGAGCTCCAACGAGATTTGATCGGAGAGCTTCCGGTCAGGTTTTCTCGCCACCAATTCCTTACTGGAAACTGGATTCACCACCTTTTGTGGTGCCACCACGAGTGCCGCTGGTTCGGTTGTATGTTTCTGGTTCTTTTTTTGTTTTTGTGTGTTGTGAATCTGAGTTGCAGATTGATTTTTGCGTTGTTTTTGATTGTTTTGCTTGTTTTGGTGTTGCCGTGCTCCCGGGGTTGATGTAGCACCCAAATCCAAGCAATAAGGACCACGTTGACCAAAACGTGGTCGTTCCGTTGGGATAGGAGCATTCTTACCCCGTACTGGGTAGAGCTGTTTGTCGTAAGCGATTTGCTCAATCACTTTACCAACTCGAACCAGTTGTTGGGGGCACGTCAAACTACCGAAGTAAACTCGCCAAGTCGACATCACCACTGCCTTAGTGGGAATCGTCTCGCGGAAGGTGTCATACACCACTTGACATCCTAGTTGGTGAAGAGCACGGAGAATGTTGTTCCGTTCTTCCTCCACGCCTACGCCGAAAACATCGAGGTAGTACTTTGTTTCAAGAGTATCAAACTCCCGAAAAAAGTACTCTCCCCAAGGATAGTCACCGGCTGACACTCCAACTGTTGGCAGGCATCCGCTGTGGTGACCATCACCCTGATGTTTCCCCCAGGCATTTTGGATACCTGAGCGATTGACCGGCTCTCCAGTAGGCTTTCAAAAACCGGATTACCGTGGTCTCGCATCAAGGATGTTAGGATTTTTCCATTTGGAGTACGGGTCAAGGACTGGCCCGTCTCCAAGACCATCGGGAAGGTTGCTTCCGGATTTGGAAAGGTCTTGCTGCTTCCAATTTCGCAGACAAAACCGACCAATCCGGGTGCTCCCCATCAGCATATAGCTGCAGGATAGCCTCGACATCCGAGGCTTTCGGCTTTGCGAGCTCCACGCGAAATTTCGCTCGAGCTCTAGCCTGGTCCTTACGCAAGGACTCCTGTGACTTGATAAGGTCAGCAAGCGTGGGACTTTTAGTGTCGTCCACACTTGCAGTTGCCTTTTGGTCATCCTGTGACGAGGCAACGATAGTACCGCATGTACCACCGGTACCACATCCTGCACCGGTAGTACCGGTATTAACCTGTACCGTCACACTGGGGGTGGGGGTACTTTCCACGTCATCACACAGGGGTGATGACTCATCAACAATCATGCAATCACCCAAAGCTGGGTGACTCATGAGGGTTGCCACGTCACTACAAGTGGACGCTAGCACCCTGGGTTGTGTCGATATGTCGACTTGAACCATTGTTTTCGAGAGGAAGTAGTTGAAAAAAGTTGATTTTTCGAGGTGTTTTACTAAATTGGCGGGTTACTTAGTAGCCGGCAAATTGAGAAGTCTGTGGTCTGCTCAATGAGGTATGTACGAAATTGCTGGCGTATATCATGCTTTTACTTAGCTGAGGATACTATTTAGGGTGTGACTATTGCCACAGACGTTTTGGCTAATGCCACAGGCAAAACACCTCTGATTGGCTAATTTGTGTTACATCAATATGATTGGTCGATAAGGTAGCTACATCACTGCTTTAACGTAAGATACAGGGAGCCGTTAGTATTCACTCCCCCTCTTGGTAGTATTCACTCCCCCCTCCCTAATTCGTTGGCTAAAATTCACTCAAATTGACGTTAGAGTTGTAACAACTCTACTACCAGTCAACTCTCTACGACTCAATTCACTCAAAGGGAAAACAATTCAGATTCTCAGCTTTCTATATCAATCAGCCAATCTCTTATATCGCGAATACTCATAGAGATATTGAATTATAGATTCATATCAAACAATGAACGCGTTAACTGCACCGGCTGAGATTGCTTATCCCTCCTTGGAGGGAGCTAAGAATGCTTTTTTCACACATGCATTAGCTGGAGGAGATGCATTAGTAGTTTTACATACTAGACTTGCTGGCTATAAAAAAGAAGGTGCAATCAAGGCTTTGATACTCAATTGTTCAGAAGGTCGACGCACAGACAGATCCATCCAACAAATAGCGCGCCAACGCGCAACTGGAAGTACTGCTACTCGATGTATGTTCCGTGCAAGTACACGTGAGAAGGGGTGATTGGAAGGTCTAAGCAGAGAACGAAGACCATAATCACGAAGCCATTGCAGATTAAACCGCTCATCCGCAGGGACGTGCTTTATTAGCAAGCCAAACTGAAACTGTAATCACAATTGGACGCGCTGGAGTGACACCCTCACGCATTACTACCTCACTGCGCCAAAATGACGGAGTTTCACCATATTGCAAGATGTTTACAACATACGTGCTGTAAATCGGAGAATATAACTTGCAGGCCCTACGCCACTACTTAATATTCTAGCTGCAAAAACAGACTACTATACAAGACACGATGAGCACAAGCTAATACATCATGATATTCTTTCCAACTGCAAAAAGGATATGTCAAAAGTTTAGCGCCGGCCATGTCTGGCTCATTGACGCAACTAATAAAACCAACAGATTCAATTTTCCGTTCGTGCATATTGTTGACATACAGCAACGAATGCAACATATACCTTTGCATATGGCTTTATACGATCTGGACGAGCTGAAGGTTATATGTGGGCAACGACTCATATATGAGACTTGTTTCCACACTACGGAATTGAAAACAACTGTACATTTGTTACAGATCGTGAGCTCGCACTGATCAATGCGTTTGACGTCATTTTCCCACATGCAAACTATCTTATATGTCCCTGGCACATTAACAAAAACATTCTTACGCAACAAAAACCTGCATTTGCAACAAAAGAAGCTGTTGAAAACTTTTCAAAGCAGTGGAGCTCGCTGGTTGAAAAGGACACAGTTGCCGACTATGAGACCAGCTCGCATCAATGCGCATAGAATTCAGCAATAGACCAAATTGATGCGATATGTAGAAGACACCTGGCTTACATGAAAAGAGCGATTTGTGACTGCATTTTTAAGAAATAACGCCACTATGGTCATTGCACCACTTCGCGGGCGGAGAGTGCACATGCGGCTCTAAAGAAGTGGATTTCAGTCTTCACTGGTGATCTCACTATTGACATTGCGATAAAACTTGCATGTGATAGCCAGCTTGCAGCAATTGTTCAGGAAAATGCAAAAGCAAAGAACAATTTCGACCTTGCATTTCGGTGCAATGTTCTCGGAAGGTATGGGCGGAATCTCCAGGCCAGGATTGGAGCTTGCCAATCAAGCTTATAGCAAGCGCTTTGCTGATGGTGAAGTTAGCCGCAGAACTAGACGAGGCTTGATTACATCAACAATGGGCCAACCCTGTCAACATGCAATGGGTAGACGCCACGAGTCTCTTACCATTTACGACTTTGATCAACACTGGTGAATAATTCAGCCTCCGAGTTTTTATTTGCTGCCCATACCTCCATGAAACGTTGACAGGCATTACTCACCAATATGCAGTTGCTAATAATCATCAAAATAGGGTATTGCTTGACCATGTACTGCAGGTTCCGGATGATACTATGCATGACTCAGTAATGATCCAGACAAGAGGAAAGCGACAGGATCTACGCGACGCGATCCTTCCCAGTTTGAGCGCGTTGGGATTCGGTTGGAGGCTCCCCTCCGACTTCTATGCAGGAACTGCAATAGAGAGAGCCATAATACGGGTACTTGCATTGGAGGGCACGCTCCGCCTGCTCCACCCCGGAATATCCACCCAGCATCACCACCACATGATATCTAGTCCTATTCAATCAACTCTTCCGTGTGTGAAACATTCATTCCCCATGTTTTAGTCCGATTTAGAATCCGATTTTGCGAAATGAAAGCCCTACTTCTCTTTTTCATTTCGCTTTATTGCGCGTTTATGCTGTATGTAGTGTATTTTTGCCGATGTGTAGTTGAAAGTGAGTCACTGCGCATGATGGGTGATTGGTGGGGGTGAGTGATGAGTGATGATTACTGATGGAATTTAGCCAATGAATTAGGGGTGAGTGAATACTTTCAAGAGAGTGAGTGAATACTAACGGCTCCCATGGTATATTAGAAACTTCTCCATTCTATGTAGTCAAAATAAATAGAATAATACTGGCGCCGAATATGCTCATGTATGTAAAAAAAATTCTTATTAGCACAAGATATTCGAATATTCGTAATATAAATTTCCAATATGTTTTTTTGTTATCCAAGTTGCCTAGGCATCGCGCCAAGTCACATATTATCATGATATTTGGACAGATGTAAGCGTACATTGTATCTTTTTTAAAAAATGCTTCGCGACGAAGTGCCATCAGAAAACTGGTCGCTGATTGATATCAGTAAGCTTTCGCAGCTTCAGTCTTCAAAGTTCGTATTTGTAAAAGTTCATGTAGAGAAGAGAATGGGGAATTTCGCGTTCATGCACTCAAATTTCATGCCGTTTGAAGATGCACTACCATGAATTCTTCATTCTGTCCCCTCGCACCAATTTTTTATTTCGTAGTCGTGCTTATACGTCGATTGGAGAAACTACACACGGATATTGTGCTAGTTTCTCGACTTGTTGCGAAAATTGGATAATAATCTTTCTCGATGCGCATGTGGCACTTCCCATCCAATTTCTCACGATTTTTGATATACTGCTTGACCTTGTTTGTCGGAGAACGGTGTGTAAACAGCCCATGTCTATCATTTGAGCGGCAACAGATGAGCTTTTTTAGAAGAATTCTGAAACGTGCTGCCGCAGATTAGGAAAGCAGTTAGAAGGCCTGCAGCAACAAATGCCCAACTACAAAAAAAGTTTAAATGGCTATTTTTTGAAGAAGACCCGAGCCAAAGGTGCAGAGATTAATCACCCGACCATGTTTTATTTCAACTTCAGGTTCAGGAATAAACAGTCATCGACTTTTGTTCGTGTATCAGATTTCCGATCTAGAGAACATTGCATTGTATAATATACCTTACGTTAAGCAGTAACATAGCTACCTTATCGGACAATCATATTAATGTTCCACAAATTAGCCAATCTGAGGTGTTTGTCTGTGGCATTAGTCAAAACGTCTGTGGCAATAGTCAAACCCTACTATTTATCGAGAAATAGGATAATGCGTGTAAATTTCATACAGTAAGATAGAGAAAAAAAGTACAGCCTACTATATTCAAGGTGCCTATAGCGCATTATTTTCATTCAAGTTGGTCGTCATGTGCAAACAAGCGAGAAGCACAAGGTCCATGGGTGACCACTGGGAATATAATGTCACTGATGAATTTACATGTTTTTACACAAAGAGGCTTACTTTTGCACCTGGTAATGTCGCACGCTTGTCAAAATGTTCGATTAGATCTAAGGACCAGAAGGTTGAAAAAATATAACTTTTCGATAGTATGCATAGGAAATTTTCTTCAGCTGGAGTTCAATCTGTCTTTTGTAATTCAATCCTGTTAGAAGAAGGGTTATTTATCAAATAGAAGTAGCGTCAACACGTCAATATCACCCTACCTGCGCAATCAAGAGATTGAGTCCCGCTTATGTGCCTCGAGAACAATTTTTTCACAGGCCCCAAAATCAACAAATCCGGGGAAGAGCTAGAACGCTGATGCAACCATTCATTTTTCTTTGCTTATTCAATCAAGGCCAAGAGGAAAGATTACTTGTGAGATTTGGTAGGACAACAGCACATTAAGTTGCATCCAGCTAGTAACTCCAATTATTGAAGCCGAGTCACACTGCATCCAATTAAATTAAGTCCTTGCTTCGATCGGTAAGAAATTTTGCTTACATATGAATTTACATGAGGAGCGCAACATTCGTCTATTCCTTCATGTATCCATTTAGCCCATAGTGTAATGTCCGTGTCTAAAATCAGAGTTTTTTTATTTCTCATCGCATGAGAAATGACTTCAGCTACGCATTCCTATTCTAAAATGAGCGGTAGATATTAAATGATCTAAAAGAACTTGACTTACTTTTCGGTCTTGGGTGCGAACATACATGCGTTGACTTTTGTCGATTCGGTCTTCCAGTTTGTGGTCCAGAGCTTCTGATAATATAGTTGGTTGGGAGCCTAGCTGTTTCGCTAGTAGTACCCGACGTTCTTGTTGCGTGGTGATAACGATCTGCTGTGTTAAAATGTGCTCTGCAATGCGACGTGGTGTGTTTTGATCGGGTTCAGCAAGAATAGCTTTTTCTTCTATCATGCCTGCATACACGATTTGACTTAATCGAATTAGCTGTCTCCAGTAAGTTGTGACTGATTGGTAGCAAAATCCGATCTCTTTTCGTAAATGACTTGTGGACTGTCCGATCTCTAACAGATACGATCTGGCACGTTTTTTGGGAATTGTATTGGACCTGAAATGGTAGATTTTTCCGAGAAAACTAGCGTGGACTTTAAGTTTGTAAAGTGTGCGGCAACTTCAAAAAAAGAGAACGAGGCGGAAGATCATTTTTCTAATGCACAAGATATCGTGGGGTTTGATCGCCCAAAAGCGTTGGAATCAAGTCTTTGTCTGTCCGATAACACCGATGAAGCTACTAAGAATCAAGACAGCCGCAATACGAGGAAGGAAAACGAGAAGTCGGAATTAATCCGCATGATCTTGGAATCTATTGCTAGCGTCCCTGTTGCAATTGAGAAGATCCATACGAATAAAGAACTTCGTATGGCGCTGTATGAAGAAATTGGCTCAAGTAGTAAACTTCTTAGTTGCTTTGTTTTGGAACCTGAAGCCAATGCTGATACCAATCATTTGACGGACGTGTTATCGAGCACTCCGGTTTCCCCAAGAAGTGCTTCGGAGGACTTCTCTATCAGTGTACTACCGGACCCAAGCCATCATGAGATCTCAGAATTTATTATACCTCAGAGTTTATCTCCTTCTGTCTGTCCTTCGAATAAAGCATCGGACCGTCTCGATTTATATACCCACGCTTTGTTTCAAGATGGTGAACCAGCGACTGCGCTCTGGCCGCGAGAACCAAATCAGTTCGCGTTTACACAGGAAGAAGAAATGACAGGGCAAGAAGGAGGGATATATACTGAAATGGCGGTGTCAGAAGACAGCTTAGATGTTGATGAAGAAGGTGGTAGAGGCTCTGATGTTCAATCTTCGTTGGATAACTGTAAGTGCCGAAATCACCTCTATTAAGGCATTGAATATATGAGGATGTC
Organism: Albugo candida; assembly: GCA_905220665.1. NCBI lineage: Eukaryota > Oomycota > Peronosporomycetes > Albuginales > Albuginaceae > Albugo > Albugo candida. The sequence goes on from CAJNAR010000004.1 coordinate 28,590, forward strand.
TTGTTCAATTTTCTAGCGGCAGTAGATTGCCAGAAAAACGAAAACGGTGACCAACTTGAAGTCCTCAATCTACGTATTATCCGACCAAGAAGCCGGACTGGGTTTGCACCTAGTGAAGACTGGAAGCCCTCAATAAATACCTTAATTGCAGGCCGTTATTTTGTAAGCAAAGAATGTTTTTTCTCTAACGTAATACTGATCGGCCATTTCTTAGGTGGAATCAGCAATTGGGGAAGCTGTCTTTAGTAGAACGTACAAGTGCCTCGATAATACGTTGGGCCAGCAAGTTTGTCTAAAAATCATCAGAAATGTCAAAGAGTATTTTGATCAAGGCATTGACGAAATACGTGTACTCGAATATATACAAGAAAATTGTGATGTAGATGACAAGAATCTGCTTCGGCTACTGGATTATTTCTACTACAGGGAGCATCTCATCGTCGTTACTGAGGTATGCGTATAGAATCTCAGTCGATATTCTGTATCACATGACACTATCATTGTCGTGCTGTGCAGTTACTACACAATAATCTGTATGAGATGTCTGAAGTTCTACAAGCTGAAGGATTGATAAATTATTTCACTCTAGCTCGGATTAAGCATATTGGCAAACAACTTCTCAGTGCCTTGGAGTGTTTGCACTCTTTAAATCTTGTGCACTGTGATCTCAAACCAGAAAACATCCTAATCCAAAGTATTGCTGACTGTCAAGTCAAGATAATCGACTTTGGTTCGGCTTGTTTTATAACGGATGAGCTGACATCATATGTGCAATCAAGATCTTATCGAGCACCAGAGGTTTTATCGTTGTCCTTTATTCGTGATGCAATAAATACGTGAATAAGTTGACCAATTCTTGTTGTAGGTTATTCTTGGGCTTTCATACGATCAAAAAGTTGATGTCTGGTCATTGGGGTGTGTACTAGCGGAACTCTTTCTTGATGACGTTTTGTTCAATAATGAGTCGGAAGAGTCTCTATTGGCTTCCATAATCGAAACAATAGGTAGGTTTCTGGCGATGCGCTATATGAACAACTTGTTATCTACCATACCCTGTATAGGTCCGATTCCATCCAAATTGATGTTGCAAAATCCAGAATTGATGATTAACTTCAGCGAGAGTGAAATATTTACTTTTGATAGCAGAGGCAACGGGGTTGTACGAAAGCGGGGAGAGAGTCCGCCACTCGAGAGTCTTGTCCAAACCTCAGATCATTTGTTCATTGATCTACTCCGGAATCTACTGCAGATCGATCCAGACTTGCGACTTGCCGCATCTGAAGCTCTTAAGCATACTTGCTTTCGTACTTAATATTTTATAGATTACATTAAATCGAATTTAGACGACTTGATGTAATGGTACGCCCCTTGAAGGATAAAAGCGCGCGAATGACATTAAAGCCAACACTTATAGGGTAATGACAAGATCCACCGCATCAGCGATGACTTGGAGAGCAATAATCGTAGCAAGACATCCAAATCCTTTGGCTATTATATCACTGACAAGTGGGCAGACATGTACCCTGGCCAGCAAGTGGCTATTGTCACAAGCGTAGGTCAAGCTCCTAATCCCCCTCCAGGTACTTGACATTGGCTTTTCCATCTTATCATGACTCACAGGATATCATCCAGGATTTGTACCGCATCGTGCTGGCCAGACGCTGATTGCAAGGAGTGCAACGACAAAAGCATCTAATTCGGCCCGCGAAATGTATGTTTGTTACAACTTCGATGTACCAATGTTCTCTTATGATTGAAAATTGAGTCTAGCATTAGTTTAGACACGGTTGAATGGTCTGAACATCATCTAGAGCAAAGACTCTTGCAGATGAGCGGTTGGGCGACCAAGCCTGTAAGTTCTAATCAGAGACAACTGCGATGTCTGAACAACGCCTTACGCGGTAACAATATTCCTTAGCATTATGACATCTTTCTCGATATGCAACAATACTGCTTTTTTTCTATTCACAAATACTCGCGAGATCATCTCCAAAATTCGATCAGATAGATTCATTTTATTCTTACAGATAATTGGACATTTTAGAGTGATAAAAGCCAATCATAATCGAGAGATATTTTTGGAATAGCCATGGCGAATCAACGCAAGCTGTTGAGCGAGATTGATCGAACGCTGAAGAAGGTGAACGAAGGAGTCGACGTATTCAACGATATTTGGGATAAAGTATATGCTGCAACCGCTCAGAATCAAAAAGAAAAGCATGAATCAGATCTCAAAAAAGAAATAAAAAAACTACAACGATTTCGTGATCAGATAAAAAATTGGATCGGAAACAGCGATGTCAAAGACAAAAAGCCATTGATGGAAGCTAGAAAGTTGATTGAGCAGAAGATGGAGGAGTTCAAAGTATGTGAAAAAGAAACTAAAACTAAAGCGTACTCAAAAGAAGGATTGGCTCAAGTAGAGCGATTAGACCCAACAGAGCGAGCAAAGCAGAATAGCCGGATATGGCTGCAGGACTTTTTGTTTCAACTAAACAGTCAAATCGAAGCGTTTGAATGTGATTTAGAGAGGTTATATCAAGGAAAAGGTAAGAACAAAAATAAGCACGAAATTGAACTGCTGGAAAGCACTGTCTCGCGACACAAATGGCACGTCTTGAAACTGGAGCAAGTGACAAGACTACTGGATAATGACGCATTGGATTCTAGCAAAGTTGACGAGCTCAAGGAGGATATAGAGTATTACTTGGAAGCTAATCAGGTAACTGACGCTATCAGACGGTTTATTTTGCTTTTTCGTATTTCATTCGCTCTTACAGGACCCAGATTACATCAGTACCTATGGAGAAGATGATATCTATGAAGTACTCGATCTCGATGCGCTTGGCGCGTCGATGCAAGTCGTTCTGCCTTCTGAACAAGACATCGGACATGATGAGGTCGCTGCTGTAGCTGCAGATGTAGTTGTTACTCCGACTGCTCTCCCTGAAAAGATAGCAAGATCCAAGACGCCAAAGAAAAATAGTTCAAACAGCCTGGTGATGGGAATTGGTCGAGCAGTGCCTGCAAAATCAGTAGAAGTGAAGAATCTACACCAAATAACGACGCCCCGTAAAAGTGCACCGTCCAAATCCGAAGAGGCGATAGAGGCAAAGAAGTTCGAAGAGAAGAAGATACGGAGCATCGCAACAAGGACCAAAGCGCTATCATCGGATCCATCGAAGGTCTTAATGAACTCTACACCTACAAGTATTAAAACTTTTTCGAATACTTCGGATGAACCGAAAGTTCTGACGATTGCTAGTACCAATATCGTTGAGGCGTCACAAGCGCCGACTAACCCAACATCTACGCATGAGAATCTCAATGAATCAGATCAGTGCAATAAAGTGCATGCACATCCTATCATACATCAAATGACTGAGGAACAAAAACAAACGCTGAGTTTGGCCGAAGGAAGTCTCCATTTCAAGCCAGATTGTCGAGATTCTCATTTTAGCAGCCAATATACTCCTCGGAATACGTACGCATCACCGGACGCCTTCCCATCTACACCTCTTAATTTGTTCCGACAACCAGCCAATTATGAAAGATTGGAATTGGACACGTTGTTTTTCATATTTTATCATCAGCAGGGGTGTCTTCAGCAATACTTGGCAGCAAAAGAACTCAAAAAGCGAGCTTGGGGGTACCATAAAAAATATAGGACTTGGTTTAAGCGTCATGAGGAGCCACAAGTTGCACAGGAAGAGTTTGAACAGGGATCATTCGTCTATTTCGATTATGAGAGTGGCTGGTGTCAAAGGATGAAGACAGATTTTACTTTTGACTACACCTTCCTTGAAGATGAACTCGTTTGACAGGATTGGCTCTTAATGTTCTACTGTGTTTTTGCCTTTATTGATAATTGGTCAAATATGTCGCTAACATTCTGCTTACATCGTCATGGCAGGACTTGTTGAAAAACTTGTTAATCTAGTCGGCAGGTGAGCAGCCACGAAAAGAATGAACACCCTTTGTAGCATACTTTGCGTATTACCACATATAGAGCGTTTTATTCCGATGAGCACGTCGTAGTCTTACGTGCACTTTTGAGAGAAAAATTCATGAAGGTGAACACCCTACTAATCTCGTACTTTACCAAAAAATATCTCATCCTTGTTATGTATGGCAAAGGATGATGAAATGGGTAATGCAGTGAACTTGCAGACGCGTCAAGTTCGGAAAATCGTCAATGAATTGCATCAAGATCAACTCATTTGCGTGTCAGTGCGCGCTGTATTTTATCGTAAAAGCTTGACCAGACGAGTCTTCTTGTGCATATATCAGCCAAGTTTTGAACGATAAACGCCTTGGAGGGAGTTCATCAATGTCTTATTGGTAGGAACTCACTTCAAGATAATTGAGTATCATATCATCATGTTTGGCTTCAGGTACATTGACTATAAATATTTCGTTGATGTGGTGCAATATCGACTATACGTGATGCATGAACGATTAAAAGAAAACGAGCAGCTCGAAATCGAAAGGCAGACATTTCAATGCAAAGACCCAGATTGTGGGAGAGAGTACACCGCACTTGAGGCCCAACTCCTTTTGATGCCCGGACAATATCAGTTCAGATGTGGACATTGTGGAGAGATTCTCAATGAGGTTGCAACTATAAAAAAGTTACCGATTCTTCATGCACATTACATTATCATCGTACTGTAGTGTGATAACAATGATAGACTCGAAAAGATCCAAAATCTCCAACGCAAAGTAATATCTTTGACTCCGTGGTTTCAAAATTATAATCAAATGCAACTATTTCGTAGTTCAAAGATCAGATGAACAAGCAAAGTGGGATGCATGATGGAATATATGAATTGCTTAGACGTATAGGAGATTTTGTTCGCGAAGGTCATGCACTACCCAGGTATACCGCACGAATATTGATCGATGGAGCATATAATGATATCAAGTATCTCGGACAGCAATTTACCAAGTGACAACAGAGCTGCAGGGATAGGTGGCAATAGCGTTCGAGTAGCAAACGCAAACAACGCTCGTGCAAAAAACGGAGCATACAGTCCTAGTGTAGCTAAAAATGGAGGCGAAGGCAACAACTCGTCTCAAGGCAAAGCGAATCAGCCATACTTGTTCCCATATACCTCACAGGTATTCTTTGACAATATTAGAGAGATGTTACTCGTGCTTGATAACCTTTTCATAGGAGCAAGAGATCATAATCGATATCGCTGGAAATGAACCGATTGAAGACGACTATTTGAATCTTTCGCAAAATAAAAAAAAAGTGAGTGTTCCGTCAAGTCACTCAGTTTTTTAGAAATTTAAAAATGATTTGCTCGCATGGTTAGCAACAAAAGACCGAAACAAAGAAAGGCAATTCGGCAATACCGGAATTCTTGCAAGGAAGCAGCATCACTGGGCATCTAGTTTCTAACAACGTTGAATTATCGACTCCAGCCAGCACTCACGGATTGACATCTAAAGATTACTCAGAAAGCACAAATGGGAACTTAAATGAATTACAGCGCCAAGAATTATTCAAGAAAGCCTATTTGGCCGAGCTAGAGCGCTATAATGAAGAGTCTGAGGTGTCTAAGACAGTAGAAGTCAATGTTGATAAACAAGGATGGGATGCGGAAATGAATGAAACATTTGAAGAAGAAGAGCTGGAGGAAATCGAATGGGAGGCTTGCTCTATGGAACTTGATGAAGACAGCTCTTTCGAAGCCTTGGTGCAAGGAGAGAAAAAGTCACTTCGCATGATCAATGACGATGATTTGCATCAAATGAGTGATGAAGAATTTTTGGTAAGGTACCAGAACAATCCTAAAAAACAACCTGACTCAATAATGAATCTTTTATTGCGTTGCAGAATTTCTATCAGAATTATGGTCCTAAGCCGATAAAATCCTAAACTTTACTTCTCAAATATATTCTCAATCAATTTTTTTCCTAATCATCAACGAATACGCCTTGATGACCGAAAGGCACTCCTGTGATGCATGTAAGCCTCTTTCCATGATTTGGCGCACCATCTGAACCGCGTGCAATTCTATAAGCCGAAATGCGCGAAGGTTTATTTTCCGTATAAGCATTTTTGGGATCTCTGTAAGATGACCTCAAGAGGTGTGCAGAAGCACTTACTTCGACAACTGTACCACTTTTTGAGTGTCCAGCTATGAGTGCAGCTTCCGACACTTTTGGACCACACTTATCTCGTGATTTACCAATGTCATAATTCATTGAGCGCGACACGCCATAACTTTCTTGATAAGTCGATAAGGGAGTGCGAATGTTGACTGGTATTGACTTCGCGTCATCACAGTACCTTAAATCCTCATCCTGCGCTAAACGCGTGTTATCTGCATTAATCAGACGAGCCTGCTTATTCTAGTAGATTTTTCGGTAGGGACAGCCTAAATATTAGAGATAGTTTTTTGTACGTACAACTTGCGTAGTTTGCCTTCCTGCAAATTCACTCGCTGTGGTGGTCGTATACATGGTCGTTACAGATTTAGCATCATCCAGCGGGAGAACACCATTAAGCCTTGACGCACGATCTTCAAACCAATTTCCTGCAAAAAAAGATACAATGTACGCTTACATCTGTCCAAATATCATGATGATATGTGAATTACCATCAAGAGTGGATTTGCTGTATCGCGACATAAGTCTAGTATGGTTCGTTGGCTCGAACAATGGAACTAGTCTGAAAAAAAAGCATTGCAATCCAATATTAATAGAATGACGGTCAAAACGACTGTTATAACATTTATGGTGGTGCATTGTACAGTACTATCAGCTTCATGATCGTATGCGATACCATCCTCAACGTCTTGGAACCTGCATAAAAATATGAAGTGCTCAGTATAAGCAGCCAGGAATTCAGTTTTTCTTGTCGTTTTGATACAAATTGTGCGAAGTCAAACTGCTTTTTCTCATGTAGCAAAGAATTCGACATACATGAACTTGGCGTGCTCCATTACTACATATTAGAGTCACTATCATCTATCTCGTGTTTTTGGTGGACACTGTGATGAACGAAAGCTGGAGTTGAAACCAACCAATATTGAAGAACCTTAATAATCTAATGCTATCGGTGCACTTCCACTTGATCTGATCGAAGGTGAAAGAAGACAGTTTTTTCTCGCATATGGTCTCGTACTCATATATGCGAGAAGGCAGACCTTCCGACAATTTCAAAATAAGAGGTGTAACTGGAGCTGATGGTAGGCACCTATCTAGGCGATACACAGGCGCTTACGTCATTTTTGACATGTAACTCCATTAACTTCGATAATTCAAATTGCGTGTTAGGGCTATAAGGCTGTCTGTTTCAATTGTGTACAACGAGCATCTCCGCAGACCAATGTAGTACAAAATTGTACTTTGTCCTATCTCTCATTATGAGTGTGAGGATGTCTATTGTAGTGTCAACTCTTCCAAATTTTGAGTTTGCTGAATTGAGCTGAAGCAATATGCCACATGAAACTCGATACGTTGAAATAGGTTGTGTCATCATTTGTGTCTCACAAAAAGGCGATTATCACTGGATCCACATCTACATCCCAACCTAATAAAAGCTCAATCAATCTTTATTTGACAAAGCTGTGTTGAATTGACACTGTTTTGTCCGCTAATTTTCGAGAAAAGAATCCATTGGGTTTTGTCTAGAACCATTCACCATTGCTGCAGCTGTAGACTGCTTTACATGATTCGTATACGTATCCTACATGACAAAGATCGTCAAGATGTTTGTATTATTAAGATCTGCGTACTGATTTGCCACATATGATAAGGCAATCCCTGCACCGATATTTTCATTGATGCACTATCGTTCGAACAATAACATATGTTGAAATGTACCGGATTTTTCCTAAAAGTTCAATATAAAAACGAAATGGTCCGTGCGAGAGGTAAATTATCTCCGAACTGATTTGACAAAGTAAGCGATGCAAACTGCATGATACATCCGATAAAGCAGGTCAAGAGTAAGATAATATGCTGGCGGATTATACGCTCATAATCACTTTTGTTACTTCTGTAGTAGATCCACAAAATTTCGCATAGAGAAGCATCTTCCACGAAGTCTATCCCAAAGGCCAATTCAAAGCGCCGTGTGTCCACGTGCGACGGTAAGTACTGGTTATTGCAGGCTGTAAACGTGTTTTTCACTAACGTCTGACCAAATTTATCCACCAAAAATCCAACGCAGTCCAGAAGTCAAGCCACTACGCCTGGTATACATGGCAAAATACAGAATAATTTTGCTCGAAATAGAAAAGTATTTGATCGCAAGGACAGAACAGCACTAACTCCGTGATTTTGAGTTCAACCGCTCCTTTTTCCAAGCTTTGAACTTAACGCAACAAAATCCTCAAGCTTGTTCAAAGGTCGACGTTGTTCATGTACAGTAGAATCCAGGGTTGCACCAAATACCGTGCGTAAAAAGCCCGAATAAGTGAAGAGTAGTAGAAGCTGGCATGATCTTGTCATTTGTGCTCATCAATGTGCGCTGCAAATGGCAGTGGCGCAGCACAAAGCGTTTACGCATACTATAGTGTCCTTCGATGAAATATAGCAGGTGCCTCACTCTGTCAGGGATGTTTTTCGTGACATGATCTCTCCTATTGTAGCTCAAATATGGCATGCTTTATAGGAGCTGGCTATAGCGGCCAACTCCAATTGGTACGCAAAATAACTTTGTGGCGCTCCTTTCATCGCTGTTTTCTTCGCGAAAAAATTCGAGGAAGAGATGTAGGGGTTATTCCTGGATGCCGCTGAAAGCTTCTATTTCCCCTGATTGATCTGTCGCGTGAAAATCAACTCAAGACATCGTTACAACATATCATTCTTCCAGTAATCACCGTTCATTCCTGTGATTGCACACACTAGGCTACTGAGGTGCTTATCGGTCGAGAGCATGCCTATGCCCAGCACTAGTAATTTGACGAGTCATTGATGAAGCTCACTGCACCTAAAAAAATGGTTAATGTAAGTAAGCGCTATATGATCGCTATTTTCCAAGCATTAAGCAGTTTCGTTCAGCCTGGAGTCAAACACGGAGTGCACGAGTTTACTCTAGTGGTAAAATATGTTCCTCTGGGAGCTAGCAGTTGATCGATGCAGATAAGAATTTTCACATAGAATCAAATCCGATCTACATCCAAGTCATGGGATGTGTGGCGTGTCTTCACCTATTCCTGCACGTCTAATATGTACTTTTACGAGGGAAATCTATGACCTTGACCCTTTTTTGTGTAACCATATTATTGGAAGATTTTGTACGGTGCTGCATGATACATGATCCATTACTCAGTCGAAAGATCCATCAAAGCACGGAAATAAATCATTCCTTTTGTAAGCAAATACTTACTGTCTAAGCTGCGTCACTGCCTCGCAATTTGACCAGTGACGACAGCCTTGCATTTGCTCGAAGTCAAAGACAGTCAGGTTATGGGCAAATTCAAGCTCCAAGCCACTACAAGTTTAATACACATTAGACCATTGCAAGAATTTTTGTCTACAGTTTTAGGTTTAGCCGGTGCTGCTGAGCTAACGGTTTTACATAACAGGCTATGCGGTTTGAACTTATCCTCAGCACGACTATGTTATGATGGCGGCAGCTTCAAACATGTCGAAAGGAGACCGAAGGTTCTGCTTCTTTTCGTCTGTTGGAAGTGTACGTGCATATCATTGGATGCAGAGTGCAATGGTCCTTTAAGTAAGGACTCTGATAGGTCGGTGTTACAAAGTGCTAATAATTGCTTCTCCAACGCCTTCGAACACAAATGCTCGCAATGTATTCACCGATGCACTGAACTCATTTTTCTCATTTTCCATTTTTACGGCCCGGGTAAGAAAGTCATACGTGTAGCCCGACATGCGATGTGTTCCTATCGACATTAGCAGTAACTAGTCGAAGGTCGGGTATGCATACTTTGCAATTTATCTGCCGTGGTTCACTAAGCCCCATCGATTCTCGGTGCGGGATGTGCTGGTAGATCAAAGCCAGTGCTAGTTTCTGAAAGTGATATTGAGCACATCACATTGTCACAAATTCCATGCCATTCATAATTATTGATGGAAACGATGAGCAGAAAATGTGAGTCGGCTCGCGTCAAGTGTAGGTAAGTAGGCGGATACGTCCGCTTTGACTACATTTCAGACCGGGTGACATCAAAGCAAGCTCCAACTGATCGACAGTATGGATAGCGAACATATCTTACTATTACTTCAACTAGAGGTCAGTGTCTATCCACTTCAAAATGTACTCATTTCTTGCTGTCTCGCCTCTCGCCTCTGATACTCTTCGATTAAATTGCAAGAGTTTTTTTCCATGTTTAATTTCGGTTGCGTGTTTAGCTTCAAGCATACTTTTTTTAGAGTAAAGTCGATGGACACTGACGAGAGTCAATAATTGTAATAACAAAGACTTCGTGTGAAGACTGATGCGAATAGCGTTTTTGAGTACTGACTCCCCGCTCTCAAGTTGATCTTGTAGTATGAGTTCGTACCCCAGCATTGCTGATAATTCGGCAGTCGTTTCTGCACTGTTCGCATTATGACTACGAAGAGCAGTCTTCAGATTGGAGATTCGATTTCTGCTATCGACAACTGGATGAAAAGGCTCGACATATTTAGTTGTGGAATTGGCATCTGATTGCCCGCATGACCACCTTTTGGCTCTTGCTTCAAATAATGCAAACTTGAGATACGGCTTAGGTAAATGTCAACAATTCCAATGCATCGACTCTTCTACCTTTGCTTGCCATTCCAAGCATCGACGATCGAGAACAAGCGCCTTAAGCACCTGTAAATGAAGGATACCATCAGCCAGCTTCGAAAACGTCGAATGGAGTATTTTTGAAGCTGTATCCGGAGAATGTATCGCACCAAGGTTTCTTTGAATCTCGGTAGCGATCATTGCGTCATACGTAGCTAGATCAAGTATTTCCAGCCATATCTCGATCCAGCAATCCGGGTAAGCACCAATATAGTTGTCAATTGGTAAAAGATGGCACTCGATCACCCGTTTCAGCGCGTTTTGAGCTCCAGACTTACATCTTATCACAATCATGTACTGATAAGGTAATTATTTAGCAAAAGCTAATCAAAAATAAGGACGAACAAATAAGTACCTTGGCAATCGAGATGTAGATTCTTGAAATGATATATGAATATGTTGGACTATTCACTAAAAATGACTTGTACAGTGAGAACATTTGCAAAGTTTGATGTATTGTTTGGCACATTGCGAAAAATCGACATTGACGAAATTGCAATTCGCAGTAGAGATGGAGAAGATCGAAAAAAACTCCCAGTAATCCTGGAGCTATTTTATTTTGTCTTGCTGAATCTGCGGTAGAATTTTGAGCTCGATGTATAAGATCGGCGCACTTTTTGATTGCTGCCACTGAATCGCATTTTGCTAGCAAGCATACATCCAGCAAGTCCAGCACCAGCGTCATGAAATCATCTGTTGTGGACCAGACACGATTCATGCGACTATCACTCAGTATAACCGCTTTCGATTTGCGCAGGATATTACTGGCTTCATTGTAATCTCCAATGCTGAGCACCGTCAAGTAATATATGCCCGACAAACGTTTCAGAAAAGCAAAAACTGACCTCGATAGTACAAAACAAGATAGAATCCGTTGATAAAACTTTAATTTGCACCAAGTTGAACTTCCAACTTGCGATTTTCGAATCTGTGAACTCAACTGATTTGTGCGATTCAAAATCTCACAAGCCTCTTCAGACGTGCCAAAGCTTGTTGTTATCTTGGTGTGATAATTCACTATCATCATCCATACCTGAGAAAACACAGTCTGATAAGGAAAAAATCAAAAGGTATCGGTCCTCAATACCTGTAGTTGCACATTCGGCAACTTATCCAATACCGACTTGATACAGCGCAGATGGCTCTCGAACACTGACTTTGTTTCCTTATGCATCAATACGGCATCATATATCCTGATTAACCTATCTTTGAGTGCCGCGACGAAAATATCTTCATATATACGAACAATCCTTTCCTCATTGTGATCGTATTTTACGCATTCGACTATCGCTTCACACAAATTATTCAGTTGACTTGCGTGATTTCTTTTGGTGTATAGTTTTCCTGCAAAATACTTGGCTCGATACAGTCGAAGTTTCCATTCTTTCTAAAACAAGTACTTGGTAATCAACCAAGTGATTTGACACTGTCACATCATGCCAAATGATTTACCGATATTACATTTCCCCAATTGCCGTCTCGCTCGAGCTGTTTTTCGGCATACAAAACGCAATCCTCACACCGGTCGATCATTTTTCTTTCCCGACCGGAGATTTTCTTGTCATCCCGAGTTCTGATTACAATGCTTCCGTACATTTCCGCTAAAAATATATGAGCCTTCAGTTTGATTGCAGCATCGCTTGATGACTCTGCAAGGCATATCACCTATCAAATGTGATAATTAGTCTAGATCAAAGCATAGATAGCACACATTACATCACCTCCAAGCACTTGATTGCATGAAATGGGAGCTTATGTCTCACAAACAGACACGCAAACTCCCATAATGTGCCGTCCGTCGTTTTTATCATAATCGATAAAACCGGTTTTTTGGCAAGACTAATAATGCGTCGAAAGCGCAATCGTAAGCTCTGATTGAAAAGTATTTACGTGGACATTGCCTGTTCATATAATGTAGGCCAAGAAAGTCAACAGATAACGGACTCAGATGAAGTGAGGGTGATTGATGAAGGGCCAAACTCAATGGCTCAATCGTGTAACTTAGTGAGCTCTAGTCAAGGTCAAAAAGCCGATAAGTCTTCGATCCAAACTCCAGTCGGCATTACTAGACAACCTAAATCATCTAGGATCACGACTCAGTCGTCACAGATTTCTCAGATGTCATCAAAGGTACTGCATTACTAGCAATTTTAGCAAACTTACAATTATTGCTTAGACACGGGACGACCTGACGGCGCGGTTAGTACGTTATTTACTGTACAAAGCTAATCGAAAGCAAGCTATTCGGTTTGACGATATCAGCAAAGACGTCTACCCTCAGTATCGCAATATCTCAAGGTACTTGAACTATTATCTGTGCATCTATACTTATATAAGCTTCGCTAGATATTTCTTCGAGAAAGCGTGCACTCAGCTTGAAAATATATTCGGTTATCACACCGTGCAAATCGAAGATGCATCTCGCGAGCATTTCTTGATCATTAATGCAATCACTGACCAAGCTCATCTAAGCAACATCTATCAGGCACGACAGTGTGCTGGTAGAGGATTTTTGATTTTGATACTTGGCCTGCTATGCTGCGCGGATAATAAGCAGCTTGAAGAGGGTGAGTTCAGCCCACCAAATAACAAAACAGCGTCACAATTCGAGCTATTCAGATGAACTATGGGCGCAGTTGAAGAGCGCTGATGATAAGGTCGAGCGGAACCAAGACCATCCTGTTTTGGGTGATCTGAGTACTATGCTGAAACGCTTTGAAAATGAGCTGTGCGTTTGCTTACTTTCTTGAATTTTCTGACTCCCGGATACATTGGTCTTCTAATTTTGTTCCAGGTACCTACGCTCTAAAACGCAAGTAAATTCTGAGTTGAAAAAAATCAGAGTCTATATGTGTGGAAGTCGAGCCGAATTGGAAATTGGCAAGGAAGCGATTCTAGACTTTGTTTGCAAGGTATGTAAATAAGTGGAAGCAGTAGAATATGCGGTGACATGTTGTCACGGCTAGACCGTCACGAGGCAATCGCTACCTGAGCATTAATAAGTAGGCAATCATTTCTGCCAATGAAATAATAGAATGGCGAGAAGCGTGAAAAAGACAAATATATGGAATTGATTGCATCTTCTTATGACTCTGACTTCGATGACGAATATCAATGTGATGATGACTGTGAAAGCGAACGTCATAAAGCCAAAGAAGGAGAAATCGTTTGGACTCGGCGTTTTCCGCATGTCGTAGGAAATTGGCCTAGTTATGTGTATATATCCATTGTCGAGAATGGATCGAAACAATCACAAGGAAAGGAATTCAGTGCTCTCGCTGACGAGATTATTGATGACGTCCGCGTGATTGCTGACAAAACACGAGTTCATTTGGTTGCATCTAGCAATAGTGCGGAGGATAATCTACATCATCTCAGTTTATCTCGTCCTTTCGTGCTAACTTACAACATGATTGAGAAGTTTGTCCAAGAGCTAAGACTGTGTTTGAAATGGCGCCGCACTTTTGTATATACCTTGCAGGGTCTTAGAATCTTCATCAACGAGGACGCAACAAGATCATTCCTAGCTATCAATATGATACATGGCACCGCACAATACTTACACATTCTACGCTGCGTCAATTCTTGCATGATGCATTTTCAGCTGCCACCATATTATGAGGTCAGTTTTGTATTCCACAACATTTGCAACAATGTGCCACAATAACTTTGCCTTCCTAGAATCCAAAACCACACGTTAGTGTAGCATCTTCTCCTCATGGTACGTTAGGATCCATTCTCACGCAAGCTCAGCTGGAGCGGCTTCCATCGGCAGGACTGAAATGGCATGGAATTGCCACACACGTTGTAGTTGCTATAGGAAATAGACGTTTTAAAATAAGCCTAAATTGATTGATAGATATGCGCAGCACTTCACAAGCTGTTATTTACACCCCATTACGCTAATTTGGCGTCACTAGCATCCAAATAGCTTTCCCTCAACATTGATCAGATACCATTCATTTTAGAGTTACGTGCTCTGTAACATGATTGACCCTACCAATTTTCTTAACTACTTCTATTGGCAAAATGCATTTCTCATTAGATAAGTGACCCTTGGTAAACACAGACGTGCGGCATGCCGGAACCAAGTGAACCTGACACGTACATGAAAGACGATGCGAGTGAAGCATACGCTGCATACCCTACAAGAACATGTGAATGGGAAATTGATGGTGAAGTTCCGTCTGGTGATTTACGCCTATCAAGAGAGCGACAAAGGGTTTCATTCCGACATACAGAAGTGGGTAACCAATGCGGAGTTGCCTGGACTCAGGTTCATAATGTCTTCGGATATTCGATGTGCATACCAATCCTTGCTTGTAGGTCGAAACCATACTGCATGATAATCGAGAATTACGGCATCAAATTCGGATGCTAACAGGAAATCTCAGCAAGACGACGGATGAACTGGGTCGACGAATGCAACTACTTGCTGAAACCCTGAACGCGCAACAAAAATCCCAAACAGAGATTTCGAGAGCTCGGCAGCTCATTATTGAAGCAGAAAGCATGGTGAAAAGCCATGAAAAAGACAAAACTCATTTAGAGAAGCTCCTACTGCATCAGCAGAGCACAAACGAACAGGAACGGCAGTGTCTGAAGCTGACGCAACAGAAATTACAAGAGCTGAAGCTCCTGGAGAGTGATAGGAAGAGAGTGTTGAAAAAAAGAAATAGAAAAGATGAGAAAATCGCTCAGTGTATCTCACAAATGCAGGAAGAGAATCGAAGACTCGAACTTCAGAACTGTGAACTGGCAAAAGAAATTCAATACTTGCAGTCAGAAGCATATGTGATGCAAGGGGATCATGAACGAGAAAAAGAAAGTTTACTGCGTCAGATGGAACGTTTACAAATGAGTAGATTCGATAAAGCGTACAAAAGCTCTCTTATCATTGAACAAGGGTCACAAACATTTTACGAGCAGCGCATAAATGAAAAAGAGCACCACATACGAAATGTAAAAGAAACTGAGGAAAAAGAAAATAACAAGAGCAGGCAGACATCGATGTTGGAAGCTTTGCATCAAAATAAAATAAAAGATATTACCAGAAGAAAAGAGTGTTGCACCTTCAAGATACTACATCGTATGCGCATACAGTCAATGAAAGCAACAGCCTCAAACGCGACCTGCGTCAGGCGTCTCGAGCAGAAGTTGAGAGGAAAAGACCAAGAGCTCAAGTTTCTTTATGAAAAGTATTTGAGTATGCTGAGAAACAGCGAGATTGATTCTGCCACTTTTTTCGATGCATTTTAAAAAGGAGACCTTAATGCGTGCATGAAATGCTAAATTTACGTTTTTGAACCAGGATCGTAATAGACGGTGGTTGTCCGGCCTGGGAATCAAACGTATGCTTGTTATGCTTGTGCATTCTGGTTGATTCGAAAAACGAATAGCTATTTCTTGTACGTCATTTCGGTTTTCTGATGAAGCAGAAGAAGCCACCATGTAGTATGCTACTTTCCCACGGCTGATCTGTTAACTGATATCTTTTCAGAAGAGATTATAGACTTTAGTTATTCACCTTTTCCAAACACTGCTAGTCATATTTCTGAAGTTACCTTACCAGACCACGTATCAAAGGATGAACTATTGAAACAATAAAATTCCAGATAGATCCGTACATCAATTCGTCCGTTGACTAGTTTCTTCAGTATCAATGTCTGGTATAGATGAGTCGATTGGACGATATGTATCGAAACATTTATGATAGGTTAAGAGATTTGAGTGCTGATTATAGCACCGATTGAATATAGTATGCGGGTCTTCAGAATACATACTTATTAAATAGATACACGAAAGTTGTGCAAGTAAATTGGTATAAATTCATTGTCATTCCCAACTTTAATCTAAACGAGAATGAAGTCCTATCACCGCATCTTTCCACCTTGGTCTCATAACTATTGCCTAATAGTAACCCTGGTACATCGAGAACTATCCTCACTTCCCACATTTCATTCTGGTCTACTTGAAAGCGGTAACCACATCCTTGCCGATATCTGGATTCTATTTACCAAAGGCAGAGTCGTTTGAAGCAAATCCTCCTTCTAGTAGAACAGGCATTTGGTTGTTCTTTACGATCTATTGATCTATCAATTGAATTTTCAATAGTGCTGCGTCAGACTCAGAGTAGCGCGAACCACAAAACACAAATGTCGCAGCAAAAAAACGTCATTCTTTTATTTTTTCTTGTAAAAGTTACCGCTTTACTCAACTCGAAATGCTTGCAGTCCACGCATCAATATGCAAAATAAAATTACGCGGTTCTAGCTTCATCGAACCAAGTTTTTAACACTATCAACGCAGGAAACGAATCAGAGCGTAACTTTTGCAAGCTCGGCTCGCTACACTGGCTTACCACAGACGTATACCGGATGATTTTATGCCACAGCAGCTTCAAAGACGACCCAAAAATGCTAGCCATATCTCTTTCAAAATGTTTACGAACCGTTTATATATTATATGGGGGCAATTCCCTCTATACTGCTGCAGTACATGGATAGTGTTCGAACGAAAGAATACTATACGATAAGCCTATCTCAGACGCGATCACTGCTGAGCTCTCATATCGAGTACCCTCATCATATCAGCAAGGCCAATTATATCAGGACGATTAGATCAGATTGGCAGCTTCGTGGCCACATTCGCCGCCGGCCACATCCGATCCAGCCACACTTGCAGATGCTCCAATCCTGGCTTAATCTACTAAGGATATCTTTCTGCCTTTAAACAATCCTAAAGAGGATATTTTCGATCTTGAGGAATCTCTGATCTCAGTCACCGCAAACGAAGAAGACTTATCCACGCTACATTGTTGCACTAGACAGTCCCGGATGAATGATGTTCAATCAACAGAGCTTCGCTGTGTGTGAGAAATCAATGTGGCCTAAGTTAAGCGTTGATTTCACCCACATATAATCAGCCTTGAGTGTGCCAAAGGGACACACTTTTGTTGAGAATTCACTAGTTACCAGTCGGACAGCTAGAAAATGCAAGTAGTTGTCGTTCGAACGAATCCACCGCCATTAAAGTAGATAATGTATATCGTGTTTTCTGTGGCAATCGAAAGGAAGGTTTTTCAGGGCCTTCGTCAAAGCTACAAGGTGATCTCGTAGCACAATGACTAGAACATGTTTATCACCACCGATGATGCTTCCAATGCGATAAAAACGGGTAGTCCCCTTACATTGCACGGCCGTTTCCAGGAGTACATGGGGTATTCATACAGCGAGAAAAACTACTTGGTATAAGCCAGATAACTTTATGACTCAATAAGGTCGGTGATATATTTATCCGACCTTCCTCTAGACACTGATTCAACCGTTGCTATATTCCTATGGAAAAATCACTTTGCACAATCGTATTTGAGCAACCGCCATTTGCAGTGACACGTAGCGATTTATCTGTAATGGGAATCAAGATGCACTCCGCATCCTTCGCTCGACAAAAGGGGTTGATTCACTGACTAGTTGCCTCGCCCGAAACTTGAGATGTGTTTAGTCCGACCGTATTTTGTTCGTTAATCGGTTTTACCTAATATGAAAGCTGTGAAACGTTATCCACTCAACCTATATGATGGAAGAAGATGCGCTCCAAGCTTTAGCACCATTGCATCGTGTTGTTCAATCCAGATACGAGCCAAATGCCACAACTACTTCGAGATAGTGACTACAATTCGTACTAGCCACGCCTCGGACGTTTATCACATAAACAATAACCAATGTCCCAAATTTGACGTCACGTCTATGAATATGTTGTCGACCTATTGGTAGGGAGATAGCGCGTAGGTATGTTGCGTTATTCATGTAATGCCACAAGACCTTGCCACGGATAATCTGAATTTACTACTTCACGCTACCTATTAGTTATGTACTTGTATTGTATCTTTCTTCAGCAGAAAACGAAAATGCCACGCCTCTAGTCCTGCAAGGGCCGCACTTTCGCAGTGAATCATATTCATAGAAAGCGCCAATGTCCAATTATAACACAGTACGCTCATAAAAAAGTAAATTTTTTAAATAATTTTTAAATTATATTTATGCTGAGGCCTCTGGAAGAACCAAGGTGAGAAATTTGCATCATCAGCAGATCTAGGAAGTGTATGTAGTGGTTGACGAAAGTCGTTGCTTTTTCTCGAAAAATGACTGTTCCAATGTCCGTTTCAAGTGATTATATTCTTGAGTGCATTTACTAGTCTGAAAATCGTTTCTTTTACAAGCAGATTTCTCCGTTTTTGTCGATGCAACTAGATCCTCAGAATTTTGAATCAGCGAAGAAAATCATCTGTGTGAGCAGCTCTACACGGTATTGTGAAAGTATCAAGCATTGGCCTACTGCAAATTGAGCATAGTTGTGGTGGTAGCATGTTTGAATTGAAATAATGTGCCACTACCAACTACATATCATCACTCATCCATTGATGAAAGACATATAAGTGAATACGGCAACCAGATCTAAGCGGTTTCTGCTCAGCTATGCTACTCACAACTGGAGATTTTCGACCACAGAGACGATGTTTAAAGCGATACCATTAGTGTATCAATAGCATATTTTAGCTGACTAGATTGATTCGTGGTGGGGATTATAGAAAACATGCCACGAAAAAAATGTAATCAGAACCAATTTCCTGTTAAAACGTACACTATACTTGAAGCACTGTATGAGACTGCTCCACGATATGCAAAGCGACGACTGTGAGTCTGAAAGCAACATGTCTCAATAAGAAGCGTATGAGTGGCTGTTATCAGGTGTGAAAATCAAAGAACGTCAATGTATGGGCTCTACAAAATTTTATATGAATCAAAGCAGACTTCTGCACTATCGTGCAAGATCATCTTGAAAGTTTATCAGAATTCTTAGTCCCAGAAATGCATCTGTGAATCGCTCGCGGTTAACACGTCGCCTTCCTGACCATCGCAGTGCTTATTGATGATACGTTGACTCCTGCAAATCCGAGCAATGTGACCTCGGGTGCAAAATGTTTGTTTTGGACATGGAATTATCCGACAACATCAAGAACAGATAGACAATTGTCTCTGCGTCACGCAATGACCGAATGGATGAGAGCTTCGGTCAAAGAAACTTAGATTAAGCTTGTGCCTAACTTGCACGAGTCAGAACCTGATAATTTAATCAAAGACGACAAAATTATGAAGTAAAAGATGTCGGCGTGGGCTGAGTGTGTTTTCTACTTTGCATTGAGCAGTTCTGAGATAGTGATTGCGGTTTGGATAGAAAGAAGTCGAGTACTTGGAGTATACCTCGACACTTTGGACGGGTATTTAGCTGTGGGATCACAGATACAGTACTTGAAGCCTTGAGCACTTCAGATCGCGGAAGTAAGCAGGATGATCGACGAGAAATACCCGTATTGAGGTTATGATAAATAATTCCCCAATCGTCTGCTACTTCCCATTACAGAGAATATTGCATCTAGCTCAAAGCAGAATATATAGAAATGTCAATACGTACCCGAGGATTTGTGTGGTCCAAACTATAATTCAATGAATGAGACGTTCTTTGCGCTCATGTATTTTTGCGCTTAATCATTGTGCAATTACAATTGCAAATGGCGAGGTTCATCAGAATAGAGTGACACAGATCGAATTGTGTTAACATCTTATACGGACTTAAATCCAGTCTTGGGTCTGGACCGGATCCGGGTACGTTGAAGTTGGGTCTGGACCGGATCCGGGTACGTTGAAGTTGGGTCTGGACCGGATCCGGGTAGGTTGTAGTTGGGTCACGGGGTGCGGATCTGGTACGGTTTACAGAATTATAAGGAGAGGTAGCAAGGTAGGCCCCAATTTTCCACCACCAAGTAATGAGATATATGGGAGCCATTTTAACGAGAGCAGCGAGGCTTCGTTTCGAAGTGTGGGCTTCCAACAAAGAATTTTTTAGCCGAAAGTATCGCGCTATCAAATAATAAGGTCGTCATGAGTGGTGACGACAAACGACAAAGCCCTCTGCGAAGTGGAGAGAAGAACGTCATTCAACATATTGTGCAGACCCAGACAAGACGGGTTATACCGGAAAGCTCGTTGCAGAGATCCATCGTGTCGGATGCTGCGGAGGAATGGGCGCGACAACGTGAAGAAACAACGATCAGGACACAAGAATAATTGTCCCAGAATGATCAGAACCATCTGGCGTTGAATCAGCAACAGCAATTCATGAAACGGGAAATGGAGCAACAGAAAGAGTTTCTGCCCCATCGTTTCGAAGCGTTGAAGGATGCAGCTGAGTCTATAGGCATACAGCAAAACAAGATATCCTATATAGAGGAGCGATCGTGGGCGGCTAGTGTAGCACGTTGGAGACTCTTTGTCAATCAAGATGAGAGGTCCATGGAGGAGATAAGCGATATTTGCACAAAGCGTGTGACGTTGGCCAATGGGGCAAATATGCCTGTAACCCCCCCCCTCTCCGCGATGTATAGGCGATGTATAGAAAAAAGCTGAGGGAAACAATGGACCTGTATATGGTGTACGATCGCCGCGTAAGGTGCTCAATGCGAGCACTGGAAGTCGCGTATTTCTGATGCCTGTTGCTGCATGTATCGACCACAAATTGGTGAACCGAATTTGTCAATTTGAATTGCCGAAGCCGGAGGGGACATCACGGAACAAGATTGGTTGAACTACTTCCTCTCCGTGCGGATTCCTGAGACCGGCGACGACGAGAAATCGGATAGAGATGCAAACATGTCATCATTGACACAACCCTGATAGATGCGGATTCACGAGTAGTCCATTTACTTGCAGATAAATGAGAATACTGGACGTGCATGACTGGAGATGTACATTAAACGATTCGAGGATGGCAGTGGCCCATCTCACCAACGCGTTGCGTTCGACGACAATTCCGAAGATAATCCAGAGAGAGCTGAAGAAAAATCAAACTAATGCTATGAAAGGATCAACGATGGCTTCTGCGAATTGGATCAAGATACAGTTAAACAAATTTGTCAAATATTGAATCGTTTTTACCGGACGATAGCCATCACAAGGTCTTGACAGATAGGCGGATGGAACGAAACATTGCGAATTCAAAATCGAGGTCATCCAAAGTTTTGTGGAGAAGCGAGGCCGAAAAAAAGTAATGGTTACACGTGGTGCATGCTACAAGTGTGCTTAAAGCATCACGGAGTGTTTCACTGCCCAAATGTCACTGCAGAGGAGGCAAGAAAAGTATTTGAAAAAAACTACCAGAAAAACCAGAAAATCAATGACCGGGAACCGAACGATTGGTGCAGTGGTCTCTGAGAAGCCACAATAGACTATATTGGGATGGGTTGTAGATGATAACGAAGTTGTGATCACTCCGGAAGCGGTGCCGACGAATCAGTAGTTAACCCATCGCTTATATCCCAGCTACGACGAAAGAGAGTGTGGTTTATAATTCAAGATCTTGCCATACCAATTCAAATTCAGAGTTTCGCTCAGCAAAAATGAAAATGCGTCAAGCGGTGAAGCTAAAGTTTAAGTTCGCGACGGTTGCGAAATATTTGGTGCTGAGAAACGTGGTTTGTTAGATTGCGGAAAAGATTTGTCGACTGGATTGAGACAGGTCCTACTAGGAAGTGAGGTCCTGCATCGATTAGGCTACGATCCACGTCAAATGTTTCATGCAACAAGGCTGCGTATGACCGATGTGGACTTTGATCGCGTTGGAAATTACGGCAATTTACAAAAGGAGATTTTCTGTGCTTGCATCCAACATGAATAAGTCGAATTCAAGGAGGAGTAGAAAGTCCTCGTAAGAAACAAGCTGGTTTCCAGAAATTTGAAAATAAGATCCTTCAGAGGTTTAGCTTGTGTTGAAAAGCAAAGTGGCGGATTCAAAGGTGCGTGGATGTAGCAAAGGATTTGCCACTGCACTACAAAGAATACTCGTGAAATATCAGGATCGCTCTCGATTGAGATTGAGGAACGAGACACCAGTCGATATTCCACCTCTGATAGTGCGTCTAAAGGACGGTGCGCACAATGCAAAGTTCGCAGATACCCGCCAGCGCACCGACAATTTATGCATGAACATTCTAAAGAACTGTTGGATGCAGGGTTGTGTTACAGGAACTCCTAAAGCCGTAGGTCCTCTCCCCCGCTCATTGTTAAGAGCCTGGCGTTGCCAAATTCCGAATTGCTGTGCACGTGCGGGAATGCACAGACAGAGCGAGTATTGTGTCCCATGCCTATGTTGGAAGTGATTTTTGATCACCTTCAAGGATTCAGAATCTATTGCTTGTTGGACTTTTTCAAGGCTACTGTCAGTTCAAACTGGATGAAAGCTGTCAGGAGTTGTTCACTTTTCTAACGGATATATATAGATATGGATGTGTACATCCCAACAAGAGTTCTCATGGGCGGCAAAGACAGTATGACTCACTTTTAAGCGACTGTCCAAGAAACGTTTCCAGATTTGTTGTACAAGGAGCTACTGATATGGTTGGATGACCGACTTGGATATGAAACCGATGAACAAAAGCTTTTGATATTGTTGGCAAATGTGCTTATAGTGTGCGAAAGGAAACGTCTGAAGTTGAACTCAAGCAAATGCAGGTTTTTACAGAAAGTGGTGCGGCCGTATTCTTGCTGGAAGTGGTGTGAAGCATGATTCGTATCGCTAAACTGGTTAATCTCTCCTCCCCAACAAATGGACAGGAGTTGCATCAGTTTCTGTGTTTTTTTGGATGGATGCGTTCGTCAATTCACGGCTACAACCGCAGAGAGGCAATGCTAACAGATGCCATGAAGCGAGCGTACTAGCGAGCCTGAGGTCGTAAAACCTCCCATTTAAGAGAGTCAATATGGATGAAATAGCTTGAACCAAAAAAAAACTCTGCCTCGACCTTGCATAAGCACTGTCAAAAGCAGTGGAGTTATCCCACCTGGACATCAGCAAGCAACTATGTGCGTTCACGGATGCATCGGATCGTCATTGGGGGGAAGTGATAACGCAGGTTCCCAAACAAGACAAAACGAAACGTTTGGACAAGCAAGAATATCAGCCTTTGATCTATATAAGTGGCACCTTCAATGGCGCTGTCTTCAAGTGAGTAACCGTGGAAATGGATGCCTACGCGATTGTGGAAACGTGTCGCCTTACCGACTACCTGCTGCACTGCCAAAGCGAATTCAATTCGTGCACTGATCATCGGAATTTACGGTATGTATTCCCCTCACAGTATTATCGCAAGTGTACCGAAACACACGGCCACAAAGTTGCAGCGGTGGGCCATCCTTCTAATGGCATATCAGTATGATGTTCACAATATCGCAGGCGTGGAAACTATTCGTGTGGATGTTCTATCCCGATGGGGCTCGCCCTCGCGATTTAAAAAAAAAAGAGCCCCACCAACTGTATCCAAGTTTGGCAGGAAATTAATCATGGCCGACCATAGACGAAATTGTCAAAGCCGAAAACGCATCCAAGATCCAGTTTGATCAACAGCTTGATGGCGTGTACCGTACGGTATTCGGGAGAATCTGGATTTCAGACGATGCGTCCGAGCTCCATGTCGGACTATGTGTAGTGGCCCATTTTGGTACTGGTGGTATTGCGGAGTCGATGTGACGACTCAAAATGGGGCCGAGCTGTACGATTGGATAACATTGAAGCAGATGTTCAGATGTTTGTAAATCAATGTTTACACTGTAGTGCTGCAGACGGAACATTTCTGCGAGTTCTTGGAAAAGGGCTACATGGTACGAAGCCGAACAGTTTATTACACTGAAAATATTTGCACATTGGGGAGCTCGAATAAAAGACAGCGCTATATTCTAGTGCTTAAAGTCGATGCATCCAACTATGTGCGGCTCAAAGCCATCGCTAAGACAGACACCTTAACCACGCGAGAGGTGTTGCTGGATTGATTTGCGTCATTTGGGATATGTTACCGCTGGGTAAGCGCTTCAACAAATGCGGTAATCGAGGACATCCGTCATTCTCTGGGAGCCTACCATCACTTCACGGCTGCACGCTGCCCTTGGGCGAATGGTCCTGTTGAAGTGGTAAACAAAGAGCTACTTCGAGGTTTTCGTGCTCACACGACTGAATTGCGAATTCATTTGCGGTGACTGGCTACGATTGGTTTTCTTGGTGCAATATGTTCTCACCCAGTCCATGTCGCTGTATTGGGGGGGGGGTGAAGCGCCATTGACGGTGATGACGGGAATGGCGCGCTGCAATCCAGTCGAGGCTATCGTTTTGCCTAGCTGTTTATTCACGACCACAATGCATTCAGGAGTTGCAAGTCCTCGAATTCGAAGACCTTCGTGCGAGGGTGGTTAACATGCACAAATTCATGGCTTCAACGCGTGTACAGAGGTGAAACGTGGAGCGTGCTCGAATGAAGGGTCGCGTGGAGTTAAAATGGCACAATTAGTATTTGGTGATTATGTTGGCATACAGTAAGGTCTGCACGAGTTTTAACAACAGAGAGGAAGGGGGAATAGATGTATTCAAACTAGTTACAAGGTATTCCTGATTATGCAGTGCGACCAGACGCATATAGTCGATCTGGTTCCTTCTTGCACAACTTCATGGTCGTTAGAGTCACTGTCTTTTCACGGCGGCAGTTACTGTGCAGCACATGATCATCCAACACTCTTTCCCGGCGCCTTGATGAACATCACTTCAGACCTATGAGCAAACGCAATTCTTGAATCCTTGGAGCTGGCAGCACCTTCGTCAATAATCGGCGACCATCGTCTTCGTACATTCATAAGTTGGCTTGACCGTCTCCTTGTTGGCGTAAATCACGTAATAATCTAAGCTTCAAATCCACATGCTTCGTGCTGGCTGAACGCCTCGTTTTCGACTTTCTTCAATGCAGTTTGGTTGTCAATCTTGAGTACCACAGTTGTATTCACTCGTTACCCGAGCTCTTCGCAAAGCATCTTAAATCCCAGCGCCTCCCGTCCTCAAAGGCCGCAGCGACAAACTCCGCTTCCGCTATTGACTGAACCACAGCAGCTTGCTTCTTGCAGTGCCACCCTACAGTAATTTCATTAACAACTTGCACACCTGCACTCACAGACTTTTGATCTTCATTGTCAGCCGCGAATTCCGCATCACTGAAGCTGACAATCCTGTTAGGCACTGGGGCTCGCTGTCCTCACGCAAATGCAGCTTCAAACCTTTTGTTCCCTTCAAGTACCTTGCAATCTTTTTGCAAGCTTATAATCCCGCAGTGGTGGTGCGTGACTTCGTCTAGTCGCTCCGTGCACCACGAATGTCTGGACATGTGCAGCGTGATACCCATAGCAAGCTCCCAACTAGAGACGGGAAATCCTTGATAGTCGGTACTCGAAGCAATCTCAGAGCCTTTTCTTTCAGCAGCCCGTTGTCTCCTTCGATTACTTGCACTTCAGATATCAGTACTCGTACCGAGTTAGCTTCAGCCATACCATGTTTCTCGAGCACTTCTTCAATCGTCTGCTCCTGGTCGATATATTACCCTCCTTCTTTTGTCCACGCAATTCTCATTCCGAGGAACTTCTCAACAATACCGAGATCCTTGAGCTCAAGCACCTTCATCTCAGTAAAGAATTGATCGATATGTTTCACATTCTCATCGGCTTAGTAAAAAAAACACGGGTCATTAATGCATTGAACGAAATCAATCTTGAGCAGCGTGTCGCACAACACTTGATGCCAAAGTCTTCCTGCCTGATTCAAACCATAGCGATTCCGTCCTAGAAGCAACACCAATTCATCAGGTTCCATTACGCCAAGTCGTTCAAGGGTGCCTTGGGTCACTTTTATTCCATCGAAATAAGTCGATTCCGTACTCTGGCTCCGTGATAGCTTTCGGGCACGCGCTTGGGACGCCACCATACCTAGCCGGAATCCCCACATCCGTGAAATCGTAAAAATTACAAATGCATTTCCTATCGGCATCACCTTAAAGAATGTGAGTTTATTATTCAAACCAAGAATTTGCTTGTCGCCGCGAACCACCAGTATCGCCTTGTATCTTTTCACAGTCCCATTAGTCCTAATTTTGGTTTCATAAACCCACTTGGTTGGGATGGGTTTCACGTTCTTTGGACGTTTGATCACCGTCCACGAAGCGCTACCTTATGATTTTTTGGGTCTGGTATCGCGCGTTTTCTGTCATGTGCTTGTTCCACAGGCAGCACTGCGAGCGCCATAAGCACTGGATCCGACAGTTGCAACTCTTCGTCACTCGTTTCCAGTTCTCCCACATTGGTGCATTCTCCATGATATAAACTGTTGAATATGCTGACCTTTTCTCGCGTCTCCATGCTCCTTCCTTTACCATGCTCGTCTGCCTCGGCTTGTTTTCTTGACTTCTACGTTTGCGCTGTGATCTCCTTGACCTAACGGCAGCGACTCCTTCGGCTGCGCATCACTTTCTTCGGCCACTTGATGCTCACTTTCCACTTTTTATTTGCACATGTTCAGGCTCTTGTCCTCTGTTATCATAAAGTGCACGTTGAATTTGTTCATTCGCCGTACCATCGAGTGTCTCGATGTTGGTGATGTGTCTAGTTATCGTTACGACTCTATCTTTGAGCAGCAACACCTTGTATCCCTTTGTTTCTTCGCTAATACCCGGGATCTTTGCTTGCTCTGCATGACGCACAAGTGTCTTCTTTTTGGGATCCTGCCAAACCCGGTGCCCGCCGGGTGAGTACTACAATCAGCGACGCACGCTTCAAATTTGCTCGAGTCGGACTAGTATTGATCATGTAAGCAGCGTAACTTGCAGCCTCGCTTCAGTACGTCTGCGCTAGACCTGAACGGAAGATCATGGATCGCACCATGTTGAAGACGGTGCGGTTCAAGCGTAGTACCTGTTTCTGTTACTTGACGCGCACACCTGTCTGTTTGCACAAGAGACTGACCCCTCCATACTTTCCTCCACCGCCAGTGCACAGGACGTAGATGCGGCACTTAAATTCGTTCTCAAACCACGCCAAAAAATGCTCGAACATCTTGGCCGCAGCATTTTTCTTAGTTGTAGTCAATGAAAACGACCAAATATCTGTTTCCACGACGGTTTTTTGGGGTGATAGTTCCTTTTAGATCACTCCAGATCACACCTCCGATGCGGTCCGTTGGTGCATTTGCACCCGAGCCCTTCTTGAGCTGTTTAGTTCTGGTGCCCTTCGCTTCAGCGCAAGTGAGACAGTTTGCACGCACGTGATCAGTAAGTTCAATACCGTAACCAGGATCTTCGGTTATACGCTCCATGGTATCCGCGATAAAGAAGGGATGATCATTTGATTCGTATGTTTTGGTCAAAAATCATTGGGAGATAGGTAGGCGCTTTACTATTGTAGTGGGCTAGTACTGCCAGGAGATCTCCGTATCTGAGTGTGTGTCTACAATTACGCTGGTAGCGATATTCTGTTATATTTCCTCTACTGCAAACTACTTGAGATCGGAGGGGTTCCACTAAGTATCTCATGTATGAACATACGTTGCTGATACGCCGCTTGGGCAATGCAAACGGATTAATTGAGGAAGGTGGTCTCCAAGGTAAGCTGAATGACTGGCAATATCTCGCTCGTGAGACTCCTGATTTCTACAGATTTGTGCTGTACATGTAAATTGTACAACCGGATTCGTAATTTATCCCCCAGCCAATATCACTCCGATCTGTTCTGGAGAACCTTTTTTGAGGATGTACGTGATGTTCTAGGCGCGCAGGGTCGGATATAGAGGTCTACGTCATCAGCAAATCTCTGAAGTCTTGAGAGCTTATACTGAAAGTTGCACTTGTAGACAGTGATGTCGATATACACCTTTCAATTTGGCAAACCATGATTAACAGCAACGGTAAGTAGTAGCCTTGACAAGAATTAGCTTTGGTGTCGGATCGGGAGCTAATAGACAGGTTGTCTCAATTGAGAATGGACCCGGGGTTATAAATAATTTGTGTCAGTCATTGGAGCCATAGCCTTACTGGTGTCGGCTACACGACTGTACACGTTCGTTGACAGTGACATTTTTTAGAATCATTCCAACAGTAAGGCATGCGCACTCGAGAGTACGGAAGGAGTGAGGTGGTTTTCCTTTGCCCGCGTGATGGCCATCTGTTCTGCTTTTGTATCGATTACGTGGAGAATGAGAGTGAAAACGTTTTAGCGTGTGATATTGAGAAGGTTGTTGGTATAGCTCCCAACGGATTTGTTGTCTTTACCGATAAAAATTATGATACCATGAATGATATGGCTCTTGAACGTCTGGCTTTGATTGGGAAATGTCAACAATCATTCGGCAAGAAGGTTGGCAGCCACCAAAACATCTCCCTTCATAATAGGGGCATACGCGTATGTACATCTGGCGCACAATCTTTCTGGCTGCAAAAGGATCAGCCAATCTCTTCCGGTGATTATGTCTTTTCATGCTGCACGGATCAGCATTGATCTCCCTCAAAAGCGACCCGAGAGAACCAAGCATCGATATGGTGTGCTGTTCACGTAGACTATTCTGAAATTTTTATATCCATCACGTGAGAATATAGTCAAGCCCTCCTGTAAAGTCCTCATTTCGTATCTCATAGACTCTGTAACGAGAGTTTTCCACGATCTTGATAGAGCGGTAGATCGTTGGGATCATTACTACTGAAAAGCCGATGTAAGCGTGAATGAGATAGGTTTGGTCATGGAAACCTAAGAAATCTAAAAATACGTCGGCGTGAGTGCACACTTGTCTTCTACAAGCTTATCCACACCCAAAGATAAGATATTACAGAACCAAGTATTCATAATTCAGGAAGCGTGTTTTGATAATGTTGCAGCTCCCCAATTTGCAGCACGCAATTTGTGCTCGATAAATCGTGCCCGATTTCCGAACATACCAGCATAACCTAACGGCCTAGATGTATTGTTTCTAGTATCATTTTAGTACAACGGTGCATGCCAAGATTACTGCTGCACACCAAGATCCACGAATTCTCAGAGAAATCCTTGTTCTTGACGGATGGTGAGGATCCATTTTTCAAATTATTGATAATTGTAGGCCATGTTTCAGCAACGTCGTTGAGGTCTCATATTGTTATGTTCGTCGATAAACCGAGTCCTTGTGCATGCTTCGACAGTTACATTCATGCTATTCAACTGCTACGCATCAGAGCTCAGTAATATTGATGCTTTCGGTGCAGCATACATGCCGTTCGAGTCGCACATATCAGTCAGCTTACGACAGGACTGTACTGGCGAATGTAGACGATCGTGACAAGAGCGCTGTATTGTGAATTGAACAGTAAACTATTCTCATTCATCTGTATCTGTCTTGATGAAGCGACGTGGACATCCTGCGTTTGGTTTTGCTGTACTCGCGACAATGGCCGGCGGAACAGGATATATATTGAAGAGAAGCCTACCCTCATTTATAGCGGGCACAGCACTGGGACTTGGCTTCCTCACTGCAGGTATGCTTGTGTTGACTGACAATATGACCGATTATCAATTCCAACATGGTACATCGGCAGTCATGTCTGCCATTGTCGCTACAATGATGCAGCGACCCGCATCAGTATCGAACATTCGATACTCATCACTGTTTGCATCGTGTGGTACAGTTTTATTGGGCTACCACTCTTACCGGCTCTTGCATCCACCTCGAAAGATATTTCGTTATCCGGATGCAGCATTACTAAAGTCAGAAGAGACAGATCATATTTTTGATTCGAACAAATGAATAGGAACATTAGATATAACACTACTTCGATTCTGGCATGATCATACAGATGCGTCAAAGGGCAATCTTTTTCTACATAGGTCACTACTGCATAAACATTTTTTATACACATGTTTCGTGTTCAAGACATCTGTCGATACTCCGTAATCAAAAGTCAGCTCCTCGCCCTTCTTGACGTGTCTGTTGGTGTAAAAGAAAAGGCGAGGTATATACGAGTCGATACGGAAAACTTCGATAGACAAGAGAGGGTCGCACCCATGATTTATAAAGCGTGTAAAGTTACCAAAATAAGTAGCGTCCACATTGGTGCGTAAAATCTGCGGACCCGAAGCCTGAATTTCGACGAGACCCTCACGCAAAACCAAAACATAGTTTTGTCCCGATCCATCATATTTCTGTCGGTACCGCTTTTGTATTTCCGCAGTTGATAGAACTTCACCGACATACTCACCAACACAGGTATGCTCTGAGATCATATCTCCTGCAAAGACTCCCCATCCTTTGCCAGAACTATACTGTAAATATATGGGCACATCTCCACCTAGCTGAAGATGGGCATATCTTGCTTCTTGTCTCGCCCTAAGCGATAATGGCAATCCATGCTTCTCAAAGCGTATTGGTAACACGCATCTGGTAACATACGTGTATTTCATCAATTGGATAAATTGAGATCTGCTGTAATGTCCCATGCAAGGGATTCTAAATGCTTCAGCGCCATCGGACAGATCTGATTCGAGTCGTTGCATCCATTCTCTTACAAGTTGACTAGTGAATCTGCTTACAAAAAGCAAACTTTTCAGAGCACCCGTTCCGATGAAATGGCAGACTCTTTGTTCCGTAATGAGGAAATGCAATCCATTTATGTAATTTGTATCGAGCGTTGGAAAATGTTTCATTGCATCAATCGAACTTACCGTGACAAATCGAAAGCCTAATTACTATTGGGAAATGTCGCATTCCATTCTAACGATCTCAAATCATCCAATCATTCTTCCAGCACAAAATTGATCGGACACTTCCAAACACTTTTAAATACAGCCTCAAGAAACACATCAATGTGTAGCGACGTTGCATATCTTTACGTGTTCTGTATTCATTGAAGATAGCGTTTTTATAACCATGAATACTTTATCATCGTCAGGGATTGACACAAATAGTGTAAATGTGAAAAAATATGTCGTAGGTATTTGCGCCATGGAAAAGAAGACGCGATCCAAACCAATGCTGGAAATACTGAAAAGACTGGAAGAGAAGAAGCAGTTTGATATCCATATATTTAGTGATGATGTAATTCTCAACAAAGAGGTTGACAAATGGCCCATTTGTGATGTGCTCATAAGTTTTTACTCGAGCGGATTTCCGTTAGAAAAAGCAGAATCCTACTGTAAATTACACCATCCGATTCTTGTGAACGATCTCATAATGCAGCGCGAAATGTTTGACAGACGTAAAGTATACGCAATACTGTTACGTCATGGAATTCCTGTTCCTCGCCATGCGATTGTCAACCGAGACGTTGTAGGTAAAGAGGATACAATCGAAGAAGAAGAAAATTATGTGATTGTTAATGACGTGCGAATAGACAAGCCTTTCGTTGAAAAACCTGCAGATGCAGAGGATCATAACATACATATCTACTATCCAACAAGCGCCGGGGGAGGAAGTAAGAAGCTTTTTCGTAAAATCGGAGATCGTTCGAGTGAGTTTTATCCGAATGAAAATCACATACGTCGTGATGGCTCGTACATATACGAGGAATTTGTTAATACACAAGGAACAGACGTCAAAGTCTACACAGTGGGCTCGAGTTATGGTCATGCGGAAGCACGAAAATCTCCTGTGCTGGATGGTAAAGTGATGCGTGACATTTCCGGAAAAGAAGTTCGTTATCCTGTAATTCTAAATTCAGCCGAGAAAGAAATTGCACGGAAAGTTTGCTTGGCTTTTCATCAAACTGTTTGCGGGTTTGATCTGCTTCGAGTGAGAGGAAACTCTTTTGTTTGTGACGTCAACGGCTGGAGCTTTGTCAAGAGTTCGAAAAAGTATTATGACGATTGTGGCTTGATTTTGCACAATTACTTGGTTTCTGCATTACGGTCACGATATTTTCGTCAAATTCGACTTGGTCGCCTTCCAAGCGGCATTTACCAACTATGCCCGCAATATGCAATTGAGCCACATGCGACATTGTCCAATGCGGATATGAAAACATCAGCAAGATCACCTAAAACTGGCGATTGTGAGGATACGACGGGTGGAAAGGAAGAACTTCGCTGTGTTATCGCTATTGTTCGTCATGGCGACAGAACACCCAAACAAAAGCTGAAGACGATAGTATGGGAAAAGGATCTTATTGCATTTTTCAAAGCAAGAAGAATAGAACAAGAACAAGAAGAGCTGAAAGTGAAATCTGTCTCGGATTTGCAGGAACTTTTGGATTTGGTGAGAAATCTGATCAAATCCTATGCGCCAGGGGTAGGACTCAAAGAGGCTGTATGGGAAGCCGAAGGCGGTGATAGCTTTGAGAAGCTTTTACAGATGAAAAGAGTACTTGAACGCTGGAAATTTGCTGGTATTAATCGCAAAGTTCAATTCAAGCCCTTACAGGAGCATAGTCCTGCATACACACGAGACAAATTTGAGTTGCTTATGATTCTTAAATGGGGTGGAGATTTGACCCCGACCGGGCAGATACAAGGCGAAGAGTTGGGTAGATCATTTCGAAACAAGTTGTATCCTTTGGAAGAAGGTGGTCTCCTTCGTCTTCACTCAACATTTCGTCATGATTTGAAGATCTTTACTTCAGACGAAGGAAGAGTACAGATGACTGCTGCAGCATTCGCCAAAGGCTTTTTGGAACTTGAAGGAGATCTGACTCCGATTCTTGTTAGCCTTGTGACAACATTGGGAAAAGGTCAGTTAAGCAATATAATCTTTGCTCAAGCACCAGCGGTAAAATCTCTGTTATGCTTGTCCACAGATGCAAACAAAATGCTCGATCACTCTGGTCAAGCTGAAGCAAATGAAGAGATTGAGCGAACAAAATGCAAATTGAAAAAACTTTTGCACCGGGATTATGCAACATTTCAGGAGCTTGCATCAGCTTTGAATCCAATCAAGATTGAATCAATCAATACAGCTTTGAGTAGCATACGGAATCCCATGGAATCTTTGAATAGGCTACATGAGACGATACGGAGACATAAACTGGAGATTCTCGAATTTTCTCAGAATAAAAGTGAGTCCTCCTTTCTGCTTGATTTATCATCAATGTTACTTACTGGCCTTGCTAAGTCCTCAACGAAACGCGCTGTTTATATGTGGGTGAAACATTCTCATTGATGTTAGAACGATGGGAAAAACTGTATAGAGATTTCTACTCTGAGAAAAGTGCATCGTATGATTTGAGCAAGATACCTGATATATTCGACTGCATCAAATATGATCTTCTTCACAATCACCACCTTGGATTCCGTTATGGGAAAGAGTTGTACGATCTCGCAAAAGCATTTGCTGGCTGTTATGTACCTCAGGAATATGGCATGGAAATTTCGGATAAACAGTCCATCGGGGTCAAAGTATCTCAAGCACTATGCGCCAAGATCCGTGCCGATATCGTTGCGGTGATGTCTGCATCAACTTCAAATCAGGCGGCTGTAGAGGCTAATACCCCTCCGCAAGACGAAATCGACCTGATGGATCCTTCGATCGAGCATCTTGGATATCGTTTGGATCCATCTTTTGCCAAAGAATTGCGAATCAAGAGTCCGTCAACACAAGTAAGAAGTCGTTTATATTTCACAAGCGAAAGTCACATGTACACAATACTCAATGTACTTCGTTTCCAATGTCCGAGATGGCATGCACGTCATCAAAGCGGGAACAGTCAGAATGTTTACGATATATCCTTGGAGGAAGAGGAGTATAGCAATGAGATTCTTAAAGAGATGGGATTGAGTGTGAATGAGCGTATGCCACAGCGCAAATATTTCTTCAGCAAGTCCAAATTGATTTCTGATAGTGGAATGGAAGCCTTGAGCAGAGAGACGGAATTGAATTATCTGGCACATGTCGTTATTCGAGTTTATGAAAAAATAGGATTAGATGACGATTCTGAAGACCGATTCCGTGTGGAGATATCATTTTCTCCAGGCGTTGTAAATCATTTTGACGCTGCCGTGAAGGCCGATACCGTGAATGGGGATTTGATATCCCCAGTGGCCGATCGAATATGCTTGACACAATGTATGACTGCTGTCATGTTTGAAGATATGTTGGCTGCATGCGTCTCATCTGAAAAATAAGAAGTAATCTGATTATCGATCTTTGGATCTGTTAACTTTTCTTTATCTCCTACTCTTGCCCTATCCAATCTACAAATCTCTGAGCATGGTACGCACTGGATGCGGCGCCAACAACCGAAATCGCAATCGGTAGTGGTTTCCTTGTGTGTATTGCACGAGCTCCCATTGCAGACATTGTTATTGTCGAGAAAAAAAGGGCGGTTCCGTGTCCATTTGTCATGTTTCCATGCTGCAACATGTACCCGGCAATACCAAAACCAGTTCCGAGAGTAAGACCAGCAATCAGAGAAGGCAAACTCTTCTTTTTTACATATCCCATGGCCCCACCGATTCCCAAACCAATTGCCATTGTATACGTCGCATGATGTGCCATGATGCGAAGCTATAACAGCTAGGTCCCTGTTAATTTGCTCGATAGACTTTTTTGGCCTAATTCATAAGCATTATGGCTTTATTCAGTAAGAAGGACCTCGGCTTGTTGCTTCCTGACGATGTGCCTGGTGATCCAATCTCATTACGACATACAAGGAAAAAGTGAGGATGCGCTTTCTCTTATAACAATGTCAAATGACGTGATTCATCTATTCCTTCATCTAGAGATGCGCCGCAAGAAGATTTTCGACCTCCAGAACCAAAAATTGATTTGACAAAGAAAGTCTACCGCTATCGCGCAGGGAAGGTCCCTCAATTCGCATTGAACCAAGAAGAAGCAGAAAAAGAACATGAGGAAAGAATAGATAAGTTACCGAATATCAGAATTAAGAACCAAACGAAAGCCGACCGGCAACGCTTCCGTGCCAAGATTGTCGCATCCGCCCCAAATTCTCATTCAGATGGCTCTAAATTTCAGCAGCTTTGTGAAGAAACAAAAAAAGTAGACATACAGCCAGAGATCAAGCGACCAATAACCACAGCATTACTAGAGTCTGATTCGGACACTCAGGAATCAGACTTTGAAGAACGGAGAGCAACTATTCGCAAAAAAGTATTAGAAAAGAGGTCGGATTCTCCGAGTCGCGAACAGGACAAGGATGCTGGATTATTACAGGCGTCTTTTGAACAGGTTTGGTTGCATATTACAATAAGGCAAATGCAATTTTGAGGCAAAGCTCGTATCGTAGCATACAACAAGGACGGACACTCTATGCTCAAGTGATTCCGAAATGGAAACGGACTCTGATGACGATGACGAAGAAGAATCGGATTCTCCAAGCCTAATGAAACCAGTTTTCATTCCAAGAGATGCTCGTAAGACACATTCATTACAACTTGCAATCGATCAAAATTATGATCAGCAGCAGCAAAAAGAAGCGGAAAAACTTGCCTTACGGAAAAAAGAAACAAAAAAGCTCGTCTTGAGTGAAGTGCAACTGAAACAGACAGAGAAGACAGACTTGACAGATACTGAGATGCCAGATGACACCGACGGAATACTTCCAGATGAAGAGTACAAAGCGTGGGAGATCAGAGAGCTAAAGCGAATTAAAAGGTGAGAGAGATTTGCTGCTTTTCTCTTCGATTATAGTCCGACAATTTTGTATGCAGAGATCGTGATCAAGCAGTGCGTCAAGAACAGGAAAGGCAGGAAACTCAGCGTCGACGCAATTTGACAGAGGAAGAAAGACAAGCAGAGGATCGGTTTGTGTTCCTTTGCCCAACTTTTTGAGGTCAAATTAACACCTTTTGCCGCTTTTTAGAAAATTGAAAAAGAATGAGCCCAAGGAGAAGAAAAAGTGGAAGTTTCTGCAAAAGTATTATCACAAGGGTGCATTCTATGTTGACGACGACAGCGTGCAAAAGAATGAGGATGTTCGTAAACGTGACACATCTGGCGCGACTTTGGAGGACAAGCACAACAAGGAAATACTTCCAATAGTCATGCAAGTAAAAAACTTTGGACGCGCTGGCAGGTACTCCAAGCTGAATACATGCCATACCCTGGATACTGATGCTACCTTTGCTCAAGAACAAAGTATACACATCTTGTCGATCAAGATACGACGGGAAGAGACTCGCTTTGGACCAAAAACGACGAGTACGTTTGCTTTCGTTTTCATTTGAACGGATGAAACTGAAATGACATCTTCCAGAATCCGTGCCAAATATTCCACAAAAATCGGTGGCGTAAGAAATTTGGAGGACCATGCCGCAAAGAAGCGCAAGATAGAGTAAGAAGACTCCACATTGAGTTTGTAGATGATACGACTTTATAAAACATTTGTCCAGCAGTAGTAACATGTATTCTTTTTCGCTTTAAGCTGGCTGTTTTTGCTTCCCCCATCAAGTACTCATATACGTTGAGATATCGATCGAGTCGGGTAATTCTGGGATATTGACCTCAAATCTTGATTGTACTTGTGCAAGCATTCCCGAGTCTTCATCTGATGAGATAAAACTGATCGACAATCCCTTTGTACCGAAACGCCCTGCCCGACCAACACGGTGCAAGTATTGGTCACTGTCATTGGGGAAATCATAGTTGATGACAATATTAACACGTTCAATATCCATTCCACGACCGAATAAATCCGTTGTCACGAGAAGCCGCTTCTGGAAATCCTTGAAACTTTTGTACCGCTTAATCCGTTCTTCTTGAGTTAGATCAGAAGTGATGCAAATTGACGGGAAATTGCACTCGTTCAGTAAACGATTCAATTCTCGCGCTCGGTTCTTCTTCGATACGAAAATTACAACCTGATTGAATTCAAGCGCGTCCAGTAACTCGTTCAACTTTCGATTCTTCTCCGATTCTGCAAGTTTGATGAAATATTGCTGTAGACCATGTAGCGTCAATTTTGTCTCATCATCGACGTAAATTTCCATTGGCTATGCGTGCGTGGAAAAGTATGTTACCGAACCAGCTCCCATCGATAATCCAATCAATTATGAACTTACGTCTTGACAAAACTTCCGACAGACCGGTCGAATTTCTTTGCTCAATGTGGCTGAAAACATCATAACCTGCTTATCGTGTGGCGTCGAACGAAAAATTTCTTGAACATCTCTCCGCATGTCTAGTGCTTCCAGCAACTTGTCACATTCATCCATGACAAAGTGCTTCACCTTGTCTAGTTTGATGCTTTTTTCCTTTAATAGTCCCAGGATACGCCCAGGCGTCCCGACGACAATATGCGGAGTGTTGCTTTTGAGAGTCTCACGATCTTTTGTGATAGCAATACCTGGGTAGCATTCATAATGTTATTCACGTACAATCAGCTAATAAAAAACAAACATCACTGTACCTCCATAAAATACTGCTGTCTTCACATTGTAAAGATACTTGCTGAAGCGCTCGTACTCATGAGCGATCTGGAATGCTAGTTCGCGTGTATGACAAAGAACCATAACGCTGATTTGTCCATCCACTGGTTCGATCTACAATTCATCAGAAATTCGATGTTGAGAGCACCACTCGGATTGCGTTCCAGCAGTACCTGATGAAGAGTAGCAAGCACGAAGACAGCTGTCTTGCCCATTCCTGACTTTGCCTGGCAAATTATGTCCATACCCAATACAGCTTGAGGAATACATTCGTGTTGAACTAAAAAATTGTATGAAAATGTTTAGTATGAACCCTTCTGTTATTCAGATCTTCATCAGACCTTCCGATGGATGCTCAAACCCGCAGTCAACAACTGCTCGCAAACATTCCGGTTTAAGGATAAAATCACGAAATCCAGAGCTGTGAATTCCGACATAGTGGCCTCTTTGGTACGATTTATCGAATTATTCGGTGAGCAGATGAGATAAGGAATCAAATTTCAGAAAAGATTGCATCAGTCAGCATTTCAAATTCCACGGTAATGAGAACTGGGGGAATTGATGTAAACCTACTTTTTCGCATCCTTGGACTCTACATTTTTGTTATTTTCATTCGTCTCTTCTTCTTCTTCGTAATCGACTAGTTCCTCATCGAATTCTTTGTTTTCTTCAGCGGTCATCGTGGCGTATCAAAAAGGATGAAAATTGAGTGAGTGGACGGACGTAAACAGTGATAAGGGCCTGGGGGGAACTTACAGAAAAGATCCATCGCATTTAGTAATAAGTATAGTAGAAAACTGCATTTGATTGAAATGCATAGATTAACGTGCATATTTGGTATAACTATCACTGCTGTATCGAAGATTCAGCTATCAGGCGACTGAGTGATGTCTATTTAAGTTGCTTAAAAGAAGCAGTAAGCCTTCTCCCGCTCAATCCTCTTTTAGCAAAGTTCGCGTGCGAGAAGCAGGAGATGGGATCGTTCGTCTCTGCTATCAATCGATCACTTCATAGCCGCGAATTAATTAAAGTATCGCTGTGATCTACCAATTTGTAACTGAAGTGTGTGAAGTTTCAATCCTTATGTTTTCCGCGTAATGCACACTGTCACCTCTCTTAACTCTCTAAATCAGTCTCTTTTAACGCACTAAAAATTAGCAATCACCGATAAATGAAAGCTTAACCTTCAAAAAAAATTAATACACAGATAACGTCGCGAATTCGATAATTACGCATTCAATAATTAATGACTTCCACTTGTACAACGCATGAATATGAAAATATGGAAACATTGAACGATAACACAATAGAAAAAGCTTTGGATGCTGATAATGTCATCGGCGCTGTATCATCTCACAGCGACAATGAAGACGAAATCGGTGCGTTTCAATTATTTGGGGTGCCAATGGATCAGATGACACAGAATGCAGTCACGGCGCACTATGATTCAGAAGATGTCTGTGAAGATGCGCAACTTTCCCTCTGTATGGTAGAAGCAGAACGTGTACCAATTCCGACGTATAAACAAAGTGAATTCGGCTCCAACGGTCCTCGAACAATGACTTCATCGAATTCTGTAGGAGGAAGAATGTCGACACCGTATCGTCAGTCAGGAAACGCTATCGATGTGATCGCCGTTAGAAGTAGAGAAAATCATCTCTACACAACTTCATGGCATGTAAGACATAGCGTACGCAGCACTTGGTTTCGAATGTCACTATTCCCTCACTAGGTCATGTTCTCTTGGTCACGCTTCCGCTCTCGAACAGCTACTGGAGTGGGTGATCAAGTGCGAGTCCTTATTAATGGCAAGGAGCTTCCAGTCAAAATGAGTCTTCTTGAACGTGGTCGATGCATATTCCAATCAGGTACATTGGGTCTTTTCCGATATGTGATTGATACTAATGTTTGAGTACTCGAAGGCTCACTAACGCCTCCAATCGATGCATTCGATCACGTTGAGCTCTATGAAGACAATGCAAATTATGTTCGCTTTGAACATTACCAAAAATCAACGTGTTGTATCCGATATGTTGAATGCAGGCTATATGTGTGGCATCCCGAAGAATCGGTCATTATCGTAGATATGGATGGAACACTCACCGTAAGCGATGTGGAGGGTCATATTCGTACGCTTCGATTAGGACAATACGATTATCTGCACAGGGGAACATGCCAATTTTTCACAAAACTGCATGAGTTACAAATGCGAGTGCTCTATCTGACAGCTCGACCGTTAGACTGGGCGACTGCCAGTCGAAATCATCTCGAAAACGCAATTCAGCTCAAGCATGTACTACCTCCTGGACCATTGATTACAAATTCGAATGGTTTAACTGGTGCGCTGCTAACAGAAGTCGTCAACAAGAACCCACATATATTCAAACGCCAAGTGCTCGAAGAGATTCAGCTCTGTTTGATTCATGCCGGACGTATCACGGAACATCCAATATTTGTCGCTGGATTCGGTAATCGGTCTTCCGACGTCCTTGCTTACAAAGACGCAGGAATCGAGCTTGATATGATTTTTCTGATCGATTCTACTTCCGCTATCAAATGCTCCAATACTACTTTTGTCGGGGCGAAGATGTACGAGTCCTATGACGATCCAAATGTGCTTTTGTGGATGCTCCCAAAGCTGAAACATCGAGTTCCATTTGAAAAGGTATGGAAGATTGATGAATACACAGTCCGCGAGCTTTTGTATGCAGAAGAGCGCGAGCAGATTTTGATATCGGAGAGAAACGCAAGAGCCTTACAGGAACAAGAGTACGAACGCATAAAACAGAGCAATCAAGTTCACAGTCTCGAAGGCATGCCATCATTATAAACATA
Source organism: Albugo candida (assembly GCA_905220665.1). Lineage (NCBI taxonomy): Eukaryota > Oomycota > Peronosporomycetes > Albuginales > Albuginaceae > Albugo > Albugo candida. Next base: position 69,432 of record CAJNAR010000004.1, read on the forward strand.
TAAACATAACATATTCACAGCATTCGATACGACTGATACTCTCAAAGCATTGCATGGAACTTGACCAAGTGACCATAGCACATTAATGTAAGGAAATCAGCCATTTTCTCATCTGTCACAAGCTTTCGCACGATTTCTCCCGCCAATGACCACTTTCCTTCTGTACTCCCTTGTCCACGTTTTTGCACACAGTTGTTGAGTATGTCGCAAATCAATTCTTTCGTCACGAGCTCTCCATTATCCAATTTACAGCTGTGACGCATCCACTGCCACACTTGAGCACGTGAGATCTCTGCAGTCGCAGCATCTTCCATTTTATTGTTCAGAGGAATACATCCAATTCCTCGTAGCCATGCTTCGGTGTAGACCAAAGAAACGTCGATGTTTTCTTTCAGACCCACATACGTAATTGGCCCGCCAGGTGCTGAGAGCAGTTGCGCTGATGTAATGCCATCACTATTCTTTGGCATCAACCCGATCTGATTCGGCGTGGGCATTCCTTTATCAAAAATCTCAAAAGCAAGGCTTACTAACCCAGGGTGAGCAACCCAGGTCCCGTCGTGTCCAGCCTGAACCTCCTCAGTCTTGTCTTTTCGAACTGCATCCAAAAAGCGTTTGTTCAATTCCGGATCGTGCCTGACAGGTATTTGTGCCGCCATACCACCCATTGCATGGATACCTCTCTTGTGGCAAGTACGAATCAACAGAGAAACATATGCTGCCATGAACGGTGTGGTCATACCGACGCTGGAGCGATCCGGAAGCACAAAGTTTGCATGGTTACGAAACTTTTTTATATAGGAAAAAATATAATCCCATCTCCCACAATTGAGACCAGAGGAGTGTTCTCGCAGCTCGAAAAGTATCTCATCCATTTGGAATACAGCTGTGATCGTTTCAATAAGCACCGTCGCTCGTATTGAACCTCTTGGTATGCTCAGATACGCCTGTGCAGCCAGAAACACATCATTCCATAATTTGGCTTCGAGATGATGCTCCAACTTTGGTAAGTAAAAGTAAGGCCCTGAACCCCGGACTAAAAGCTCATGAGCGTTGTGGAAAAAGTATAATCCGAAATCAAATAGCGAAGCTGATACAACTTGATGATTAATGAGAATGTGCGCTTCCTCCAAGTGCCATCCACGTGGACGGACTAACAAAGTCGCCGTTTTCTCATTCAATGTGTAGTCTTTCATCGTGTCGGGGCTTTTATATGAAATTGTGCGTCGTACTGCATCGTACAAATTGACTTGGCCATCCATAACGTTTGACCACGTTGGTGCAGTGGAATCTTCTAAATCAGCCATAAAGCACTTGGCTCCCGAATTGAGAGCATTTATAATCATTTTTCGATCAACTGGTCCCGTGATCTCAACTCGTCGGTCCTCCAAATCCGATGGAATCGGTGCGACTTTCCATTCACTTTCCCGTATGTATTTCGACTGTGGAAGAAAATCCGGAAACTTTCCTGCATTTATGCATTTCTGATATTCGATGCGAGCACCAAGTATTTTTAATCGTTGAGCTTCAAATTGCTCATGTAAAAAGGCCAGAAAACGCAGCGCGTCAGGTGTCAAAATATGGCGATATGCATTTGATTCACTCCCCAGGATCCGAATATTTGCTGCATTGACGCGTACCTCTGTCATATCGACCGAAATGGTTGGAATTATGAAAATGACTGTTCTTCAAAAGATCTTTTTGTTTATGATTTTGACCAACCACTGCAAGTTTGACTTCAAGATGATCGATGATGCGCGCATGTCATCGACTTCAGCTCGTAAATGTTTCAATGCAGCATGTGCGGCGATACAAGAGCCAGACGTAACATAGGAGTACAGTCAACAACTCTCGCTATCTAATTGTGCTCGAGTGAGCTTCCATGGGATGAGAATCATACGAAAATGTAAATGGCGATTTTGACAGTTGTTACGAGCCTATTCATAGCGACATTTGACTCAATTTGGGAGGTCGTAGAAGCGAAATTTATCTTGGATCTTCTTCTTCGTCACCATCCCTGTCATGATGCATTGGATAATACTTTTTCGCTCCGAATCGTTGCGCGGTACCTTTAGCGCTTCATGAGGATCCCCTACGTCCTGTTTTTGCCTTTTACAGCAAAAGCCTTTTGTCACAAAGTACTGCTGTAGACACCCTTCTTGATGTGTATCGTGTGAAATCTCAGTCTCATTCTCTAGAGAATGCGAATGGAATCGGTTAAGGAATAAGTTTAGAGGTGTAGATTGGCTGCCACATGCAACTTTTGCGTACACCTATAGCCCGCACTTTGAAGAGGTAGTCACAGGTAAGAGTAAGATGTGATCAATCTAACTTTTGCAGGCTCAAACCTAAATGTTTTATTAAAATCTCTTTCTTCAATATAAAATCGCTAGACACTTAACACAAGTTAAGGTCTTCCATGATCAAGTGAGCAGAACGCACTAGGCAGGACTCGTATTGTTGCTTTGAGTCGCGGACGGACCTTTGGCCAATGTTGCATGCTTTTCGGGGTTAAAACGCTGTATATGAATTCGCTTTTTATACTTGGGAGTATCAATGAGCCCCATCAATGTGGAATGCAGTGGTTTTTTCTTCTGAATAATAAGCGCGAATCCGCCCTCATTTAAGACATGCTCTAGCATATGAAAATCCCCTTCTGAGTCTCCAGTAGCAAATAGAGGCTTATAATCTTTTTCTTTTTCAATTTTTTGAATCGCTTTCAACTTAGCCTCTTCCGTATTAGTATAGCCTACTCCTGCAAGCAACGCGTCGTTCTTTGTTAAAATTTCTGTTTTTCTTAGATCAGGAGTAGGCCGGGAGCATACTATATTATCTGGATTGACACCAATGTTGTGAATCTTGATCGCAGCCAATAGATTCATCTCGTGGTTACCGGTTATGATATATGGAACTACTTGGAGCTCCTTGAATTTTCTGATAAGCGCAAGCTGTTCTGCATAGGCATCAGGTCTTCTACGTCGTAATTGGATGGTAACACTACTTTTGGACACTCTATAAGTATATTCTTCGTATTCATTCTTTGCTTCAACATTCTTTGCCTCCTCGATAAACTCGTCGATGTGATGTTGTGGCATATTGAGCAACACTCTTTGCTTTATAGTCTTCAACAGGTATTTACATTCCTTATTCCCAACCATTCTTCGATACGCCAGGTCGGACCAGAAAGCAACGAGCACTTTTAAGTTTGCATCTTCTATCTGGAATGTTTTCTGTCGAGGATTCGTTTCATCCCATTTGCCATGAATTTTTTCATGGTTCATGAAAATTTTGAGAATTTCCTCGACAATGGTCTCAAAAGATATAGTAACTTTGTTCTCCCCACCGTCTATCTTGTAATCGTGGGAGATGGTGATACATTCCTTATTTTTAACCGTTGTGAATCCAAAAACTGCAGCAGCACCTTCAGAGCCAAAGTGATACAGCCCACGTCTTATTTGAGCTACAAGAATTGGAATGGACATTGAGGAACTAATAAGTGTTGAGTCCAAATCAAAATATGCGGAATAGATGTTCCCTTTGTTGGTCTCTATTTTGTTAAACACTTTTTCGAAAAATGACTTTGATTCAGTACCCTCAATCAGTTGATCAAATGTTTTTTTAGGGTCATTCCCACTACAAAGCAGTGGAAGCAATGCAAACAACAAGCACTTGATAGCCATTGGGCTCAATCGATAATGAGGATCATGACCGTGATCTTGCTTCAGCCGAATTGTGGGAGGGTAGACATAAATCACACAAATAAAGAACAAAAATTCAAGTGCCCCGAAGTTGCACAAAATAGATAGAAGGAGATGGAAAATCGCTTAAGCTGTGTTTTGAAGGCTATGAGACATTGTAAGGTCTTTCTGTATGCGATCGACCTCAACGGCTATAGCCTTTCTAGTGATCTGATGAAATTCTAGAACTTTTTTCAGTAACCACGTAATCACCGAATGTTATCCTTTCATGTGCATACTGCTCACCTATCATACTATCGAAATCAGACAGCCCCAGTTACTGCGATCTAATAACCATAGATCCAAATTTGCTCCCTGTCGACCAGCTGGTTTTCGAAAACATACGATATAGAATCCTAGTGCAAGGACATCACACTGACTATGAAATTCGAATAATATAAGCCAACCTCGAACCAATCCATAGAAACATTATGCGTGGTAGATAAACAAAGAACGTTCAGATCATCACAAAAACTATAATATGTATTGCTAAGATCTCTAACGCAAGTGTCCCGTTTGTGATGATGACATTGATTTTGACGTATACAAATATGTTTTAATAATGTAGATAGATACATACATTGGGACAAACCTTGTGGCAGTATGCATATCATTCTATACCTTTCCTACGCGCGCATCAACTTTAAATCATGCCTAGACGTTTATATATCAACCCCTATCTATTAGGCTTACGGCTACATCATCCGTGTTTCAATTTGCTTCCATCGTACATGCATTATCGTCTAGTGTACCTCCACGGGACTCCGTTTATGTCGCTGCCGCTAAGATTTTCTTATATATTGTCAAAGTAAGCGCCAGAAGTGTTTGCTGAGATTACGTACATCTGCCCCTCGAGCTTCCTTTCGATCGTGCTTACTGAAATCTAAGGCCTATGTAAGTCGCCAGTTCTTACCATTTGAGCAACATGCGCGAACGCGTCTGATGAGAACTAGCACAAGATGATGCCAGCATCCAAAAGTCATCAGTAACGTGCACCTATTTTGTATCTCAAAGTTAGAACTATCGCATGTAAGCGCGGTCACTGATCACAATTCCATCAGAGCTGTGTGGAAAACTTCAGTGCACCAAGATCATGCGAACAACTCATTACAATGATAACGCTATATGAGACACCACAACCAATCTAAGCGTAAAGCTGGTGTAGTTATTTGAGTAGACTCGATTCACACAAATGATTCAGTGAAAATTCTGACTAGCGACAAGTGGCGATAAGATTCTGATTCGACGCATGGTGGTGGTCAATTAACGCTGTTGACCAAAATGAAATTATATATAGTTGGATGGTTCTTACGAAGGATCTAGTGTTCTCAAAGTCATCGAGGTCCAATCCTCTAAAGCCGACACAAAAGGGTCGACTTGTCTTGACCACCAGTGCTGTGCTAGATTGTTAGAGGGAGCTGAGGGACTAGCAGATCTTTTCAGCGAAAATAATGCTGCTTGAGAAACTCACCTCTATCTTTATAAATGTAGTTGCCATCTTGGGCTTCCACTTCCGCTTATCATGACAATAATCTCGAAGCAAATATTGTGCATCTTGAGAATAGACTCCCGCCGATATTCCACTTTACGAATAAAATGGACTTTTCGCTTTTTCAACAATGAATGCAAGCTGACTGAATCAAAGCAAAAGTGCAGAGTTAAACCGATCGAAATTCGTCAGCCTCGTCGTCGCAAAGAATATCTGCAGGAATAGATGCAATCGCTTACGTTATGACTAATCGAGTAAAAGCGTGGTGCTTATGCTTTTACTTACCGGTACTGATACCGTCGAAGCTTCTGTTCATTTTCAGCCATTTAAATAATGACGTTATCTACATCGCGACAAAGTCGATTACAGGCCGCGATTGATGAATGTGCATGTAAGGTTCGAGACTACCAGCGAAAAATGAAGAATGGTGACACTGAGATTACAATGGATATCATCCAAGAAGAAATCCAGACGATGATTCAGCTGCGAAAAGATTTAAAAACTTCTAGTAATCAAGAAGAGTCTGATACAAGCACGAGTGATATGTTCGATGCGAAAACAAATACTTACAACAATCAGGAAATCGGGCAGTATGAATCAGAAAAAAGCGCGGAGGATCGTGTAAACGTCTTGGACTCTTGGGTGCACAAGACAGGCTCAAAATTGGAGAAAATTGAAAAAAGCTTGAGAAAAGTAGAGCAATCCAAATCAAACGAAGAAATGTTAGCAAAAAGGAGGAACACCACTACTTCTGTCAAAGAATACTCCAGTGTAGAACAAACGCACGTACAAGCTGGCCAGAGCTCAAACACTCTCTCGGATCGGCCAACAACTTTGAGGACGTCCGACCGTAGCGATGTAGAAAATGGTCAAATTGGTGACATCAAATTAAAGGATAACAAGCACACGTCACAGGTACGCATCGTCTATTGCCATCTGATAGAATGGCTTCTTATTCATAGTCGTAGTTGACGTCGGAGAACGTTCGCCTCCTTAATGAGACTCAAAAGCTCCGCGATGAAATCACCAAATTGCGAACAACTTTGGAAGAAAAAGAAAGTAAATCCTTGGAAATGGAAAAAGAAGTATTGTCCACGAAAAAACTTCTTAAAGAAGAACATGAGCGTTTCCAGGAACAAGATTCTGATCGAAAGAATTTGCATGTGCAATTCTCCAAACTGCAGGATAGTAGAAGCCGACTTGAAGCTGAAAAGCTCAATTTGGAAGCTCTCGTACATGAAAAAACAATTGAACTTGCAGGGCTGAGATCTGATCTGAAGAAATCGATGCAAGCGTCAAGTGCAGCTCAGCTAGAACACGAGAAGAAATTTGGACTTGTTCGAGAGTCTGAACGCAGATTAGAGGAAGAATGTTTTCGTATGAGATCTGAGATTACCGAATTGACTCAGTGGAAAGTAGCAAATGACCACACTGTCCGTAAATTGGAGACACAACTTTGTGAAACTCAGGTTTGGATCACCAAACAAAAGCGTGTGATCAAAACCTCAGCTCTATCACTGTAGGAAGGACTTGTATTGGCGAACGCAGCAAAACAAGATGTTCAAGACAAACTTTCAATGTTACACAAGCAAAAACTTATCGAAACTTCCGACAAAGAGCATGCGCTAGAACGAGCGCTTACAGCCGAAAGTAGTCTAAAGGTAGTCTCAACCGAGTTGCAGGCCGTGAAGACTGATCTGATCTCGTTGGAAGAAACCCACAGAGTGCAAAGTCGAAAGCACTCGAGTATCGACAGTGAGCTTGGAGACCTGCGGAAGAAATTCAATGCTCAAGAAATATTACTCAAAAAGTCGGGCGTATCACTGCATGATGCCAATGAAGAGCTGAAAGAAGCCCGGGCAAATGTGCAAAAGTACAAGACGCTTGTACAAAGCACAAAGCAAACTGTCTTTGATAAGACCTCAGAGATGGATCGAACTCGCAAGCAGCTTTCTCGAGCTCAAACCGAACTAGCCAGTGCACTAAGCAATAATCGCGATAACACTCGAAATTTGCAGCAAGCAAAAGAGACGATCAAGAACCTACGGCAGGAACTCCGCCAAGCTCGCGAAGAGATCACAGCGTTGGCAACGAAGATAACCAGTCTAGAATCCGCAACTTCCAAATTGTCTGATGATTTCAAAAGCAAAGCAAAAAGTAATTATCAGCTCAGCAAAGAAGCGGACAAGTTGAGGCATTATCGCACAGCGTTAGCTGTGGTGATCCCAGTGTTCACGGCCGTGTTGCTATATTCCATTATAAAGTAGACTTTGGTGCTTGTATAGACTCATCGAATGTCTATGGGCATCTTCATTGAAATGACAACTTTGCATCTTTGTATTTTGTATAACTACACACATACAACTTGGAAAAACGAGCATTCAGACATCAACATGTACAAGAACAGAAGAGGCATCATCCATCGCTGAAAATTCAAATCTCAAATCTCTTAGAATCGCGAAAGCCAGGCTATATCTCCCGTGTATGACGATCCAATGTTCAGGTCTTGGAACGTGCTCCGCGCTCTATTGCTAATGATTTCGTTAAATCGAGTCGCAGCAGCTGCTTCCAATGGAGCCTGAGCATTCAGAGCGGACATTAGCACATACATCGTATATTCACTAAAGTGAGCTTACGCCAAACGATCCAGCCTTTGTAGCTTCCCATGAAGTCCCAGCAAAGAACGAATGTTCCTTGATTTCATCGCAAGAAGCTTGAACGTTCTGCCTCTGATCTTTATGTCGGAATCCCAATCGAGCGGAGAAATCTGGATTCAGTAATTGTGAGACCAAATCTCTCAATTCTTTGCTTGGTTGGCCCTCCCATTCCACTGTCATCTACAAACCGCAACAGAATCCTTGAGCCCATGCAAGTGAATGGGAATACAATATCTCTCACAGGGTCAAACGATGCAATCACATTCAACACAGTAAGATCGTCTTTGTCCTCTTTTTGAAATGGAGTCTTGCCACAGTACAGCTCATAGATTAACACTCCAAGAGCCCAATAATCGGCAGCGATGTTGTGGCCTACAATCGATACATTTTATATACTCTGCACTCTGAATGAAAAGGAAGCACCTTCTCCTTTGATCTGCTCTGGCGACAGATACTCGGGTGTGCCGCAAACCGTGTAGGTTCTTCCTCGACCAACGTACTTGGAAAGTCTACAGAATACAACACGCATCGATTCGATTGAGTACCATCACACACTTTGTGCTGACCTTAAATTCAGCATTCGCATTTGTCCATTCCGATCGACAAGCAGATTGCTTGGGTCCAATGTCCGTAACACAATCCCTTCCTGCAGCCAAATGAAACGATCGTCAGTCTCTATTCCGATATCTCAAAACTCAAAGCCACGTGCCGAATGCAGAAACTCCAGTGCCAATAACGCTTGCGCAGAGTAATACCGAACAAATGGCTCATTGTGTGGCTCATTATTCAGAAAACTTTCCAACGTCCCCACAATTTGCGTATCGTACAGCAAATGAATATCAGTCTCGCTGGCATTTGTCGCAACCACTGATGGAACCAACACGTTGTGTTCATGCAATGCAATGTAGATATCTCTCTCTCCACAAATGTGTTTGTGCATACTTGCGTCAAACACAGCCTGTTTACTTGCTGTACGCAGCGTCATATACACTGGAGAAACTGTTTCTCTGATAGTAACAAGTCGAATCAAATTCGTTTCTTCTGAAAGCACTTGACCCGCAATCTCCAAATTCTGCGTGCTGAATGGGATTTTCGGCGTGTTTTCGGGCAAATCTCCAAATCCAATCAGGCTGTCAGGCTACAAAGAACATTCGAGTTGGATTTGCGGGTGGTAGGAGCTCATAGGAAGCGTACTGTGGCGTTCTTGCGTGCCATCTTGTAGTACTCCTTGCGATTTCTTCGAGCTCTATCCTTTTCCAGTATCGTGCTCAGTTTGCCTACCGCTTGCTCTAAGCCATCCTTGTCGATAAAGAGACATTCAGTGGCTTCTACAGCTGTAACAGTGCGTTGGCTATCAATCAAAAGCACATGAGCTCTAATGCCGGAGCGTTCATCTGCGCAAATACAACCTGATGGATCGTTTTTTTACCAAAGACACTTCTCCAAAGTAATCGAAACTCTTCAATGTCATTGCGGCTTGCTCATTGATACGAAATCGGCATTCGACTTTTCCGCTTGTGATGAGATAGAATCCATTCTCCAGCATTCCTTCGTGCAAAATAACTTGACCTGCTTCAAAACTAATTGGTTTCAATTCTTCCGCAATCAAGCTTGTTTGTGCGATTGTTAAAGGGCGAAGCAGCCGAATTTGTCGGAGGCGATGTACAACGTCGCAAAGCGGTCGTCCTTGCATCAAAACGGATCGGAAAGCATGTCGATCCAAGCCCCAAAGACTTCCATCGGTGAGGGCAATCACAGTCGCAGCTCTGGGCTTTGAATAGATGAGAGAGAGTTCGCCAAATGTCGGATGAAAGCGTGAGGTTGCGTTGTAGGAATGCACGCAATCACCGAATCGGTCGTAGGGCAATTCATCATCGTCGGGTACTTCCTCGGTCAAAGTCAAGACTCGCACCTCCAGGCTCCCCGATTCGACCTAAGAATTCCATCAGATACATTCAACGATCATCCTCTTTGGTACTTACAATGTAGAAAGTATTGCCGGGCGTTCCTTGTCGGATCACAATTTCACCTGCTTTGACCTCAATTCTCGTCAGCAAGCCAGCGATTTCCGTCACTTTTTCATCAGAAAGATGATTGAAGAGGAAGTTCTCTCTGACTGCGTCCTTGAACCACTGCATTTCACGATCTGAACTTGAGGTAATGGAAGGACCATCCATTGTGCTGATTGTATGATTCTCCTCGGTGACATCGCTTAGCATCGTATCGGTCAGTGAGAGTCGAATTGCATCGGTTCCGACGATCGTATCACGCCGTCGATGATCGGGTCCTTGGGCTCCACGAACAGGCCGAAGCATCGACTGCATACTCAGGACTTCAGCGCCCGCGTAAATACTTCCTCGTTGCGCATCGCGATCGTCTGTGACTCCATCTAAATAGATACAAATTGCAGTGATATCATCTGTCCGCACTTCGTACTGCAGCCAGCGATTGTATGCTTCTTCGACAAGCGCTTGACAAGCATCCGAAGGATCATCGAAATGTTTCACGAGATCAACCACATTTTGACTCGTAAGGAATTCAAAGACACCATCACTAGCGATGATAATAAATCGATCGTGCACGTTGAGTGTTTTGGATAGAATTTCAGGTTCAGCTGTGACGCCAAGATCCTCTGAAACAGAGTCTCCAATGCTTCTTGTGAACGCAGTTCCCTGATGACATCCAATCAGCTTGAATTCGACATATCAGGATAGATGGAGCAGTACCGGATATTGACCGTACGGATGCCAGATTCGTGGAGGATCACCATTTTCGTCAATTTCTTCGCCAAGTTTCAGCCCCCAGTTCTCATGAATTGGCTCCAGACCTTCGACTTGATCAACGGTGAGAATTCTGGCACCGCACTTTTTCACACGTTCACGTTCGTCTTTCCTGAAGGGTGTTTGATCGATAGACAAGGGCTTGGCCGTCAAATTGAAGCTATCGTTGGAATCATCCTACAGAGCATTCAATGAGTCGATTCGATTCTACCAGTGTCTATCAAAGCCTTACTTTGGCGATAATGGCACGCGAGTCGCCAACGTTGGCCACATGAATCTCACTCCCGGAAAATAAGACTGATATAGAGGTTGTACCACTCATAGAATCATCAAACGAGGCTTCGTGCATCTGACAACAAACAATCGCTCAGTTGGGTCTCCGTAGCCTCTTCGTCTCCACCATCAAACAAACCTCAATATTCGTCTGAACATGCGCCTGCGTTAAAGCAGACTGGATACTGATTTTCTCAGACATGCATTTCTCCATATTTCGAGGCAGCTACCCCGGCAAAGAAAAACTTCAGATTCAAACTTTTTTTCACTGTGAACTAACGCACTTGTTCAGCCGCAAACTGGGAGCAAACATCGCCAAACTGTCCATGTCCATCAAAAACAGCAAAAAAAGCCTTGGAAGCATCATTTTCGAATCGAGTTTGGCAGTAGTAACTATCTTGATTGGGTTTTCTTCGCGCTATGGAATAAATAGTCGATATGATGTAAATCGAGTATTTGAACCACTCACATTCAGGATAGTATCCTCGTTTCGAGTAGAACGCATAACGAATGCTGTAGTTCCCGATAGACACGGACTGTGTTCTACTGGGTGCATCGTTCCCATTTGATGTGAGGAATTGTCCAAGTCCTTTCTGTGGAGAGCGTGATACATTGGTGTATATGCTGCTGTGTGAGCTCGTAGTGCTGCTATCATTGAGATGCGGTGATCTCTTATGTACTACATCGTGGTCTTGATTCGTTTGGCTTGTGTTGGTAGAGGAAGAGTCCTTCAGTGACAGCGGAAGTGGAGCAGTCAACTCATTTGATGAATTCACCGGATTCGATGTCGACGTGGTGGCTTCTGTGGAGCAACAATTCCCCATAGTGATTGTACTTACTCTACCGCTATTTATTGGCTGCAGAATTCGCTAGCTCTTGGCAAGACTCGACGTATACGACTTTTCTTGTGTCTCGGCAAATATACCCAACGCGTGCTGAATTAAGGTGTTGACGTAAAAACGTCCAGTTACACGCAAATGGACCATACAAAAGTCACTATCATTCCACGTTGAACACGTTAGATTAGGCTCACTGACTTGGAGTCAGATCGTTTCTGACTTTTTGCGAGAAAAAAAAAAGAAATTTTGCTCTCTGGAGATAAGCTTTTTTGAACCCTTAGAGCACGCGCTGTTTCTGCGTCTGACCATTCACGCAAAAAAGACAATTCCACTTTTTATGGTATGACAATGAAAGCGATAAAAGCTGCTTCTTAATGTCAATAAAAAGTCTTTTGCATCGCACAAACTGAATACTTGGAGCATCGCAAATCAGAGCCTTTAGAGTGAGAATCCTCGAGTATCTCTTCGTTTCGACACAGTCTTCATTTCCGTCTCTTTCGAAATTGCTTCTTCTTTCCATTCTTCAAGCTGACGCTTTCTTGTTCGTCCGTAAAAATACTGCTTCATTTGCTCGCGTGGGATCCTCGATGCACGGACTTTGCTTTGGCTTGTGATTGGTAATAGGAAGTAGACGAGTGAAGAGCCAATTCGAATCGAATCTCTTGAGCACAATCGCATTGGAGAAGACGAAAATGTATGTGGTTGGCCGTTCACAAAGATCGATGCCTTCGGGCTCAGGCTCTTGATGACAAAGTATCGACTCTGTGGGTTCCATGAAATGAGAGCATGACCGTGTGCAATGTCGGTGTGATTTCCCATATGACACGAGACCAATCCACCAGACAGTCCATTTAGTACACTAATACCGAGCTCTTGGTACAATCTCTGCCATTGTGTGCTCAAACGACCAAGGATGGCAAATGGCTGCATCAGATAGCAGCAACTGTCGATTCCCTATACACAAGCACATCAGAAAGTGAATGGTGATGCATCAACTCGATGCCACTGACCTGAAGTTTGGCGAATGCTTTTGGCTCCCGTTTCAGCTTTGGAGATGTCATACTCGCAGACAACAGTCCAAACTGGAAAGATGGTTGTAAAAACATTCGACACGCCTTTTGCATCCATCGTCTGCTTGCGAATGACATTTGTAAGGATCCATCGTCTGTTTGATGCTCAAATGCCGAATGTAGATGAACTTGCTTTTCGGAACTGAAGCAAGCGGGACACATGGAGCATGAGAATGTCAGCTTTGAAGATATCATGACTTGACATTCCTGTATCAGAGTCAGATTCCGTGTCTCGAAGTCTTCCAGATCCTGGAGAATACCATAAGAAATGGAGCTTTCAGGCGCAGACTCTTGACCGAGCTGGTGAGACGTCATCAGAGTATCCTGACGGAAGACATCAAGGTGTGGGTCCGATTTCTCATCCTCTCGAACAGGATTCAGCATGACAATTTTGGGCGCAACACATTTCCGATTCTTACACGATTGCTTCCTCAATCCAGGTCCGCCGTACTTTTTCATATCAAGACAATGACGGCATTTCAGACAATCTGGAGCGCGACATCCAATGCATTTGCCACATCGCATCACACGTGTCCTCACCATCTTCCCACCGGCTCCCATTCTTGTCCCAACAGTGTACGAATCGCTGCATGTATCGTCATTGAACTCGGCCGAATACATAAGCCTTTCTTGGTCGTGTAACTCTAAATCAGAGTTCAAAAGAGATGGCATGGAGTCTCCTATTCTTCCCATACTGTCGGAGTCACGATCACTTTCTTGGGAGGAACAAGCGAGAAACTCTTCTCGCCCTCGGTCATTCGACTCGCCTTGGTCATCTTTGCAGTCGAGTGTGGCCTCTTCTTTGCATTTGAAGCCCATCTTCTCGCTCGAATTGGCTGAAGGATCTCCGACCGCGACACCACCTTTTGAATTGAGACACTTGCGGTATTTGCATGACTGTTTACGAAGCCCTGGACCGCCATACTTCTTCATGTCTTTGCAGTGACCACAACGCATACAGTCCTCCGAGAGACAGCCGGCACATTTTCCACATCGACTGATACGTTTCCTTGTCGATCCGCTCGTCGAGTGTTTTCCAATCAGTTTCTTGACGCCCTGAATACGTGGTGAGCAAGGAACCATCTAGCTGCTTGTAATCAATGTACCTTGTTGGCGGCTGGCAGAGTAGCGGGAAAGCCAAGTGTTGTTATGGTCGGTCTATGGACAGGAAGCACGTCATGTCGATTGATAGTATTCGGATTCAGCCTGTGGTCTGAGCTGCTTGGTGCGTGGTGACATGCGACGATATTTTGTGCCAGAATTTGCTCACAGGAGATCGTATTACGCTTCATGGTGATCTCGTTCTGCAGCATAGAGTGCGTCACAGCTTCTTTTTCTCCATTCAAATTGGTTTTCTCCTGCACGCCCTTGTGAAATGATAGCTGATTCTCCCCGATTGTAAACTTTTTCAATTCAGCAACAAGAAGTGTCACACATTCCCGACTGAAAGCAGCGCAATTCCATGCCTTTAGACATCGTGGTCACGTGTCAATGATGCGAGAATATTGGAAAGATACGTACCATGAGCTTTTCTCGCGAGCAGAATAGAGATGGAATTACAAACTGGAGCATGAGTCGTACATCGGGTGCATTCTTCTCGTCAGCGATCAATATCTTTTGTCGACAAGGAAGAGTAAGTAACTCACACCATTTATCATGAAAGTGATCATCGTCTGTCAGTCGCATCGCTTCATCCATAACGATTATATGCCATCTGTCAAAATGGAATTGGTTGATGGATTCCAGCACTATATCATACGTCGTCAATACGAAATGGGCTTTGGCGTCATTTGCTCGGAAATACTGATCTGTCAGTGTTTTTCGAATGAGTTTTTGATTCTCAATGCTTCCAAAATACGAGTGATAACAAACATCTTTGGCTTGTGCCTGTAGTAGAGAATTCCACGACATCAAATCGTTCGCGTTTGATATCACAAGAAAAGGCAAACAGCTTTTCTTTCGCAGTGATAGGAGATGCTCTAGTATCTTCAGAATCACACAATCAATCAGCGTTGATGCTCTCAGAATGAATCGTGACAAACCTTTTTCGAATCCGATGCTCTTGTTCCATCACCAGCAACGCTGATACAATTCAGTCCTTTGCTGTAAAGTAAGTGCAATTTCTGACCATCGATGGATCGATCCGAAGGACCTTCTGTATCAGTATGTCGATCTGAACATCGGCTTGGAACAAGTCTACTCCATGATTCACTTTGCACGTCTGTGAGCGAATTGTTGCAAAATGGATTCATAGTTTTCTCCGTCTGCACGTCGACATGGGACGGACTTGGCAGGCTTTTGTCTCTGTACTCCCAAACGGATTTGCTTCGTACTCTGAGAAGCGTTTGTGAGGAGGGAAAGACTGATCTCACTGGTGTTTTGATTCACAAACCTTTCTGTTTCCGCCTGAAAATCACAAAGCGCACGCCGATGCTCACGTACAACCACGCGAGATGTCACTTTGGCAGCCTCAAATACCACCGGAGCAATGTTGAGGGCGGGAAGTGTTTGATTTGGATCCGCTTCTGGCAAGACGTTTTGCACGAAAAGTTGAAGCTCACACAGAAGAAAGGCATTCAACGAGGAGGCTGACGGGGTCAAAAGGCCGAGCGTTGTCAGCAGTTGATCTGGTTCGCCAGCCTTATCGTGTTCAATCTCTTGTTCTTGTGTAGCCTTCCCTTCGACTGAATTCCTTGTTTGCTGGACGATGGATAATTTATGCTGATCCATCGATTTTAGAACCACTTCTTCACGCTTTCTGGCGTCAATTTTCGCACAGGAAAGCGCTAGTGTTTTCAAAGTTGCCAATTTCATGTTGTAATTTTTTGCTTTTACGATAGAATTCTTCCTCGCTTGATGAGCGACTTCTTTGACCCAGTACTCCTGACTCTTCTGCTTCCAATCGGCGTCATTCGGTTGAATAACTGTTTTCTGACCATTTCGAAGTAGCGCTACATGAGCTCTGCAAAATGACAATCAATTTCGTATCGACATTTTCACCAGTAAACATTTTTACTCTTTCAAATCTTGGCGCCAGTTCGAGTTCTTTGGACATATTCTCAGTACATGTGGTTGTGTGGGAGCACGGGCACTCACATGAAGTGTTTCGAGGTCCACGGTGGCTCCATCTTTTGCGTTTTGCCCTATTGCATTTTTTTTCCCTAAAGAGAGTTGTAATTCGATCGCATCAAACAATTGCTGTTCTCGTTTTTGAGAAGCAATTGGCGGCTTAAAGACGTCCTCTTCGCTTCCTTTAGAGCCTTCAGCATGTTTTCTTGGTGGAAATACGGTATCAAAGTTCGCGTCAGCGGGTACTGCATCGTATACGTTGCCGAAGGGAATGCCTTTTGTCGAAATTTTAGCATTTACTTTTGAAATTTGTTTCAATTCAATAGCAATTCTCAGCTTTTCAATAAAGAAATGCGAAGACGAATCGTTTTCCAATCTTTTGCACAGAAATTAGTGGAATTTGTGCATATTATGGTCTTCTTACCCAAAGTCATTGCAGCCGCTAGAGCTTGACGTACTTATTCTCTCAACAATTTGGCTATAAAAATGGAAGAAGAAATGCAAGGAATACAAAATTCGTTGCTCAATTGTCTTACCGTGGATGCAGTAGGTCATCTTTACGATTCAACGGCGCAGAAACGTTCCCGAATCGGGCGCATGTCGGGAGATCAAGAAGCGAAGAATCCGTCATTTTTACAGTACCGTACATCACATAAAAGGAAGTCTCGCTATTACATTATGGTTAGCATCGAAATGATCGTCTCAACAAACGACTCCATTCAGATCAAATGCGCCACAATTGATCGTATAATGTTCGAAGAGACTTTGTAGCACTCTGATTTTCCGGGAAAAAGCTCAGAAAATGTCCAAGTTGTTGAATCCAAGGCTTTAATGTCTTCGGAAGAGGAATGTTGCACGAATTTGCGAGCTTCACTTGCGCTAAATGGGTGTATCCTTGATTGATACTACCTTGTCGATTCGCATCTCCACACGTAAGTGCGTATAAGGACACAAATGTATGGAATATCTCATGGCTAAACACTGTGCTGTAGACCAAATTCGCCAGCATTAGTACACGCGTTCGTCCTCCTTCCCTCCGGACGCCATACCAAACAAGTTCATCGGTGATGTAATAGAAATCAAAGTATAATTTCCGAAAACTGTCAGAAATTTCCATTGGAGAATCCTTTTGCGCCGACGTGCATTTTTTAGAGTCTACCGATTCCATTTGTGACAAAGGTGCCATTTCATTGACACACGGATGGCTCTGAAGATGCGCGTCGACACGCTCCAAGATTGCCGCTAATCGACAAGCGGAAGCGATGAGTATGGATCTGGCTTTGGTTGGGGTCTGCATCGAAGTTGTTTTGTCCAATACGTTTGCGTCCATTCCGTTTGGATCGTGAATATTGATACAATTTGCTTTCTCCATATCGCCAAACTGGACGAGTACCATGTGCCAAATCTTTTGATATTGCTACAAGAACAAGAGTTCTGTCAGTATCCAGCTATTTAGTTGATACAAAGATGGATCCCATTCTACCTGTAGAAACTGTGCAATAGTGTCCTCCAGAGCCGACAGCGAATAGCTCTCCGAGACGCTTGGTGGGATGCAATACGTCGCAATGTTACTACACAGAAGCGTTGAGTTTCAAGCACAGACTATTTGAGTGGGGGAATTGGACCTGCAGGAAAAGCACGTGGTGATATGATAATGTTCTGCGAATTGATTTACGTTGTACAACGCAATGTGCTCCTTGATGCTATGGTCCCACAATTGCCGATGTTTCCAAAGCGATACAAAATCGGGCTGCACGCAAAGTACCACAGAGGCCAAAGGTGGAAGCAAGAAGCACAGCGGTGGTAGATTTGGAAGGTTTGCAAATTCTGCAACCTCCATGTCGACGTCATTTTGAAGGAGTCGAACGATTGATACACGGAAAAATAAGCTGTTATTGCGGACAGCAATATGTGCCGATTTCTCACCACTGGTGTTTTGAACCATGAGGTATCGTTCCGTGTCGATACCCCGAGCGTTCGCTCCTTGTGCAGCAATATTCAGTGCCGTCTCGAGTGTCCATGAAAAGGCTTCAGGAACAGCAAATACAATTCCAAGAAATGATTTTCGACGGGAATCACTGTGCTGCTTCAATGTCGCGTGAGAAGAGCTTTGAGACTCGAGTTCAGCAAGCTGATGATCATACTTCCCGTTGTTGTCGAATTTGATATCGGTATTGCTCACAAAGACCAGCAATTGGGGCGGTTTACACAGAGCGCGAAGTATAACGGTCTCTCGAAAGTCTCGAACAAGACGACAGCTCACATACATTTCAATTTCGCGATTCCAATCCTCCGAATTGATACATTTGCTTTTCCCCGCTCCGTTGACGACGTCGACGCCGTTGAAAGACTCGTTTTGTGGCTGTGGTCTAAAGTGCAAAAACACTTGGACACGTACGTGGGCAGGAAGTGTCACTGTTGAGATCTCTTTGAAGGAGGTGGGAGATACCGAAAAGCTCAATTCTTGCGGACGAGCATTACTGGACAGCATGAAATCCAAATGTAAATCGGATGCATTTTCAAGCACAATCGAGTGATTGTGATACAATTTGTAGTAATACACTTCGCCGTATTCGACCACAAGCGTTTGTAGAGGCTTTTTGGAACCAATACCTTCTTCCTCTTCTTGTGTTTCGTAGCGCGAAAGCTCGTGGATTCGATTTTTTCGCTTTGTGGAATTATGATATTGCTGAGAGACCAATACGCGAAATAGATTTGGATCCGCATCGTTTCCATTCGGCAAATTCGAGCTCAAACTTCGAAGAAGATTTAAATCTGTCACGACCTCGAAACGAACATGAATGATCTTCAAGTCAACTGCGTTCGTGAGGTTCTGTAGGACCAAATAGGTCGAGTACACGCCAACAGCATCGCGTAAGAAATGGAGGACTACTGTCTGATAGGCACAAGCTCGAGTCAAAGTGCCTCGATCTCTGCTTAAGCGAAGCCATGAACGCGCTTGAACGTCAGCTGTTCGAAGTTGAAAGTCGACTGGCTCCAGTGTGTACGCACCCATCTTCCCAGGTCCTTCATAGGCGCACTCGATTGTGATTTCCCATTCAATTTCACCGCCATTTCGAACAGTATGCTGTCCAAGATCAATCACATAGCGTGTGTGTTCTAATTTCGAGTTGGACACAGGAGTGCATCCACGAAGCTCCAATTGCGCATTCCATGAAGATTGGCTCACGACGTTAGCACCATCGATATTCTCAACATCCAATTCGTCATGAGCGCTTGCAAGCTGTTGATTTAATTCAGTGCCGACGATTGGAAGCACAAATGCGCTTTTCTCTGATCGACGATTTGCTCTCAATTGTGCTCCAAGATCTTCGTCTGGGCTACCTAGACTGCTTCCAGCCAAAATCTCACCTCCACACTGCTGCTCCAAGCTGACGGTCGATTCACACAATGCCAAAGGCATATCCGTACTCTGTCCAGCTTGTAATATCACATGAATATCGATTTCACATCCCAGTCCGATCATACTTGTACCATCTCCATCGACGTCTCTGGCGATCAATTTCAGGTGGAGATAAGTATCAGGCGCTCGTTTCTCAAAAGCGGTGTAATCGGCGCCCCAAGAATTACTACGCCAGGTTGGATGATGGCGTAATGCACGTAATTGCGATTGCATCATAAGCTGATGACCCGAGTGCTCATATGGATGTCGTACATCCCCGGTGGAATCATTTACTTCAGATAGGAATTGCATGGCCGTATCAGCTGAAACCTGTTCCAAAGCCACTGAAATCTTGAGCGAGTCGAGCGGAGCAATCGTGCCATAATTCGGTGTTGGAATTGCCTGGACGTATTCGTAGATTCCATGCATACTTTCTCCATTCGATCCGACTTGGAGGCGATACCCCGAGGAATAGATCGGATAGCTATCAATCACAAATTTCACCGAGTCACTTTCACTGAGATTACTGAGCCAAAATGATTCCATTTTATTGCGAAGAGCGTACGACACTCCCTCTGACTTGACACCAGTCAACGCAGCGTCATCGGATTCATTTGTGGTGTCCAAAATTGTCGTTTGCATAGAAAGTTTCTTTGGATCATTCTCTGACTCGGATTCCTGAACTGGAATGGCGTAAAAATGAAGTGCAGAGACCGATGTAGACAGCGTTCGACCACGCAGGATACGGCCACAAATCTGGATTTTCCTCTTCTCCGAGCCACATGAGGATCCTTCGGGTCTCATTTCCAAGTACACTTTACCCAAATCAAACAGCTCGCTACTGATAGAAGTTGGATCCTCTCCGACTTGACATTTCTCCAACAGATTCGGAGAAAGTCGTGCTGAAGACGAAAGTCGACAAACGACGCGAACATCGATGAATTCATCCGGCTTCAGGCATAGACGATCAAGCGGCGTGTTGGAAGATCTCGAATAGATCAAGAATTCGAGGATCCTACACAAGAGCGATTCTTAATTGAGTTTGAGACAGAAAGGAGACAATGGTACCCTGTGAACAATCTCTTTGGTCGGCACGTTATCGTAATGTCCATATCTTGATCGTACACATTCCTAATGGAGAACCAAAAGTTACAGCCGTGCCCCGAGTGAGTGTCACGTTTCGGTGGGATCGTTATCGGTGGAAGATAAACGACAGTGGACGCTGAGGTGCCTAAAGCCTCGTTCGTGTTTTCTGGGTCCATCACAAGTTCCAAGTATTCTGCGAGAAACGAGGCTTTGACTTTGAGTCTTTGCTGATTGCTTGGATTCAACAAATTTATGATTCGGATATCAAAGGTGTAATTCCCGGGTACAAATGCCTGTCAGAGATGGAGAATCAGCCGTTGAAATAGATGAGATTCATTGACAAACCTCTTTCCAATTCAATTGAAATGTGATCAGAGTTTCTTGAGCTGCTTCGACTTCCCAAACAAACATCTTCTCCGCTTCCAAAGAGAGAGACTCGGTACAAGCTCGAAGTGCCAGAGCCTGTAGCGATACCATTTCTTTCGAAGCCATTGTATCCATTTCCGATAGTGGAAGCGCTTTAGCGTTCCGCACATTTTTGATCGTGATCAGAGAAGGATCGTATTGGAGTGCAAAGAAAACGGTGATCTCTGACGTGTTTCGTATAGGAATATCAAAAAGTGGGGATTTCCACTTTGAAAATGGACCAAATTTGCCGAGAGAGATAGAATCATCCTGCAGACTGAGTTTTGGCTCTCCAAGGAATCCTTCGAGCTTCAAGACTTTGAGTGTGCTGGATTCCATACCTTTGGCATAATGTTGTTGCGATGGAGAAGATTGGATCTTTTTTGAAGCTGTTCCAAAGCTTTGGATCATCAACATACCAGAAAATCGATATAATTGACCCGCTTCGATGATTTTCGATGTTTCTGCTGAAAGTATGATATCATGAGCAAATCGTATGGAAAGATAATATTCCTTTTTGGGCTGCAGAACGATAACTTGTCCGACGTGCATTTTGGTAGAGGAAGCGATGCCGATGTGTTGTCTTTGTGCGTCGATTTGTGCTCCTTGTAGCATTTCATCAGAGCAGAAAGTGACTGCAGTCGACCCAGAATTCATGACGGACGATTTTGTCATATCGCTTTGGAAGGTGAGAGGTATAGTGCTCAATGGACGAACCCACAAAGGACGTGAAGATGTGTTTGAAAGCACAATGACACGTGCAAGACTCGGACCAAAAATCCGTCGCTCAATAGCAGATGGAGCACATCCATGATCGAGAATTCGGTAATGTGTCGATAGCGATGTGCTTTCTTCACTCAAACAAGCGCGATGCTCTTCCTTGACCACACGAACGACACCAAAATGGACCAAACTTTGGGTGTCGAGTTCTCGTCTTGTATGTTTATCATTTCCAGCCACAATTCGCGTCCGGATGGCTCCACTATCCACGAAAAGGATAAGTTGCACGACAAGGACACGTTCTGAAGAATGCACATTGAAAACACGAATCTCACGTTGGAAGAATCCCGTCGTATGAGCTACCACGCTGAAAGATACAGTAATCATTTGGCCTGGTGGTATTTCGCCCTCGGTCACGTGTAAATTGATCTCCAAAGCCTCTTCATCGTCGCTGTAATCACCTCGACTACCTGACCGAACCAAGCGATAATGTAATGGTAAGCCTTTACTGATATTGATGATATCAAACTCGCCATGATGCGCTCGAGAATGCTTTGATTTCGAGTACCGTTTTTCCGTCCCGAAATCAATCAATTGTTTGGACACTTCAAACAGACTCGAGCCTGCAATTCCAGCGAATTTGATGGTGAATTCGGCTACCATACCGCTTCGATTGTTTGCTGTCGACATATCAGAAGGTGAAGTTATCAACTCATTGGTATGCTCAAAGATTTGAACGCGTATCCCACCGACAATTTCTCTCACAGCTCCGGATCGAAGTGCGTCTACAGGAATGCGAGGACGAACAGCGATATACAGGTCCACAGTTTGCATTCCTTTGACTGCGATATGTGATGCTTGCTTCTGAAGTTTTGCATCCTCAAAGATGTAGCATTGAGTCTTCAAGTTGGATGTGGCGCATAGAACCAAAGTCTGTTCTACTTGACTGTGTAGAGCGAGTCGACGGACTTTGCTGAACTTTGCTGATCGACATGGGCTGTCCGGAACAAGTAGCTCGTATGACTCGGGTGTGATGTAAAAGTGGCCAAAATTCAGTACATTGAGCTTCCCTGTAAATTCTGGATCAAGTTCGGGAATTCGAACGTACACGGGCCGTATCACATGCACACTGACAGTAATTTGCGCGGAATCCATTCGATCACAGAGATTTCGAATGACGATTTGTTCTTCTTGCTTACCGAGGTTACTAGCCACATACACAAATTGGAGTGTCATATCGGAGCCGCCTTTGATTCGCCCGGTCGATTGTGGGAATGTCACACAGCTTGCTTTCTCATTCGGTGGAGTTGTGATGGGATCATGATCGTGAGCCTGTGTGTGTTCTTTGTCTTTATACTGTGTCTTTGCAAGCAGAATGAAATCTACACATTGTGTCGAACGATTGTGTAGCACGAATTCTCCATTGTACGTCATGTTGTGTTGCTGTTCTCCGACATCGATGTGTTGCTTGTCGACTTGCAATCGACCATGAATGGCTTTGCCTACGTATACGTCGATATATCGAGATTGAGTGCTCTGATTCTTTGCTTTGTGGGAGGTCGATGCTTTCACGGTCAAAGTTGCGTTGGGCTCGGACAAGACTCGGAACCATAATCTTCCAGCTTTGATTTCGGAATGCTTGCAGATACGTTCGTGTAATGATCGACTGATTGCGGTGGATAAGACCGTGGATGGCGCATACCCGGCAACAGAAGCGTATTTCCATCGCAATCGTATTTTCTCTGGTTGGGCGTTCAGTACGAAGGTGAGTGGGAGCTTTGTCTCAACATTCTTGTCGTCTTGGAGCGATCCGAGATGATCAGAGGTGGTCAAAAACTGAGATGATAGTTGAAGCAAGTTTTTGAATACATCGACTGGCTGCCAGGAAGCTTCCACTAGAAGATTTGAAGACGCAAGAGGATTCAAATGAGGTGCATCGAGGGCTAACGTCCAACCGCTCGTTGAGACTGGCGACTCCTCTAATGAGATAAGTAAATTGGAACCCGTTAATCGCGCCAGGAAATCATCTTCTTGAACTCGTACAAGAAGCTTGACGGGTGTAGTGTCCAACGGAAGCTGTTTTTTGCGTCCATGGTCACGATACGTATCAGCGTTACCTTCAGCTCCTTGTCTCGATCGATTCCGAGAAATCTCTGTTCGCTTTGGACTGCATGAAGCATTCTCGAGATCTCGTTTCGTGCGGAGAAAGCTCGAAATCGGTGGTAGTGGCGCCTTTGCTGGAGTCGATTTGTGCACTCCTTCATTGATGGGAATCCCGTGGGAGATATCAGCTTGATACACCAATTCTTTGACAACGTCTTTGTTTTGTTGCTCGTACAATAAGAGTTTTCCGTATCCGGAAGTAAGTATTGGGTCTTTGCGACTATGATGCTTGCCGGTTCTCCCGCGAGAGATACGTTGATACGGAGTAGCAGCTACAGGTGCTTCCATGCTTGTATCGGTCTTGGACGATTCTTCATTTTGACTCCTTGAATTCTCTAGACTGACGCGTTGGAATAGAGCCCGCATATGTATTCGAGCTACAGCTTCTGACTCGAGAGAGAAGAAAAAGTTGTTGACACTTTCTGTGCTCTCTTGTGGGCAAATCGAGCCATCTTTGACTTCATGACCGATTTGCTTGCATTTGTCACAAAAAAGAGACTTCATCCGAAGCAAGCTGCGTCGATGTTGTGATGTAAGTGCAAATTCAGAGTCGGAGTAGTCAGATTCACTGTTCATGCTGTCGTACAGCTCCGTACAACCAGTTTTGTCGGATGAATCGCAATCTCGCTCCTCCGCGTTCAATGAATTCTGATCGCCACTTATAAGGGCTGTCACTTGTTTTATTTTGCTTTGAATTCGAGCAATTTTGTCGTTCTTTTTCTTTGTTGTCGCGATACGTAATTTATGCTCTAATTTCTCAAGTTCTTCATCCAATTTCTTCTCTTGTGCTTGAGTCAGAGCGGCACTAGGCGCATCGTTCATGTGAAAAAATAAGGTTGGCGACAAAGTGGCAACGGAGAAACAGCTCGCTGGATCGATTTGAAGAACATAATCTCTTCGTTTTCGACTTGTATTCCGAACTCGGATTACGATTTCCTCACTTTTTGTATCGAGAAAACACCTTCCAAACGACAATTTCTGCTCGTTATACGACACTTTAAAGGTCTCCGGCTTGGCCACTTTTGCTTTCATCGTGACTGACACATAGTTTTCAGGATCTTGTACGTTGACGATTTTAAGCTTTTCTTCAAAAGGACCTGGCAAACTCGGCTGAAATTGAAAGCAGATCTCTCTCGATCCAAACGCTTTGATAACCCCAACTTCTCCACTTTTAAACTCTAAGAAATCCGATGAGATCGAGCCTGTCTTTTCAACGCGATAAATCAATGGAAGTACGGTCATATTTTGCACCACAAGCTTTTTGGAACTTTTGGAACAAGTTGTCATTCGACCAAAATTGATATTTTTCTGATTCACATTCAAAATCGATCGTCCAACTCGACTTCGGATGAGCAGTTCACGTACGAGTGGTTTGGGAATTGTATCACAAGTGGAAGACGATGGCCCCGAGAGCGTCTCGTTCAATATGTGTGCATCGGGAGTCCTGTCCGATGGCAGTGTGATCAAGATCTTGTGTTTTTCCAGCCACAATTTAGAATAATCTTGAGTCTGTTTGCTTGGAGAGGTATGAGAGATCAGTGTGGCTTCCGGCTCGATAGAGGGCTCAAAAATTGCAACGATACGTTGACGCTTTGTTGCAGGTATTCGCACATTCTTCTCCGTGTTTTGTGGGATCGGTACAAGCTTCTGCTCCATAATTAGTGACTGCAGTCTTCTGGATCGTTCACAAGCCATTGCGACGATTTCTTGTTCCTTTTCAGTGGAGCTCGTACTTCCTCGACAGTATGCTTCACATTCATTTCGGGATCGGTTATATAATTCAAGCAGTGAATTCAGCGCATCCATTGCATTCGTTGTGTCTATGCTTCGTGTGCCTCTTTGCGCATTTGCAGCTTCAGCATCTACATCCTTGCTGGTGAGATTTTCAGTCGTGTGATGTGATTTTTGTTCGTGCAAAACGACCGCTGATGTAGTCTCTGCTACCGATGATTGCTTATTTGTTGCTGTACTCCCCTTGCTGAAGATTCCTCGACCAAATGTCACGGCATTGCGCTTTGACTTTGTGTTGTTAGTGACTTCTTTGATTGAACCAAACGATCTTCTGCGACGTATAACTCGTTGATTAGAGCGAGAAGCTGAATTGGTGGGGCCAGAATTGGTAGTGAGAGCACCCAATTTCTCAGCAGCGACCACTGCGTGAAAGACGGCTCCGAGTGAAATCGAAGGTCGCGGCTGTTTCACTACCAATTGTTCTCTCTTTTTGCTTGCGTGTTCTGTGCTCTCAGCTTTCTCATTCACGTCAGAGGGCTGTATCGAGGTCTGAAGAATGTACAATTGGACTTTGACCGGGTCGGAAGGTCGTAAAGTAAGTGACAAGACGTCTTTCGAGATATTTTCAAGATCGAAAACTTGTATCCACACAGAATTCATCACAACACAATCGAAATTGAGAAAAGCAGAGCCACTTTGTGTGATGAGTTTATAAAATCGCGAGTGATAAATGACATCATGGGCATCCATATTGCTCGATCGTACGCAAACATTTGGTGAATTCGACTTATTTCTAAGATTTAAGATCGAAATCAATCTTGAATAATTGGAGTTTATTTTTCTTGGAATGATTTCGACTTTGAGCTCGACAGTTTGTTTGGGTCCGATGACCATTTCTTCGTTTGGAACTGTAGAGATCACTTTGGAGGTCACCACAGGTTTCACTACTGTTGAAAGCTCTGCGTGATTCCGAATGACGCATGATCCACTGGTAAGTTCTCCAATATTGCAGTCTCCGAGATGTAAGATCGATGGCGACACCGTCACAATGGATGTGCAAGATCGTGCTCGCACGTGAATTGATTTGCCTAAACTCGTATCATGTACTCTGGATTGAGTTTCCTGCCACGATCCGGAAATTTGGAAGCAGCAGAATGAGAGACGAAATGATTGCTTTGTAAGTCGACAATTCTTCGTGTCGATGTGACCCGATAATGAGTTTCTTATTGTCACATCAGAAGGTGAGCCACTGGACATGACAGGACAATACCAAACGATAATCGTCCTTTCGACTCCAGGTGGTAAATCAATCATCTCTACTAAGTAATTTGATTTTCCGGTACCATTCTTCGGAGAGGATAAAAGCTGCCTTCCCTTCTTACTCTCCAATTTGTCCTCCAGAGGTGAGCACCAGTCTTGGCTGTAGAGGGACGAAAATTGTCATGTACGTTTCTATTCGATGAGTTCTTTCGTACCTGTCACCTCCACTCTCGTAAGCTACCGGGTACGTTGCCTGCACCTCTTTGGATCGATTCGATTTTGTAGCGTCTTGTCCAGTTGCATGTGATCTCAAAGCTCCTGGGGGGTTTTGAGTAGATGATGGTTCTCTATCGAATTCAAAATCATCGTCAGGATCATCCACATCTCCTGATGTAAATTCTCCGGACAAAGGACGTTTGCTACGTGACAGATCTTCTTCAAACGAAAACGCCTGCGTGAGAGCACTTAGTCACAAGCTTTATGGAGCAAATTTGATATCGTCTACCTCATTCTCGTCGCCATCTTCATCACTTCCAAAACTTATCGAGTTGTTGATCTCTAAGCACAATTTTGTTATGATAAAGCATGAGAATAGTAATTGTGAAACGCACCACCCGTCAGTTCCGTTTGCGAGGTGCCATAGTCGTCAGGCTGCAGGGATCGAGTCGATCGGATTCGATTTGGATGGAGTTTTAACTCGAATGATACTTCTTTGGGACGATCACTGCTGAGCTCTACTTGGAGCACATTTTCCGTCGTGTTTCGAAGAAGCAGCGTTTTCGATGTGGGAATACCACTGTAACAATCCCCAAAGTCTAATTTGCTTCCACTCAACAATAACGATCCTCCGGGAACGCGTATCAAAAGACCTTCTCTACATCCCAAAATTCTTTGTGATGATACAATTCAACGTATCTTCAACGATTCTATCACCTGTGCTGCTCTTTGTTTGCAACTGTGTGTACTTTGAGAGTTCTGACGTTTGCTGAATCATGCAGATTTTGCACTTGGATTTCAAAGGATCGCTCACCGACCTACATTTTCAGTGTCAAGTGCATGTGCATTTGCATGGAGAATAGCCTCATCGTACCTCCATCGGTCGATACATGACTCGTATGCGCACGTGACCATAAGCGACGACCTGAACAGCGTTATCACCAATATCGTAATCCGTATTGTAATCAAGAATCTTGATCAAATTCTTTGTCTCTTCAAAAGCAGTGTGCGATGAAATCAGCTTGAATAGCAACGGGATTTCTGAGCAATTCCAAATTGTAAAATCTTTCACGTATGATTTCCCCGGGACACAATCGTCAAAATGAAGCTCCTTCACATCTAAGCGAAGTAGAGACTGGCAAGCTTGACCT
Source organism: Albugo candida (assembly GCA_905220665.1). Lineage (NCBI taxonomy): Eukaryota > Oomycota > Peronosporomycetes > Albuginales > Albuginaceae > Albugo > Albugo candida. The sequence continues at coordinate 97,481 of CAJNAR010000004.1, forward strand.
TGGATTGGAATACGTATTTCCTGCCCTTCATCGTCGGACAGAATCGAATCGATTCCACCGCTTTTATCGTACAAAGTAGCACCCAAAATCAACTCCCCATAGAGCTGATAACAAGAAGTCTGATGTTGTATCCTTTCCTCCTCCGAGGAATCCGACTCACCGAATGTCTGATGATGCGAGTTGGGCATCAGATGACTCTTGTTTTTCTTTGAAAGTTGGCACGGAAATGAGCTGTTAGTGTGTAATTTTGACCCAAATCGATCTTTTTCTGGCTGTAAATTCGCACAAAGACAGACATAAATACGTGTTTCTTCATATGGTTCCAAAACGATCGATTCCAATTTACCGATGCAATTGAACAATTCATTGAATCCTTTTACTAAATGAGGATACGTGAGCGATAACAACGCTTTCGCGGAAGGTTTTACGATAGTGCTCGGTGCATGATTGTAATTCTGGTCCTCTAATTTGAAGGCCTCAGGACTCAGCTCAGTGAAAGGCATCTGCTGTTGGATATTCGTGATATTCTCATTTTCCTTTTGATAAATACATTTGCTTGAAACAAAAGGCTCATGAATATCTGCTTTCAGTGTCACAAAAAGGAACTCTGACGTTAAATTTGCAATTTGTATCATTTTAATGTCGGATAAATCATTCAAATAGAGACATCCCAATTGTAACGATTCATTTTTCTTCGCACAATGCGATGCGATTGTGTTTGGCTGTAGAGATAAGAGATGAATTGCTATGAATCGGTCTTTTTCGTGCTTTTTGGGTTCATAAACGGATCCTATTGGATTGTGAGGTGGTATGAGATCATTTGCAGCCATTTCTGTAGCGCTTTGAGATGCTTTTAGCGTCGATACTAGTCCCACAGTTTCTTCAGTGTTGCGGTCTTGTGGCACGGAGATATTCGAAACGGATGCAAAATCTGACGTGAATTTCTCACATGGTCGCTTTTAGGTGAGGAATGTTGCATTGAGGCGTTCAGTCGATCTTTACGTCGATTTTTTCGAGCCATACTGCGCAATATCGCGAAGAATGCAAAATTGCGAAGGAATTAGGAATCTCCGAGTCGCATGTGGTGTACCAGAGAACACTAGTATAGTATAACAAGGATCCTTGCAATGAAAGCTGCAAACAAAGCAGTGAAAAGCATCTCCGATGATTCCGCGAAATCCGCTCCGATATCGACGAATGATATTCCGTATGGATTCGACGAGCAAGTTTTACAGGAAGTGAGGAATAATCGCGTGTGGATGCAAGATCCCAAATACTTTAAATCGGTTATAGTGTCGCCTTCTGCAACGATGAAAATGCTCAATCATGCTCATTCTGGTGTGGAAAAAGGGATCAAAGCGGGCGGAAAACCAGTAGAAGTGATGGGACTTATACTCGGGAGACCTTCTCTTGGCAAAGAACGTGATGGAACCGATCTTCGAACGCTTATAGTATCCGATTGCTTTCCGCTTCCGATCGAAGGCGCGGAAACAAGAGTGTTGGCAGATGACGCCGAAGTTATCAACTACATGATATCTCTTGGTGAAGCTATCGAGCAAACCAGGAAGGAGAAGTTTATGGGATGGTATCATAGCCATCCATTCGACGTGGAGATTCACAGTCATTGCTTCCTGTCCAGCACGGATGTGAGCACCCAGTTACAATGGCAGCGGTCTGAAGATCCTCACGGGAATCCCTGGTTGGCAATTGTCATTGATCCTCTTCGTTCGCTTGCTAAAAAGAGACCGGAAATGGGAGCTTTTCGAGTATATCCACCAGAGTATTTGGCACCGATTAATGAAACACCCGATGGAAGTATTGTCAATGATGATTCGAGTAGGATTGAGCGTTGGGGAAGTTGCTGGAATCGGTACGATGCACTTCTTTTGACTTGATAATCTTTTGTTGAAGTGATTGAACCTGTAGCTATTATACGCTGGAAATTGATCATTTTATCAGCGCACTTGGGTCGCAAATCGTACAAGTATTGACAGAAGAAGTGCTTTGGATGCGCACGCTGAGTACAAATCCAATGCAGGAAAATGAAAATAGAGACCGATATTCAGAACGAATTCAGATGCTTGCAAATAAGCTCGATGGATGTCCATTGCAATTAAATACTCAAAAACGATCATCCCGAATCAAAGAAACGTTTCTTCCGGAAAAACAGACAGCGTCATCAGGAACTTCAGAAGAGTCGGCGCTAGAAAAGATCAATCAAGCAGCAAAAGATTTGTCACTGGAGATCAGCCACGCACAAATGTTGCAGCTTACCAAAAAATATCTCTTTGATAGTGAATTGTGAACTGTAAATTGTATTCGACACCATCACAGCCGCTTGCGAGCATTTCTTTTTTCACCCATTGTGAATAATTCATCTGCTATTCGCTCTTGCTGTTCCAAGGCCTCTAAATCGTGCTGTTCGGTTTGCATTTGTAGAGTCTGTTGCGGTGATATAGCAACGAATGTTTGGACCGGGAACAAAGAGTGCTTTGAGTGTGCGTCAAAAGAATTCCCTTTCTTGAACCGCTTGTAATTGACAGCATTCATGCCGACAGGTTTCAATGCAATCGTTTGCTCTCGGACCAGCTTGTTGAATGTGACATTAGGTTGTAATTGCTGAATTCCATCAAAGGAAGTTTTCTGTGCTAGGGATGTTCTTTTCTTCTGAGTCCATTCACCAGCTCCTGTGGGAGACGTATCTATTGCATAGATCGTAAGCTGCAGCTTCCTTACAGATCATTTCATATCTCTGGACCTTGAAGATCCCCATTTCCATTCAATATATTGACTGGATTTAGCGTTGAATTCTCAGCCATGTCGGTCAAACGCTTACCCTCCAGTCCAGTCTAGATTGTGACGATATCAAAGTTGCAAACGACGAAGCACTTTAGTGTGAAAAAAAATCCTTACCTGGGTCTTTGGACTTGCAGTATCATTGATGGGTTCAGAATTTGGATCAGACGATTGCTCAATCCTCAATTCTCTAGGAGAACCGCCAAATCCTTTGTCTCCGACTCCATTCGACGGTGGTGAGGTAAAAATGACCTTTTCCGCAAGCTCTTGTTCCGTTGTAAATTGCATGTTGGCAGTAGAGAGTAAATGAAATCTACGCTTGAGAGCCTCTTTGGCATCGCTTGTCATACTATGAGTCGAAGAGGAGGAGCTGACAATCAAGGCATTCCTTGAGTTTGATTCGACTTTGTTTTTCTTTACCAGAATTTCATCATATTCAGCATTAATTTTTTCATAAGCCGCGATCTCTACGCCTCCCATTTCACGTATCATTCCTTCCATCGAACAAGGAACTAAAAATGTGACCATAAAATTTTGAAATAAATGCTTTCGCTTCGGATTCGGAAGATACTTGGACATTGCAATAGCATTTTGATCATCAATCGGTGTGAAATCTTCGCACTTTGGCAATGGAACAGCCAAATTGGATCGGTTCATGACTGCATCAAGCCACGCAGGTGTGACTATAAATTGATTGTAGACAAGAGCCCACAGTATTTTTTCCGTTGCAACAATTCCACCACTTTCCGTGATACAGTGTGTAGCATCTCGAGACCTGGATCGCAATGAATGCATTCCAAGCTTTTTACAAGCTTCTTCAACCTTTTTTCGCTTCTCTTCACGGAGACGAGAGCTTACCAAATTAAAGGCGCAGGATCTCACGGAGATAATTGTTTTCTTGGCTCCAAAGGTGATATGATCACCTTCTTTCAGCGGCTTTTTAGAATTGCATTTCTGATCATTTATGAATGAACCGAAACGAGACTTCTGATCAACGAATTCTAGCGAAGGGTGAGAATTAATGTCTTCTATTTCACTTTGTGAAAGTTGACCAACTAGCAAAGTCGCGTGGTTTCTTGAAATGGATGCGTCGAAAGGTAAATTTATATCACAACTTTTACGTCCAATAGTCCATTCCCCAGCAGTGAGATAAAATGTTTGTGCAACACTTTGCGTTGTAGAGACATCTAGTACCCACATATATGGATAACCTGTTTCTATCGACGTTTATCTAATAGCGTATATGATGCGAAGGTCCCCCGCTGCGCATAATTTATACCGTTATCTGTATGGCGACACAGTATCGCCACTTGCACACTAATGTGTTCAGTCAGAGCAAATATATGTCACTCAGTGCATATCGATAATGAAAACGGGCGATTGCTGCAATAAAAGCGGTAGTGGAGAAAAGATTATGTGTGCAGGTAATATCATAAGCAGTAAGGCCTATTCGAAAAGTATCAAAGTCGACTGTGTGAAATGCCCTACTGAGCCACAGCTAAAGACTTGTACGGTAAACCATATACATCTTCCGCTTGCCTGACATGTTTTAATCGTTCGAGCTTTGGATATTTCGCTTTCTTGCTGGGTGAAACGATTCATTCGAGCGGTGTCTTCGAGTTGTCACCACATCAAGCTTCCTATTCTATACCCGAGCTACCAATACATTCGTTTCCTTCATTTGAAAGTCTCGCTGGCTATCCCTCGGTATCTATCTGTCCTTTGGTATAAGCTTTAGCGTTAAAAGGAAGTGTCGACGAATATCCGACAGTCTTATTTCGAGAGAGCTAAATGTGTGCATGTTCGTACTTTCACATTATTTTTCTTTAGCATTATTTCTTGTTTTTTCCCACTCAAAGTCGAGTTCCATAACATTTTGGATGACCAGCTCGTCCTAACTTCCCTCAATAATGCAGTCGGTGCAGGCCGTTGCTTATCATTGCGGCGGATAATCACAGCTCGACCCGATAAATATATATAGTTGGTCACGAATGTCGGGGTTACGTAGGCTTCACCAATATCAAGCAACGGTAAACAATCTCTCGAGTCTAATATATCGTACTAGTCCATCAAGATCAGCATATTTGGGAGCATGACCTTCTGCTTGGGTGATGAGTGCGATCAACGATTTTCTACATCCGCACCACGTATCGAAATGTGGAGTAAAAATGACTTTTCCCCAGGGTTCGTCAAGAAGCAATATTTGAGATTTAACGATACCACGAATTTCTTTGAAGTCAATCCATACCCGTTCATGGTCCTCATCATCAGTAGGATCATAGCAAACATTAGGATACCTACCACCATTGCTGGTTATCTACGTACCACATCCTCGTGGAGCTGCGTAGGCTCCCCAAATTCGGCTACTCTAATTTTTTACGTTCCGCTTTATCCATTTCAAACAGCAAGTGGGCTGATATCCTTATCTGTACTCGTCGACATTCCTCAAATTCTCGCGATTGCGTGTAAAGGATATCATGTTAAGCGACAACAAGCCATCGGAGCCGAACGAAATGCACTGATACCGTACAATGTCTATCAAAGATAGGTTGGTGAATGCTCTCAACAAAAGCAGTAACCAAGGGCTCCGCAGGAATATTGTGAATAATATCCCGGCACTTCGCTATCTCAGAGGGGACGAGCGACACGTAATGGGAGTCCATAGCAAACTGCCGCAAGACCATTGAGATGCTGTAGCTTACACACGCATCTTGATCGCTCGAGAACGCTTGAAAGGGATTCTGCCGGTTTCTTAAGTAACCATTCTGCAATTAAAGCCAGACTAAGCTTGTCAACATCTTTATCAGTCACATCCCAAAGCATTGCAAGAACGCACGGGCTTCCAACACGAAGATAAGAAATGACAGCTCCATCAGGTCCAAAAATACCCTCCTGTTTGACTTTTCCACTGCTGCATCCAAAAAGTAGAATCGCGCACGCGACTCGTTTCAACTTCAAAATTCGTTCACTATGATAATACTTTTCTCCAGCTCCATGACCGCAATAAACAAGAAGCTCATGTTGCAGTAACATCGATCTACAAATTCAGTCAGATTTGCACACGACTGCCCTACAAGCACATCCGTACCTCCATTGCTTCTCCGTGGGCGCCTGTCGTATCAAACCATCCCAGTATTCGATGTCTTTCATTATTGAGCCGATGTGAGATTCGGTTTGCAGCAAATCGCCTCCCGGGTTTAAAATATATCCGACTTTTGCACTATTGATTGCTGCATAATCGATGCTACTCATATCGTGAAGCTCCATGCTACTTAACGTCAAATCAAGCGAAGGCATTCTTGATACGCTTCCAAACTTTCGAAAAGCACTCAGACCTTCCCACGGGAAGTTGGTGAGATGGCTATCCAAGATCAAAATTAGAGATGTGTTGGGGGAGATTCCTGTATCATTCTTTGCTGACAGTCTTCGTTTCTTCTTCGCTCTTTGACTTTTGCTCATAGCATTCATCATCTCTGTGTCACGTGCTCGAGAAAGTCGATCAATCAAATCACTTTTTACCCCGCTGCATTCGATCCCGAGTCGTCTTGACAGTGAGCGGAGCTCTGTCACTTTCATTTTTCTCAATTGGTCATTTCTCGGAATGGGAATTCGATCAACACGATCAAAAAGCTCTAATATTGGTATCGCTTGATCATTCTGCTGATTTACGGTTTCCATTTGTATGAATTGCGTAATGTCACATTTCTGCTGCATTGATAAAGTAATCTCTTCCTCGTGCGAAATATGTTCCAATGCTTTCAGTATGAATTCTTCTCGAGTATTCGATGCAGACATCAACGCTGACAGCAGTAGCTGCGTACGCTGCTTGGGCAGTCTCGTGTTTGTGTTATTCGACAGGAATAACGACCAGCATTTTTGTGTACTTGGATGCAGCTCGTGGAAACTATCTAATTCAAGAAGAAAGTTCCAAAAGCTTAAATCACTCTGCATCATGAGCTTTAGTCATTGATGTCACATAGACGCAACACCATTACCTCCATCATTCTCAAGGTGTTAGCCAGACGGATGTCAAGATCCTGTCTCACTTTCCACCAATTTTGTTTCTGCTGTTTCGTCCAGGTATCACTCTCCTCTCGTGAGTGGCCTTGGATGGAGGCTCTATAGAAAATCTGATTGAGATGAACGCATCAAAACAAATCAAACGCTAGTACGTACCTCGACTCTTCCGTTATTTCTTGCAGATTTCTCAATCGCTCACGCCAGCAGATATTTGTGGTCCTATAACACGTAGGAATGCCATCTTTCTAGAGTAGAGGTTTAGCCGAGTAATCAATAAAGAACGTAAGCTCATCTGATACCGTCAAACGTGTGATAATAAGATTGTCGTTGTAATCAACGGTCATGGAGATAATAAGCCAGGAAGATGGGAGATGTGCTAGCCGAAGTTTTGTGAATTGCACATAGTCATGCACTGTCTTGAATGGACGTTGACTCCATTCTTCTCGATCCGCCACACTTTTATTCCTTAGATCTGTAACATCACGAGCTTTGACAAATGTGTGTGTTCTGCTTATGCTCGAGCCGCAAACTTTGTTGTCTGAAAAGATTCGACACGCATCTAATTCACAATTCTTCACCAAAGTAGTACCAGCGACATTAGCGAAAAAATATCCCGCTGACCATGCAAGTGAGTCTGCTTCACATTTCAGACTCTGTGTCACGGATTGCTTGAATTCATACGCGATTCCAAGATGAAGGAATACTTCGCGTGCGAGGAAACAGACTCCACAGGAGACACCAATAGTAAACGTATTCTCGAGAAGGGCGATGGTTTCGTCCAGTGTCAGTAAAGGTTCCCAACGAGCTGATTGCCATAAATGCAAATTGGCTCTTGCCAACTCGCAGCTTCCTCTAACGATGTCAACCGTGTCGTCACATTGTCGAATGGATGTCCTTAATTGCTTCATACTGCTTAAAAGCTGTTGCAAAATATGCTCACCATCTGCTTCTTCAGCTTTGTGCAAGTTGACCATACAGATCGTAAGTTTTCGCAGACAGCGCACACTTACTCTGTGTAATCTAACATCCTTATCAGCGCTTTTGACATTATCCAAAAGCCGTAAGATTTTGTTCAGATTTGTTCGTGCGTTTCGATGATCACCTTGAACGAGGTTCAAGTCGCATTCCACTAGTTTCTCGCTAATGTAGTGGTACAGTTGATCCTCTGATTGCGAACTTGTCAACTGCGATAGCTGTTGTGACGCAGACTGCGCGGAGAGCATTCGGTCCCAGCTTATATGAAGTTTAGCATACTTGTACAGGACTTGACGTTGCAGCCATCGTGGCTTGAGACCTCCCACCAGCTCTATCGCGCCCGTAAGATACTGTCGCGCTCTGTCAACACATACAAATCAATTCATGTTCGAATGAAAAAGCGTCAGAATACCATACCTTTTCGGCTGACACAGAGCGCTATACAAAGACGCTAATCGACACATACTCTTTGTCGTGATCACAAGCAAGTCCCAGTGCATTGTCTCAATCGCTTGAAAGTATATCAAAGATCCTTGTTTCGTGGATTCCAAAAGTTCTCCACGCATCTTCAAAGTCTGTATACCACAATGAGATGCAGCAGATCGCTCGAGTAATGTCTCCTTTAGCGAATTGGCATGCAACTTCACGGAACACTCAGTGTAGCCGAACTTTTTTGCAAGCTTACTGCACAATATGAATGATATTTTCATTTCATCGACCGCGCAATGTGCATGTCCTCGACAGATCTGATAACTGCAGTAGATATGTCGGAGCAATACTTCGCGCATCGATATAGCTTTTCGCGCTTCCAATGTTCGAGAGAGCACTGGCGTATCACTTTTGATGGCTGTCAGTTGCTTAGCTGTCTCTGCTAATGACACACAAAGCGCTCCAAAATTTCGAGTTTCGAGGTAGCGACCGCATTGTGTGATCCCATCGTCGATCGCAAAAAGATCAGTAATGAGGTTTTTCTTCAGCGCTTGATCGTGGTGGAAGTCTGAAAAGTGACGCAAAGTAATCAATTCCGTCGTATCGTGTCCATTTCCAGCGTTAAAGAGAAGGAATGCGGTCTGACAACTGCTCAACCACTTCATAGCTTCGTCAGATGTCAAGTGTGCATGCTCAATTGCTGTGTTCCAAATCGTACAAATCGCATTTCTGTATTTCGACTCCGTTCCAATAAAGAAAACCGCTTTTGAGATCGCTTCAATACCGTGCAAGAGGCATTCCTTCATGAAGCACGCAAAGTAGCCATCTTCTTTGCTGCTTGGTATTTTTGAGAAGCCAGATAAGTATAAATCTATACTAGCTGCAATATCTCGCTCAGCACTTTGCTCTGTTATCTGAGTATCGTATTCCTTCGCAATATTTGACAATGCAGTGCCCGTATAAGAGCAAAACATCAATGTTTTTAGCGTCACTATACATTTCCAGGTCAGAGTACAGGCAAGACACAAATGCAAATATGCTGATTGTTGCTCGTTTTGTGTACCAATCTCCTTGGACTTTTTCAAAGAGATGAGCAACCTGCTGGCGCTTTTGTGAGTACAGACACAGCTTTCAATCACCTTTTCAACTGATTTTGTGGAGGCATAGTAAAGTCCACAAATTGTAATCAGCTCAATTCTGATAGATAAGAGCTCCCCAATCTTATCCTTCAGCTTGAAACACATCCGATCTCTTTCGATTTCCATCAAGCCGCGATTCCATATCGCTTTCAATACATCCGTACAAGCTCGTAAGATAATGCCTTGACCATTTAACTGTTCTTCCTTCGATTGTCTCAAAGAGTTGACGATATCGGAATGCGTACGGCAAAGTGCCTGAATGAAACAGGGCACGATACTTTGTTTGGTTGAGGAAGACGAGCCGCTCAGACATACATCATTGATATACTTTTGGAGTGATGCTGTTGCTTCTGTCTCATTTCCACTTTCGATATTTCCAGAAATGATCGTGAGAGTAGACTTGAGATACTGAGAAACGTTCGCCATATAAGAGCTGCCATCATTTGCCATTGGCGTACCGTACCGAAGAGCTTCGCGCAGAACTGCGACCGCATCGACAGGATGTCGACAGCTACTGAGTAGCCCTGCGACTACATCGAGCTTTAAAGCCTCAAATTCATTTTCATTCGATGATGATACTTTTTTCATGTTAGCATCGACAAAGCTTTTGCCCAATGTGTAGAAAAGTGAGAGTAATGAAGCGCATCGTTGTTTTTGATTTGTTTTCAGCAGATCCAACGCCGTTCCATACGAGTCTTTAATCATTTGTTTGACTTGGCATAGAATACCTGCAGAACAATTCCTCATAGTACAATCGGTAAAAGCTGCACCAATTTCTATTGCACTGTTGCGCAAAGTCTCATAGAACACCTCAAGCCCATTCGGAATACGTTTCAGAATTATCGATACTGCAAATCTGAATAATTGGACTTGCAGTAGAGCCAATTGGCCACATAATGTCTCGTGCTTGTTTCCTTCAGCGCCATCCAAAGTTTTGGCAGATAATTTTGCAATTGCGTCAATCCAATAAAGAAGACTAGAGTCACAGAGGTTATCTTAATAAGTGGTAAAGGAGCAGATATGCATGTTGGCGTACCCTTTACAAATCGCTACTCGATGTTCTTTTTGAATAAACCCATTACTGCTTACTGATACATTGTAAAGCTTCACCCCGGATTTTCGAACGGCCTGAAGAAGAAACGATTCCGCTGCTTTTGATTGTGTGAGTATATAAAGTGTATCTGCTACTTCAATTGCTGGATAACGAAAGCAATCGAGACAGGTTGCAAGTTTCTCGGGGTCTCTTATAGCCTGTGCAGGATTCAGTGGTTGTTCATCAAAAGCACCATCCAAAATAGCGCCAGTAATTTCGACTTTGTGCTTGCTGTCTGGGCGAACATGTAGGTCCACAAAAAAGTCGAATGTAGATGCCGCCAGCATCCACTGAATACACACATTGAAAGCTTGAGACATGCTGGGTGAACGTTTGACCGAATTCAGTCTTCGCATATAATTGAGCACAATGATTGCATCCAGCGGTCTATTGTTGTTGACGCACATATAGTACATGTGTTGTAGTAGCTGCATTAGGTCTAAATTGCCCACGCCAATCTAGAATTATATTCTTATAAAGAGATACACAGCCAATGCTGCAGAAGTCGTACTTGATTAAGAGATCGTTCACTCGAGATCACATTGATTGCCTCTCTGTAGAAAGTGATGATTTCATCTCCAGAAGCTTTTGAATCATTCTTGTTTGCTTGAGAAGCCTGTCGCTCATACTGCAACCCGACTCGATAGATCTATAATGAAACTTCAGCAATACATCGAATACATCTCACTCTTACCTGCTGAATCACGTAGGATTCGGAATACGCCCCGCAGGATATCATAAACAATAACGCCACAAGTCTTATTTCGAGTGTCGTTTTCAAAGCGTTCATTTTGGCCGCACAATTCCATAGAGATCGAAACACTCGATTTTTGAAAGATTTGACAACTTTCACATCGGAGCCTGGAATATGTGCCATATGCGTAATCCACGACAAAAAATCCATTTCTGCAACTTTTTTCGCTTGCTATTCGATCATGTAAGCATACAATGAGGCACGACTGGACCTTGTCGTACCTTTGATAGACCAGAAAAGATGAGGACATTAATGATCAAACTCAAATAGCTAAGCACCAGCTGAGAATAAGAAAAAGTATGCACATTTGGTCGTGGCTGAGGAGACAATTCCACCGTCGCAAAAGTAGAAATGGAAAAAGTAGAGTCGAAGAGCAAGGTTTTTGGACTGTCCTGTCCCAGCCTATTCTGAATGGTTTCTGGAAAGATATTTTGCAAAGGCTGGCTTGCTTCAGCATGCCATAGCCATAGCCTGATGTGTAACACGTATAGCAGTCGTGTCAATGTGTTATTGCACTGAAATAAAAATTGATCAGGTCATAATTTGTACGTTCGGGTAGATGGAAGAAACCTTTGCTCGTTCAAAGCACACTTTATTGACTTGATAAAGCATTTTTTCGATAATGAGATCTTTGAGGTTCAATTTGTCTTCACATTGAATCAGTAGAAATAGCCCAATGCAAACCGCACTAATCAACTGATTGAAATATTCGATCGAATTGTCGTTCGCTAAGCTTTCGCCGTGCATTTGCAGAAGTTGTTGGGCGACTTTGGCACTAAAAACAGCATCTTGAACCATATTTTGAGTTTTTTCGGACGTGTGGTGTGAAACACGAAGTACATTGGGCATGTAGATATCCTCCAAGACGTGACAACATAGTTTATTCAGCTTGTACTTGACCAATTGCCTTGATTCCTTGCAATTTGGCCCTCTATTGAGTCGCTTTGCGTCTTTTATTTCAATATGAGGTCTCACTTGTGCTACAAACGCTTCAAATGCAAAAGTAATAGTCTCTTTGCTTTGGAATTGTTGGAGCAATTGTTGCTCTTCCATTCAGTCATAAATGGCGCCAATTGGCTTGAACAAACTTACAGCATCACATTTGTTAGGAGCGACAAAATAAGCAGGATGAAGTCTTTAGGTTAGAAGAAAAAAGGTAGCACCGTCCATCCTAGATTGGGATGTAGAAATAAGAGACGAATGTAGCTTGACTCTAGTAGCATTGTCGCGCTCACGATTAAGAATTAATCGGCAGTTCATTTTACAGAGCAGAGAGGGACAAACGTGAAGAAGACGACAGCTCTATTTATAAAGAAGGTAGAAGAACAACTCCTACACAATTTAACTTTGTTGCATGACTCTAGGCATCACGCAGAAGAATTTCTTTCCTGCTTTGTTGCGATAATGTTCGATACATTACGTGCGAATATCGAGCCAGATACTGACTCGCTTTGATTGGATAAATCTTTCTGTGGCTGAAATCGATTCTTCTGAAATCGATGGACACTTGTCACTCGAATGCTCGGGCACTTCCTGAGCGTATTTCATTTCCTGATGAAGAAACAAAGATATTAGCCTACTGGGACAAGATTGATGCATTCAAAAAATCTTTACAATTGTCGAAAAATCGAAAACCTTTTACGTTTTTTGATGGTCCGCCGTTCGCAACAGGATTACCTCATCATGGACACATTCTTGCTGGAACTATCAAAGACACAGTCACCCGTTTTGCACATCAAACTGGACATCACGTGGAGCGAAGATTTGGATGGGATTGTCATGGTCTTCCTGTCGAATCGGAAATCAATAAGAAGCTCAATATCAAAACAAAAGAGCAAGTTCTTGAAATGGGTATCGATAAATATAACAATGAATGTCGGGGAATTGTGACCCGCTACACAAAAGAATGGGAAATTACTGTGAAGCGTATTGGGCGGTGGATCGATTGTGAAAACGATTACAAAACGATGGAACCGTGGTACATGGAATCGGTTTGGAATGTCTTCCAGAAGATCTTTGAAAAGAACCTTGTCTATCGCGGATATAAAATTCTTCCATACTCGACAACGATCAACACCTCTTTATCGAACTTTGAGGCGAATTTGGATTATAGAGATACATCCGATCCGTCTGTGGTTGTAAACTTTCCTCTCAGAGAAGATCCGAGTGTTGCCTTTGTGGCCTGGACCACAACTCCATGGACCCTTCCTTCTAATCTCGCATTATGTGTCAACGTAGATTTTGTCTATGTAAAAATCAAGGATGTCAAGTCTGGAAAGCAGTATATTCTTTGTGAGTCACGATTGTGTCAATTGTATCCAAAAATGCTGAAAAAAGGGTACAATGGTGGAGAATACGAAATCCTCGAAAAGTTCAAAGGAAGTGTATTGGTGGGCAAGAAATACATTCCGCTTTTTGATTGTTTTGCCGAGTGGGATCGCGCCTTCGTAGTGGTGTCGGATTCCTATGTAACTGATACAAATGGTACAGGTATTGTGCATCAATCTCCGACATTTGGTGAAGACGATTATCGCGTTTGTGTGAAGAATAACATCACAGACAAGTTCACATTGCCCGATCCTCTGGACGACAATGGCATATTCACCGATGTTGTACCGCTGGTAAAAGGCCTTTTTCTAAAGGACGCGGATGATGTCATTTGTAAGGATTTGAAGGCCCGAGACCGCCTAGTGTCGAAAGGAACAATCGTGCACAGCTATCCCTTCTGCTATCGTTCTGGGACTCCATTGATATACCGAGCCGTACCAGGTTGGTTTGTGAATGTGGAAGCCATTCGTGATCGCATTGTGGAAAATAATAGGAAAACGTATTGGGTCCCGGCTTTTGTCAAAGAAAAACGATTCCACAATTGGCTTGTTGATGGAAAAGACTGGAATGTCTCACGAGGACGTTTCTGGGGAACGCCACTACCCCTTTGGGTCAGTGAAGATTACGAGGAGGTTGTGTGCGTAGGCTCTATTTCCGAGCTTGAAGAATTATCGGGTGAAAAAGTCGAAGATCTGCATCGCGAATATATCGACCATATAACGATACCATCACGCCAAGGGAATGGAGTTTTGCGCAGAGTACCAGAAGTCTTTGATTGCTGGTTTGAAAGTGGATCGATGCCGTACGCCCAGCTACACTATCCATTTGAAAACCAAGACAAGTTCGAAGCTGGATTTCCGGCAGATTTTATCGCGGAAGGTCTTGATCAAACTCGTGGATGGTTTTATACGCTTATGGTTATATCTACAGCCTTATTCGATAAGCCAGCATTCAAGAATCTCATTGTCAATGGCTTGGTGCTGGCTGAAGATGGGAGAAAAATGAGCAAATCACTTCGAAACTTTACCGACCCAACGGCTTTGATCGAACAATACGGTGCAGATGCCCTACGCTTGTACTTGATCAATTCTCCGGTAGTGCGTGCCGAGCCGCTCAAGTTTCAAGAAGCTGGAGTCAAAGGTGTCATCCGAGATCTTTTCTTACCGTGGTACAATGCTGCTCGATTTTTTGCACAAAATGCGATGCGTTTGGAAAAAGTTACAAATAAGGTGTTTACCCCGACAAGAGAAGAAGCATTCCAATCTGATAATGTCATGGATTCCTGGATCATTGCTGCATTACACAACCTCATCAAATTCGTGCGGGACGAAATGGCTGCTTTCCGTCTGTATACTGTCGTTCCCCGTCTCGTGGAGTTCATCGATCAGCTGACGAAATGGTATGTTCGATTGAATCGCCCTCGTCTTAAGGGTACCACAGGCAGTAAAGAAGCACAAACAGCGCTGTCGGCACTCTATGAGGTTCTCTACGCTTTGTCAAAGCTGATGGCTCCATTCACCCCGTTTCTTGCCGAGTTTATGTACCAATTTTTAAAAAAATATCATCCGATGAGTAGCAGCACCAATCTTCCTGAAGATGCTGAAGGTGTAGCTTCCAGTGTCCACTTTCTGATGATCCCGGAATACGATCCGTCTCGTTTGGATAAGGAGGTCGAAAGACGAATGAAAATGCTTCAATCTGTGATTGAAATGGGTCGAGTTGCTCGTGAACGACGCACGATCCCACTTAAGACTCCTCTCCGCACATTCATTGTCGTTTGTGGCGATACGACCGCATTGAAATATTTGGAAAGCCTCAAAGCTTACATTTTCGATGAACTCAATATGCGTGATTTAAAGTTTACCGACAAAGAGAGGGAATGGTGCGACTTGAAAGCAGAGGCCAATAGCAAAGCTTTAGGAAAAAAAATGGGTAAGGATTTCGGACGATATCGATCAGTGATCAAAGACCTCAAGCAAGAAGACTGCAAAAAGTATTTGGCTGAGAAAAGTATCGTTCTGGGAGAGTACGAGCTCGTGGAAGGGGATCTCATTATCAAACAAGAGTTTGTCGGTGATAAAGATATCTACGAGGCAGTGGTATCATCCGAAGGCGATCTCACTGTCGTTTTGGACTGTCGAGAAGATGAAGATCTCAAATCCCAAGGCTACGCCCGAGAGTTTATCACAAGGGTGCAAAAGCTGCGCAAACAGGCAGGTCTGGATCTTCAAGACGGTATCCATGTCTATTTCCAAGAGAATGGCGAGTCGTCTAGTATCACAGATGCCATCAAAGCCTTTTATTCAATGATTGTGGGGACTTTGAAGACATTTCCAGCACCGATGTCAATGATGCCCACACAGGCAGTCACCATCATCTCTGAAACAGTCAAGTACGCAGGCTCCGAGCTACTCCTTCACGTGATACGTCCGGCAGTTTTGCTTTCTCCTGACGAAACACTTGCTTCAGCCGAATGTGTTCCAGCGGCTTGGGTCAGAGCGTACATCGACAGTATGGTATACGAACACGTTGAGGCCACTTTACGTGAGAGTGGAAATATCACGATTTGCATCAAAGGCCAAACCATCGCATTGCAACACCACGAGCATTTATTTCTTAATGCTGCAGAGTACGCGCGTGTCCACTTGAAAGACGATGTAGAGTACAATTGGCTGACGCAGTCGACATTACAAAATTGAATGCTTATTGATTACGGTTAATATAATCGTAAGTGATCCAAAGCTTTCAGCTTCCATAGCGCTGTAAAAGCCAATCGTATGTCACCAGCACGATTCCAAATTGTGGAGCAATACGACCGACGCGGGGTCCCCATCCGGCGAACAGCTGTCGAACGCCACCTTCCGCGTGAAGTTGACGCACGGTTTTGAGAAAACCGCCTTCGCTACCTGACGATTGCATTCGAGTCTTGATCACATCCACCGGAGTTGAGATAAAGGCTGCGGGCACTCCCGCAATACTGGCTGCAAAAATCGATGAAACCATCGACTGTCGCTGCTCACTCGATAATTGCCTTTTTGCCAAATCATATAAACAAAAATACGAAACAGCAAATGTTACGTCGCGACAAAAACATGCGGAATAACCACGATATAATCCTCGAATGGGAACCTGTCGTAAGATCTTTACCGCTTCTGATTTACTATCCAACTGCATGCGCACTTTAACAATCTCTACGGGATTCATGACGACAGATTGTGTCATTCCTGAAATCGCTGCTGATGAGAAAGAAGCAAGAAAAGTATCAGGATCCTGAAATCTCCCTTTTACAAACTCTCTTGTTGCCAGTGAGACAGCTTTATCTGGGATCGTTCCACAGAGTTGAGGACCGAGTCCCTTATACAGAGACGAAACCCCTTCCTTCGATGCAACATCTTTGAATAACTGAAGCGCTGATTTACTAGACGAAGTGTACTGCATCCGTGTTTTAATAACATCCACTGGGTACACTGCAGTGATTCCACCCATTCCTGCTGCTGCCGCAATCCACATCGTATTCAGGACGCTGTACTGAGGACTAAGCATAGCGAATACGGTCAATAACACCAGCATGGACAAATTGACGGTGTACCTTGCGCTCTGCGGTACGTTTGTGGTGAGATTGTCAACAACATTGGACGATGTGCTAGCGGGAAGTTTAAAATGAGTTGTTTCGAATCAAATTTCATTATCACTCACTTACAAGATGGAGCTGTTGGATGTCTTGGACAGCATTGTACTGTGAAAGGAGACTTGTGGAATGTTTAATCAAACAGAAAACTCGAAATGACGTCATAAGATTGTGATAACGCAAGTACATCGATTTAATTCCATTGTTGATTGGCTTTAAAAGTTTTATCACAGCATTGATACCCAATCACATCCTACATACACTATCTCGATAAATTAATTATCGCAGTTAAGTCAGATAAGATACTTTTATGTCAATGATCCTCCGCGTCTTCATTCTACTAACACTTTATCCGTTGAAAGCGCTAACAGATGCAATTAAGAAGAGCGAAATTGGACAACTAGGGAAGGATTGGAAGATACGTATCGTAATGACTAACACTGTGGATGCAACGACATGTGCCAATACGATTTATGATGCGTTTAAATTGGCGTCCAATCCACACAGAATTTATCTGAATATTCATGATGAAGTGCACCGACAGAAAGTAAATCGCTGCATACAGTTTTTTTGTCGAATGTATCGCACTGAGTTTCATTCGCTTCTTCGATCAAAGCGAATATCGGCGACATTTCGATATCTCAGTGGAGCATTGGGACATACGGCCAGAAGACATGTGGCCGAAGCCCGATTATCGACATCGCCGGAGAAAAATAACTTTGTCTTGTCAGTGGATTCAAATATTGTATTCAGTAAACACTGGGACGCCGTTCTTTTGAAAAATTGGCTTTTGACAGGGAACGATATGGCCATTTTAAGTGTCGCACCCAAAGCAGTTGAATTGCGCGAGGTGCTGCATTCGAAATCACTATTACACTGTTCGGCTCATATTGAAACACCATACTCGTTAGCAGTGGTTGAGTACAATTCGCCGATTTTGAGACGAAATGCAAATCCGTCAAAGTTTCCCGTCTTGCAGTCACAGTACTCTGAGAAATTTTTCTTTGCGCCACTATCTGCGATTTTGAACGTTCCGTCTGATCCGTATATTGGTCACGCTTCAGCAGGGTACGAGTTCGCTCGCGCATCGAGATTTTGGACAAGTGGTTTTGATTTTTATACGCCGACAGAAGATATTCTGTTTGCCCGATACAATGCGCACAATCTAAAAGTGTCGAGGTCTTCGAGGTCGCTGACCGAAAGCTCCTATCGACGTATTCGACAACTACATGGTATATGGAGCGGACCTTTTCTGGAATCATCAAGATACTGGCTAGGAAAAAAGAGGTCTATAAGGCTGTGGTACCAATTTGCGAGAATCGACCCCAATGCAAGTTATGATGAATCCACGAAGAATCAGTTTGTATGTTGCGATGAGGATCTGAAATACGTTCACTACAAAGAATGAAAGAAGGATCAAGTACATTTGGCTTACGCGTTTACGCTTTCTTCCGACACGATGACGTTACTATCATCGATACTAGCTGCATGCTTACTGGCGATTTCGAGATCAGCTTTGAGCTGTTCCATCCCTCTGGATAATAAGTCCCACAGATCTGGAGTGAATGGGTTCGGTACGGTTGTGCTTTCGTATGGGACCCTGGTGTAGAGACCAAGCTGTTCTTCTAGTGCGCTGGATCGAGCAGCCAGCACATCTCTTTCGGCTTTCAAATGATTATACTTTTGCTGCATGTTATTGATATGGACATCAAGCTCTTGACGACTTGTTGCGAATCGAACGATCTCTTCTTCGAGTCTAGTGTTATGGTTTGTCAACCTCTGGATCTCTGCACGAGCTTGCTGACGACAATCCTGCATTTCTCGACCATTTTGGTGTAATTCCGATTGATTCTTTTTATTGACCTCTTCGATTTGTGCTTTAGAAATTTCCAGTTCGTGATTTTGTTGCATCAATGAATCAATTTGGAGACGTGCACTTTCCATTTTTACCAGCATGGCTGAAGATTCAGATTGTAAAGCTTCCACTTGATGCTTGAGAGTGATCTGGAGTGCTTGATCCTTTCCAATCTCTTCTTCCGCGAGTCGAATCCGCTCCAGGTAAGCACCTTTTTCAGACATAAGCCGAGAATTTTCTCCTCGGAGATGATTCAACTCATCGGTGAGCTTGGTTACTTCCGTCTCATACTGCGTGTTTCGCTGCTGAGTGTCGGCAACACTCTGTTCCATTTCGACCATCCTTTCCGACGATACTCTCAACTTTTGCAGCTGTGAATCTTTGTCGGACAAAGCAGCTTCCAGGAAGCTAATTCGCTCTGAATTGGATGTTCTTTCGCCTTCCAATGCATTTGCCAACACCGAATTTTTTTCTTTCTCCCCTTCGAAGCTGTTTTTACTCTGTTGCAACTCGGTTTCCAATTGTCGGTAAGAAGCCACAAGAGAATTGTATTGCTCGCTTTTGGTCACATCC
This sequence comes from Albugo candida, assembly GCA_905220665.1. Lineage (NCBI taxonomy): Eukaryota > Oomycota > Peronosporomycetes > Albuginales > Albuginaceae > Albugo > Albugo candida. Next base: position 117,071 of record CAJNAR010000004.1, read on the forward strand.
AAACTTTCATTGGGGTTTGTGGACGCTTGTAGACTTTGTAATGCGTGCTCTTTGCGCGCCATCTCCGCTTCCAACTGGTGTATCTGCTCCAACGACACCTTACGTTCGAGATCGAGAGCAATCTTGCTTTCTATCATATCGCCCTCCATCTTCATTATCGTATCTTGCAACGCACCCAACTGTTCCAATGATTTACTATGCAAATTTTCCTTCTCGTTCAGTGTGACTTCCAATGAGCTCACTCGCTGTAGAAGTATTTTCTTCTCTGAATCAAATTCAGCAGCGAGTACCGAGTTTCTGCTCTTTTCTGTTTCCAGGCATCTTTTCACCGCTTCCAACTCTTCTTCCATTCCCTTTTGTGAGACTTCTAGAGCAGCGGATTTTTCCGTTTCAATGCGACAACTCATTTGTTCCAATTGGCAATTCAGTTCAGCAATAAAAGACTCCAAGGTTTTGATTTCTTCTGCACGGGTTTTCAATGCAGTTGCAGATTCTAAATTTGCATCCGATAATTCCTGAATCTGGTTTGCAGAGCTTTTCCGAAGCGTGTCCAATTCGGTCTCGAGCGTTGACAAACTCTGTTCTACTTTTTCATTTCGAGCTTGCGAAGCGGCTAAGGCTTTTTCGATTTCGACCATTTCATTGCTTCTTTCATTTTCACTCTCCTGAAGGCTTTTAACTTTTGTCATCGAATCCTCCAAAAGCTGAGCCAATTCGTATTTACCCGTAGAATCAATTTGCAATTGTGTTATGCGCTCATGATCCTTCTGCATTTGTTGTGCCTGTGAGTCCACAATGTCAGTGAGACGTCGAGTCTCGGATTGAAGGCTGCGATGATTAGCTAGCCATCGATCGATATGCAATCGAATTCCGTCAGATGGGAAGTGCAAAACAGCATTTTTGATGCCTTCCCAGTCATCTTGCTCCGCACCAACATTAGCGGTGAAACTGACAATCACCTCCAGTAATTCGATGACTCTCTTTTCTAATTCAATGGATTTCTTGGAAGACTGCTGTTCTTCAAGCAGTGCACTTTGTAACATCTCAACTTGTTGCTGTAATTCAACATTTTCTGTCATACTTTCAGCGGAAATCGCTAATTGTGAGCATAGTTCCTCTTCTTTCGTGATGAGTTGTTCCTTCAACGTGTCCATAGCGTTTTCGAGCCAGTCACTACTTGAAATCACAGTCACATTTGAGCAGCAATTCCCTAGATTTCAGGTCGTACCTTTTGCTGGTCTCCGGGAGAAAGGATTCGACCTCTTCCGAATGAGAGTTGCCTAAAATCGCAGCTACATTCCCACTAAATGACGACAGCTGCTGATTGAGTCCTTCATTTATTGCCCGTTCACAGATGAGTTGCTTTTCCTGAGACTTCAATTGATCTTCGAATGCCGCATGAGCTTGGCGTACTGCATCGATTTCTCTCTCCAAATCTGCATTTCTAACTCTTATAGTGACAGCTTCCGCATCTGCCTGTTCACTCTGAGTTGCAATATTTTGCTCCAGCTCGGAGATGACACTTTTATATCGTTCACATTCAACTTCCCACTCATGCAGCTTTTCAAGATAGACGGAGTCCTTCTCAGAAGAGATACTGCTTTTCGTATTGACAACTTCACGGATCGTCGATGATATAAGTGATGTTGTCCATCTAGTCACGCTGAATATCGAGCAGCGTTAACGATGTTCCTTCCAATAGTAACTCTTATACCTGCAATCCAGCTGCAAGTGACCACATAGATCGTTGAGAATTGCTTCTTCCGACGCGACCATACTTCTGATATCTTCGAAAAACATGCCTGAACCCTCCATCCTCATCGATTCAGCGTGATTATGTGCTTCCTTCATCGTCATTATCTCTTCTTCCTTTTGCTCCAATTCGTTCTCGAGTTGATTTCGGATCGACAAAAGAGCATCTCTGTTGTCTTCGATCACTACCGACTCGCGTAACACCTTTTGTAGCACCCTCTTACCTCATATCTGTCAAATCTTGCATCTGTTCCAGTAAAACCGGGTCGCTAGTAGCCTCGCATTGATACACGAGTTCTTCATTTTGCGCATTTAAATCGTCAATTTCATTCCTTAGCCGTACGATTTCGTCTTTAGCGCTACTGATATCTTTCGCCGCCTATACAATTTGTCAAATTTCATGTATCTTTGAAATTGCAAAATAACGCACCTTCTCCGCAATGCTTTTCTTCTCAAATTCGAGCTCTCCGACTTGAACAAGCAACTGATTCATTCGCTTCAAAAGCATGGAGATTGGAGAATCTTCCAGTTCTTCCACATAAGGTTCTTTTCTCACCGCATCCTGTGCAGGATTTTCGTCAGCAAGAGCGTCCGAAGCTTCATCGCTTCCAAAAAAAGACGCCCACATTACAATTTCAAGAATACGATACGATATCGAGCTATACGCTTATACGGCTAAAAGCAAACAGTAATACCGTATTGAGCTATACGGTATTACTGTTTGCTTTTAACGTATACTGAAATAATGACTTGTCATTAAAAGCACATGGAATTACTCTCCTATCGCTTTGAGCCTCAGTTCGGCTGCTTTTCGTCGCGATCTCTCCTTGAGAACCCATCCCAAGTACAAGTCATTTAGTTCAGCGACTTGTTTTTCCAATTTATCTCGATTCAGCTTTTCCTCCTTTAAATAATTTGATAGTTCGAGCGCGCCCGATTTCGTAATGTGCTTGTACTTTTGCTCAGCGGGTTGCTTCCGCTGGTTGATTACATTTGAACTGGACTCTGCGCTCTGCGATTTGAGTTGTTTTCGCCTTAATGCACGCTCCAGACGCTGTTGAATTGTGACTTCTGAAGGAATATCAGGAACGAACATCTCGATACACGCCTTTAGCAGTACCATAACATGCTCGAAGACGATGATCACGAGTAAGAGGCCTTCAGTGGAGTAACTTGGCAGCATGGTACGAAGTATCCCAGCATCCATCCCGATCAATGCGCAATTGGTAACTAGAGAAAGGTATCCGATAGCATCGAAAGCTAGGAACCACGCACCAATACCAGAGCTCGTATTTCGCCAAGGACGACGATAACTGAGGCAAAGCTTGAACGCATCTGTCCGGATTTCCATTATATTGTTCAAAAGACAGCAAAATGCTGCCAGCGGGAATGCAGATGCAAATAATGTGATTTGCCTAAACAGCAAAGATTGAATTATACTTTAACGAAAACGTGAGAGTGGAATTGTTTACCCGAATTGAACAAAAAGCTCCAAGTAATCATCAAATGTTCCTTCATACACGGGATACAGCAGCTCAGCTCCCACTTGTGCGTTTTCAATGTCTTTCGTTGATGATTGTGATGTTTTTGCCGAAAAAAATCGTGATTCTGCTGTAAGATAAGGAACCAACACTTCTGACATATTACTCAAAAACTGACGTGTTATGAGCATCCAGCTCAACGTCTGCTCGAGCCTCTCCATGTCTTGTGCCCAGAATGCCAAGTAGAACAATGAAGCAAAATTATTGACGAAATAGAAACACGACAGCTTCAAAACCAGTGCGTTTGAAAACTACAATTGTATAAAGTCAGCACAAATCCACGATCCAGTCGTAGGTACATACATCAGTGTCAGTCCGGTGATTCTCATAGTTCGTTAGAATGGAAGCAAGTTGGATATACTTGGAGTCCAAAAGCCACACCACAAGTGAGTACGAAATAGACGGGAGAATCTGCAAATACTCCCAGTTTCCATCCCATCCATTGTACTTGGTAAATTGAGCCTCACTCCAATACTGGAAGCTGAAATAAACATACGTTAGAAGAAAAAGCCCACTTAGTGACGTCAACAGCACAGCTGTGGTTCCTATATAACGCTTCATGCGCTCCATTGACGAAAAAAACGTAAAATGCTCTTCCTGCACGGGATCATATTTCATCTCACCCCAAAAACCGCTTCGTTCTTGCTCCTCCAGCATTTGTTCTGTATTTCGGATATTCCAAGTGCTTCGAAGCGTGCTTTCTCGTCGTTTCCAAAATTTCAGAAAACCTGTGGCCCAACTTGTGATGAATATCGAGTATAGTGCTCGAACATACGAAGCATAAAAACTGTCTAGGAAAGTCACCAGAACTCCAAGTATCGAAGGGATCAATAGCCAACGAGAAAACGTATCCAAAAATGCGAAATAGAAACCTATCTCATTGCCAAAGTAAACTTTGATCGAGTCAAGTGGCTGAGGAGAAAGAAATTTTTTGACCCAAGATTCCACCAGCTCCTTCCTCTCTCTAGCATTATGTAATGGAAAGTGATCGTAAATCACTTTTCGCTGGAAAGCTTGGGCCAATAAGTATTCATTTTTGACGAAAGGTGGTGGCACCGGCAAATCCTTTCCCTTTTCTTGATGACCCATACTCTTTGCCCGAACTCGACTCAAGCAAAACATGATCAAATCAATCTTGTTCCCGGATGCTAGAAGAAATTGTGAGATATCGGATGAGGTGTTGACATCCTTGGCATGCTTTTCTTTGTAAATTTTCGTCAGCGTTTGCTCTGTAGCTCCAAGGAGCAGACGTATAGTTCGTTGGTCATTGTCTTTCAGTTCTTTGACGACCAAATCCGTTTGAGACGATATATTTCGAACAAAATACTCAATCGTAGACGGTGAAGACTCATTCGTGTCAAAACAAAAAACCACGTGCATTATTGAGGCTTCATCTTCGTGAAATATATTCTAAATGTGTACATCTGTAAATGCTTATTCCAACAAGCAGAGAAAAAAAGTGCTTACACGTGATGCAACGTTGACAAATTCCTTTAGCGCGAATCCAGATGCCAGTACTGTTCCTATTCCAACGCTGCTTTGGATTACGATATCCATCGCGAAATAGAGCAGTCAACCGCCTTTGAATACGATGAAATTATGCGATAATTACTATAAAGTTAAAATTACTGACATACAGAGACATAATGATTTTTGAAATGTCTCTTGTAAATCACAGCTTTCTATGGCGGTGTCCCAACTTGCAACAGACTAAACTCGATTTCTTTCAGTACGCGTGGAAACAGCTATTGAAATGCGTATCACTGCATTGGGACTGAAGTGTTGAGCATATCACCAATCTCTACTCTGTCATTTCTGTATACAACTCTCGATTGTATTTCTCAGATGAAATGATACAAAGACCAATTTGCGTGTTCGAATCTGATCAAGCAAGTTTAATCACATTCCTGAAAATCGGGCCACAAGTGTTATTTTGTGTTCTCGACTGCTATTCCATTGATGTGTCATTCGCTGATAGAATATGAATATCTTTTTGACTTGATGAACCACAACCTTTGAGGGATTCCGCGCACCAGAAAATCAAACCTTGCCAATTTAGACGTCGTACAAATTTGTTAGAATCCACTAGGCGCTCTATGGGCTCATATCTGAAAAGCACACCAGTTGAGCGAGAAATCGAGCAATTCTGTAATTTGGCCACTCAAGCATCATATACTCTCACCCAGCTTCACTGCTGATGACGCCTTATTTTTTCCAAGCGACTTAAAGACTTATCGTTCTATCTCTTGCATTTGATTTGACAACTGCCAATGCAACTGATACTATCTTCGACCTTCCTTCACTGCGGTGATTCACTCCCCCGCATGTTATCGATCTTGATGCACATATCTATTGGTTCGATGGACCTTGTCGGGTTTATATGGCTTCGATATCCTTGATCCTACATGCCGTCAATATATGATGAAATGAAGCTTAAAAGCTGTGAGAAGTATGCATGGTTGGAACACTTGAGTTGTTCGTTTGTGGACAAAGCACCTTATGGAGAGCAGAAGAAGAAAAAGTGTCGAGTAAATCGAAAGACTTCAAAGGCTCCAAAGATAAGAGATAGCTTCAAATACGATTTTGTCGGGTAACTACTCCACGTCAAAAATTAAGATACAAGATAAAACACGTGTAATTATTTCCAATCTTCAAGTTTGGTTCTCTCATAAATTTAATTGTAGCCGAAGCTTTCCCCGACTGCAGAATCGAGAAAGCGAAGAAAATTTGCGAGTTTTGAGAACGTCTAAGCTTGTATATAGTCAGTTTTCTATCAAGCGAAATACGTGATACAAATGAAAGGCTTCGATAAAAACTAGCGAAGCAAGATCTAACCTATAGAAAACACTATTTATCTCCCCAACCTCCTCACGATGTCGTGTGTTATAATATAACTCTTCTTCTGTCTGCCAACTTGGCTCCTGTCATAGCTTACATTCTCCTCCACATAGCCAGCTGCGTCACTTCCAATGCATGTCATTCCTAAGAACTGAAATCCTCCGCTGTGCTTATAAACTATCTGAGGACATAAATTTCAAGAGCATTACGAATGAGACGCGGAAATTCGATTTTGATATTTGCAAGCGAGGTTCCTGTAATCACTGGAAAGAATCCGTTCCGTACAATCGAAGACACGTTCTTCCATGTTTGGAAACGAACAAATCCATCGCAGATCGAGCAGCTTCAGCAAACCCATCAGTTGGAAAAATGGCAAACAAAAGAGCAGAAAGTTTTCACGAAAATCGACCAGCTTGGGATGACCAATTCAGTCACCGCACTCATTTCTGAAGCTTCCAAGGCGGCTACAGTACCTGAAGTTGCGAAAGTGAGCGCCAAAATTCCAGCAGTGATCCCTAAGCACGTACCTTCAATCGCACGACAAGAAATTGAACGCACAATTGTCTCAGAGATGCACAAAGAGTTTGGTACGCGGCAAGAAAGCATTGCTATCGAGCACTTTGAACAAGATCGTGGCGTCCAAGTGAGAGATCGAAATCTCGCTTTTCATAGAAAACAGCTGAGCACAATTGAACGATACAAAATATATCTTGGAGGGCGAATTGACGGTCGAAATGATGGCAAAGTTGTGGAAGTCAAAAATCGACTTCGCAAATTCGTTTCTCCAATACCGATATATGACATAATACAGCTTCAGACATATTTGTACATCCTGAGCTCCAAGGAAGGCGAACTCGTGGAATACATGAAACAAGATCGAGCCAAATCGAGGCAGACGCAGATAGATTGGGATCCTGCCATGTGGTCAAACGACATTGAGCCGTACTTGCTGCGCTTCAGTAATGCGTTGACGCAATTTATGAAGAGCAAAGACTGCCAAGTTCGTTTTCTCAAGAGCATTTGCCCCCTAGAACAACGTGATCTCATCAAAACATATTGGACTCGTAATATATAGATATCTGAGACTCGTCATGTATATTGCAAGATAACAAAGGTTTACTATGATCATTTGGCAATGCCATTAGATAAAACCTGGAATTGATCATACTTTGTTGTACCAAAATGATCGTACGATTTCTCAATCATCTGATTGATTAACGATTCGACTTTCTCAACTGGCGTGCTCAAGAACAAGCGCTCCCGAAGGGATGTCAAAGCAATCGCAACGTTTGCTGCAAAACAGGGCAATTTGGAGTGAAAACTCATGACCTCTACCAAAGTGTAAATCATCTCTGCGTGTTTGCGCATTGAAAGAGCGCCTTTGACGCACAAATCACAAAAGTACTTGTAATTGCTCGATTGTCTACCGCCAAGTACATCGACCATCTCCGCTGTCAGCTTGAATGGAGCTGTCTCAAAGCTGAAGTTTCCTCCAGGCGCTCGACCCAAAACTATGCAAATACACCGAGAGAAGTTAGCAGAGAGTGTTCAACACAAGCGAATTCGTCTCACAATAGCCAAAGTCGATATGTATGAGATGCCCTTCCACATCGACCATGATATTGCCATTATGGCGATCTTTTATGCACAAAGCATAGCAAACGAGCGAGTATGCCGCTAGAGGTGAAACTTCAAAATCAGCACACATATGTTCTGTGCAGGTATGGATGGATTACCGAGACTATGGATAAAATTTAGCTGAGCTTGGTGTAGTATCGTCTCATCGGTTTGTTCGATCCCATCGCTTGGTGAATCACTTGCTTCCATATGCCCATACATGCTTTCGAAATGCATTCGCAAATTCTTAAATCCTTGCTTCTTCTTCAACGCGTCTAAGGAGATGGCGTTCTCAACAACCTGAATCAAGCCCGTGTTGGCACCAGTGGAGAGGATTTTGTAAGGGTGAAGCCATAATGGAAGACCATCCATCTCGAAAATAACTTGAAAATACGATATCAATTGCATCACCAGTACTTCCTGACGAAGATCATCGTAGCTCTTGGAAATAACTCCCATCAAATGACAGCGTGTGGCATCTTGTACTACTGAATCTTTTCGCAAACGTTTTTTTACTGCAAAGCTCAATTCTCCAAAAACGCTTTCCAAATCTCGATAGTAACTCTCATTCTATCAGCGTAGAATTGTTGACCTGTTTGATGCTGATTGTGAAGTAAGTGAATGTCAAACATACCTCTAAGAGTTTTTTTAGAAATGGTGATATATTATTGTAATCGAAGGAAGGCAATTCGGGTGGATGACTCGCTTTGTCGCCGGGCTTTACTGAGCCCGAATCGTTCTCTTCCTCGTACAGATAATCAAACAGAGATGTAGAGACATCGGCTCTGTTTATGTCGACTTCGGTATCGAAGTAAATAAGGCATGGTGCTCGTTCCTACCATCGGAAATGATCAGTATCGGAAGCATGGAAGGCGTACCAACTCACATTAGTACTAAATACATGTCCCTCACAAGTAAAGACTGCTTTGACGTTGTAAAATGGCTTTAAGAACAAAACGAAGCTTCAGCTTCACCCTCTGAGGCATACAAGTATTAGACTTACATCAGTCGATTTGCACAGTGGAATATAAGCTTTTGTTGGAACGCTAATTTTTTTCAAAAGCGTGGAAAGTTGAGTTTTCCGCTTCAATGGGTCAAGGCGACGAAGTGATTCTGAGACATCTGTAATCCCTTTTATGAAATTGATAAACTTTGCGAAAAACTCGTATCGCCGCTGATACGATGGAAATGGAAACGCATGTGCTTCTTCGTGTTCCGTTGCATCATCGTCGCTGATGCTATCCTGAGCCTTTGATGAGGAGCGTGATGGATTCCCTTGGGATGACTGAGATGAAGTAAGTTGGCAGGTGTGCGTGTCCTCGTCATCTTCGTCTGCAGTTTGCAAGATGAAAGTTCTCATGGCCGAAGACATTCGCGATAAAGCTTTCTCAGAAATCGCTTTGACAGGTCTCGGAGAATTTCGTGGCGGTGCAGGGGCTGCAGCAGCTATCTTGAGATGCTCGGTCCAATATTTCATGTCTTCTTTATTTTGCGCAGCAAAGTGAAAAATGGTCTCACTCAGATTATGAAGTATCTCAAAGTAGAATGGATGCTTCGCATTTTCAGTGATTCGAATTTCGGCCAAATCTAATGATATCGCAGTCCTTGCTTGTGTGTCACTCGGTTTGTCGTAAATGACTAGAATTCGCTGCTCAATGCGACACCACCTAACATTCCAGCTCCGTCGTCCTACTTTCCGGGTCCCTCCTCCTTTTTTCAGCAACCAGCCTTCTACAATATCATCTTCTGTATCGCAATGCCCAGGCGAGTATTGAGCCGCAAAGAAACGACGATCAGCTGTCAGAATCTGCTCCATTTCAGCATGAGAGATGCTTTTTCGGGTCAGTAGATGCTGATACAGACGTGAGATCTCAGTATTGGGTCAATTCACTCAAGCAGATGGAAATGCTTACCGAGGCCTCACGAGCGATGGGAGAGCCATATATGAGGCATTGTTCCAAAGCTAAAAGAAGTTGAGCGCAGCGTGCGAACGTGGCTGGATTTCCATGTCGCTTAGGCCGATTCTCGTCCAAAGAAGCGTAAATGATCCAGAAGAAATGCAAGGCGAAATGGACGCTACTTTGTGAGAGCAAAAAAACAAATTGTTCCATTGCCTCAATCGGTAATTCTTTATCAAAATGCACGACCATATGCGCCAATTGAGGAAGAAAGAATTCGGCTTGATCTAAAGTCGGTTTTGTCATGACAGAGCACGATAATCGCTGGCACAGCTCGTGAATGAATTGCTGATTCTTTCGATTTCTCCATAAAGTCAGCATAAACTGCTCCATGTCAATTCTCCGTTCATTTGCATCGAATACACAGCTCATATCGGTGACCGTGCTCCTTGGCACAACCGGCTCAGTGGACCGACCTGAAGCGCTTTTATGCTCTGCGGGCGCAAGAGAAGAAGTGGAAAGTGAGAGAAGGTCATGTGCTTGCACACATTTCACTGAATCGATTATTTCGGTCGTTTCTTGAGGAGAAGTCATCTAATTAACTCTGCATCACTCGATCGTAAATGAACGCTTTTATCGGTTTATGTCGAAGTTATTTTGAGCAGATCGCAAACGCTTCAGGGTACAGACGTAATCCATATCTCTGTCGCATTGTTCGGCTTTCTCCGTGCAGTTGCATTCGCCTTTTACTTGTAAGTGAAAGTGCGTCAACGCCATTCAGAGAGCCATTCAAAACATATTTCCAAAGGAGCTTTAGACTGTTAGCTAATGTATATTGGAGCCAAGTTTTCATTTTTTTCGCGACTGCTTTCGATGCATCTCTTGCAAGTTCGCACTCGCGTGTATCTCAACGCGAACATTGCCCCTTTATCGCCATGGATTTCCATGCCTTCTCGAATCGACAGCGGTGCAATTCAAAGTATACTTCATGGGATCCGTTTGGAGCAATCGGATGCGCTGTATCTGTATGCGTTGATGAAGCTTTATGGTCGTGGAGTGGAGAAAGATACGCACTCAGCTCTTCATTTTCTCAAGAAGCTGACCGCTCGAGGTCATGCGGATTCCGAGTTTGTTCTTGGGATGTTATATCTTCACGGAGCCGAAGGTAATTTCTGATTTATCAATGGATCCGGATATGTTGCCGACCTGAATATCAGGTGTTGCTGTAGACATTAGCGCCAGCACGCGTTATCTTCATTCAAGTAGCTTACATGGCAATAGCAACGCCAAATGCGTACTGGGCGCGTACGTATCGCTCTACTGCGCAAAACGATCGCTGAGCTTACACCCTTAATCGTCAGGATGTACAATGACGGAGTATTCGTACAAAGGGATGAGATGAAGGCTTTACAATTGCTTAAAGAAGCAGCAAAATTGCAGAATGCACACGCCTATGTACATCTCGGAATGATGCATGAATACGGAAGAGGAGGACTCGAATCAAATTTCACAGAGGCGATGATGTATTATGAGCTGGGCCGAGCACATCAGATCGCAGAAGCGATTTACAATATAGCGTTGATGAAAGCTGCGGGAAGAGGATGTGCTAAAAACATTGATTTTGCAAAACAGCTTCTTGAAGAAGCCGCTACATTGAGCTACGCGCCAGCGATGTACCGCCTCGGTCAAATGCTGACAACGGTTGACAATGGGAGCCAAACAGTAGACTATCGACTCGCATTGTCCTGGTTCCGGAAAGCGTTACTTCACAATGACTCTCGAATTCACCGAGAAGCCGAATTCGCAGTGAATCAAATAATGCTCTTATATTCAGACGTAGAAAAATCTATTTTACACTACGAGCAATTGTTCAAGACTTCTATGCAGGTACACGTACTATAAAAGCTTAACTGAAAGTAAACTCTATCAAGTGAACTTCAGACGCTGGCAGCTTCCAGAGCTTGCCTCAAATCTTCAACGATATCCACCTCATGTTCTATTCCCACTGAAAGCCGAATCAAATTGTCCGAAATTCCCAACTTTTGACGTTTCTCAAGCGGAATAGATGCGTGAGTCATGATTGCTGGAGACTCGGCGAGTGATTCAACTGCTCCCAGACTTTCTGCAAGAGTGAATATCTTGAGTTTCTCGAGAAAGATACGCGCTTGTTCTATCCCTCCTTTGATGTAGAAGGTGATCATCCCACCAAAGCCTTTCGCTTGTTTCTTTGCAATCTCATGCTGAGGATGAGAAGGAAGACCAGGATAATACACTTTTTCAACGTTTTGATGACATTCGAGAAATTCGGCTACAATCTGTGCATTCTTCGCGTGCGCTTCCATGCGCACATGCAACGTCTTCAACCCTCGTAGTGCCAAATACGAATCAAATGGCGATGGAACAGCTCCAAGCCCGTTCTGAATGAAACGGAGTCTTGCATTAATTTCAGCATCGTTCGTAATGATGACACCCATAACTACATCGCTGTGGCCATTAATGTACTTTGTGACGCTATGTACGACAATATCTGCTCCTAAATCCAGTGGATTTTGAAAATAAGGCGACATGAACGTATTATCAACCACAAGGAGCACTTTCCACTTTTTTGCGATTGCCGCAATAGCCTGAATATCTGAAATTTTGAGTGTCGGATTGGTTGGGCTTTCGACCCAAATCATTTTGGTATTCTTAACGACGCGAGTATCTACTGCCACAGAATCGGTCGTATCGATAAAATCAAACGACATCCCATAATTTACGGCTGCGATTTTGTCAAAATAGCGTCGAGTGCCGCCGTAAACGTCATCACTGCAAATAACCTCATCACCACCCTTTAACAAATGAATTACAGCTGTGATGGCAGCCATTCCTGAGGAGAAAGCTACTGCAAATTTTCCATTCTCAGTTGCAGCTATAGCTCGTTCAAAAGAACCTCGTGTTGGATTTCCAGTTCGAGAGTATTCCCACCCATTTCCAAAACTAGTTGCGTCGTCTAATCCTTTTTTCACGCCAGGCGATGCTTGTGCAAAAGTTGTTGCAAGACTGATTGGGGTTGTTACTGCACCAGTCGATGCGTAAGGTTCCTGACCAGCATGGATGGCGACTGTGCCAAAGTTTTTGGACGTAAAATGGGGTTCCGTTGAGCCACGCATTTCCTCAAGTGGTGATTCTTAATTCTTTTACGGTTGTGTGTAAATTATGTGTCGTGTCTTCATTGGATATTAACGATACTGTCGATATATGCGTTTTGACAGGCTGCTGAAAAGCATTAAAATGAAATCTGAAAAAAAAAGCAAGCAAAAGCGCAAAGAAGCGCACTCGAATGACCACCAAAGGAAAAAACAAAAGAAATCATTGAAGCATCACCGAGAACCAGATTTTCCAGTACTTTTGATGATACAAATTTCATCTCCAATCTTATCCGCATATTGACATAGAATGCTGTCAAATTGATCCGTGGGTTGTTGGTGGAGTACCCACAATTGCTTTCGGATATCGTAAAGATACTTCAGTTATTGGATGACGGGAAGGCTGCAATTATCTCCGGAATTAAGGTGCATTTAATCGGATCTAATAAGGCTATCTTATTCGTATTATTTGAATCAGAATAAAAGCATCCGATCTCAACTCAAAAAGCTGCTTCCCTTATTGGGAGTGCAGAAGGTTAAATGATACTGTAAGAACGAAAGATGCAATCTCATCAGCAGGCAATTTTAGATGGATGATGTCAAAGGAGCGTACGTAAAACCCGAAGTCATGAAGGATATTGAGCTGGTTACAAGCATACAAAGTATCTTACTCGAGGTTTGTACTGAGAAGATTCACTTCTCGATTATCGCTTGTAAAATTTATTGAAGGAAGCGAGTGAAAGCCAGATGGCTTCAAAATCCACACTAGAGCCGCACTCCGCGCCACAAAAGAGAGATGAGAAGGCCGCAACCTTTGTTGGCCCACTTTTACCACCCACTGGTCTTCCAGCGACAGCTTTGGTCGATAACGTGGGTAGTGACGAAGAAGTTATCGGACCTTCGTTACCAGGAACAAAAGGTTTTCGTAATCCGGATTCAAGAATAGAGAAGAGGATGAAGAAAATGGAGCAACAATTGGCGAAAAGTAAGGAGAAGTCTCCAGCGTTAAAGCGGGAAGAATGGATGACGACAATGCCGGAGAATTCGATGTTACAAAATACTTTTGCTTCCAATGAAGCTACACGAGGAAAAGCAGCCACATTTCGAAAGTACAAAAGTTTTATTCTGTAATTTCAACTCGATTATTGATTCGACTGATTTGTAGAAAGGATCCAGCACCTGTTGATCGTACTTGGTTTGATGATCCAGATGAAAGGGATCGTTCAAATCGAGCCAAAATGGACATGTGAGCAAACTCTCGCGTTTGACTAAGTACTCACATAACAACATGGTAGGGAGCTACTCGGCTACGTGAGACCAGAGAATGATACAGGATCATCCAGCGAGGTGATGCCAGAGATTGTGAAGACAGGAGGACACGCAGAGGATGAGAGCTCAAAGCAACAAATGGACATGTTGCAACTAAGACGTGGTCCTTCTTTACTTGAGCAACATCAAAAGGCGGTTGCAGAACAGCGTTCGAATATCAATAACAAAGGCCCAAAACGATGGAACAGGTATATGAGTTGTAATTGGTTTCATCTGTTACCTTTGTAATCTGTGTGTCTTGGTGCTCTCAGAGAACGGGATTTGGTTGACGGTAGGAGATTGAATAGAAGACAGGCCGAAGAAATCATTGACGCATCAAAGAGCATCAGTTCCAAATTCACAAGTCCGACAGTTGCACGTCAATTTTTATGAATTCTCTCCCAATTCTCGTTGGAGTGCTTCTAATGCCAGAAAAAAAAATCCAATGCTGATGACGACACGAATGCCAAAACAGGTGAATAATGGCTGCTTTTGACTCGGCAAAGCTTTATTTCTAATAGTTTGAGGCTTATCGTCATATAGCTTGCCCACAGCTTTGTGCATCATATTCATATCGAATTGCATCCGCGATTGACTTCGTTTTATTTCTTCTCTTTTGGCTCGTTCCAAATCGCACATTTGGCTTTGTAAACGTTCCCTTAATACATTATCGTCACCTTCATCTTTATTTATTCGTAAAGCCTTCACAAGATCGCAACTATTCATTCCATATCTCAAAATCAAAACAATTCAACACGACTGATTGACAATTACCGAGCAATGTGGAACTGATTCAATCTCACTAAAGCTTTGGCTCGTTGCTGCAATGCTTTTACATGTGTCGACTTTAATGCCAGCGCGTTATCACACATCAATTTTGCTTTGTGCCATTGCTACACTTCAAAAAGCAATTTTCACTTGACTAAAGATGAACCAGGATCCGCATACCTTGGTCATGAGCATACACGCAGCCAGGTTGCATGTGAGTTGTAGCTGGTAATGTATCATCCAACTTGCTGCTGGTTTGGCATTAGTCATGCCTGTCAGAGCTTGTAGATATATATCAGCAGCTCGGAGGTACTCCTTTCTATCAAAAGCTTCATTTCCGAGCTTTTTTTGCTCTCGCATCCAAATTTCCCGCTCTTCATCATTTTGCAGTCGAGATACCTCCATCGCACTGTGCCGTATCTTAGCTTTTGTGTCCAAATACGCGACTTCTTGGGGTGTAATATCCATTAAGATACCATTATCTACCTTCTTTTTAAGTGTCACATTGTTGAGATTCGTGCAACCATCCTCCATTCCCATCGATTTGTTGATGTTATCCAGCATTTTAGTCACTGTAAACGCTTCCGACATGCTTGAAATTCCTCAAAGGTCACAAGCACACAGCATGTTGATTTGTCAAAATACCACTATTTCGAGCGTACAGTCATGACAATTGGTTGAAAACGAAGCACAACTTATGATGGCGTCCATGGCCTTTAATGTGCGACTATCCGGACGGCATGCGATCCACAGAATTGCTACACGAACAATGGCAACGCGTAGCTTACCATACTTGTACAACAAGAAAAGTAAAATTGACTGCCTATTGAGTAATCGAAATTGTGTATTATTGACGCAACGATCGCAACGAGGATTCCATGCACCCAGTTCTAGTCTCAAATGCCTTGCCTTATCTCAAGTAAGACACCGTCATACAGACTATCAAGTCTGAATAGTCTTTCTTTATAGGCAGTGATATTAGAGGATTCATTCCTTGAACGCTTGCGTCATTGGATTCATACTCTGCTACACTTGTGGAAGCTTCTTGCACTAGCAACTCCCGTTGTGCTAACTGCACCTCTAGCATTGCTGAGTAGCTCATTCGCTCCAAGTTTGGAAGAGACTTGGTGGGATCTAGCCGTTCATTTCGCTCAATTTTCATCTCCAACGCTGATCAAATTCATGCAGTGGGCAAGTAGTCGTCGCGATATGTTTCCAGCATCATTCTGTGATCATTTCCAAAAATTCCATGAAAAAGTACCCGAACACTCGTGGAAATTCACAGAACATACTCTGAATGAGGCATTTGGAAGAGAATGGAGTGAAGTTCTGGAAATAGAAAAAGAATCCATCGGCTCGGGTTGCATCGCACAAGTATATCGGGGAAAGCTCAAGTCGGATGGTCGCTTGGTAGCCGTAAAAGTCATTCACCCCAACGTCAAACGAATGGTTGAAATAGATCTCGGCTTGATGCAGAGTCTGGTTTCTTTTCTAGATATATTTCCTTTATTACGATGGGTCGGAGCAAGAGAAAGCGTGGCTGAATTCTCAAATGCCATGCTTCGACAGCTCAACCTGAGAACTGAAGCGGAGAGCTTGGAACACTTTCGAAGGAATTTTGCAGGTCGAAATGGTATTCGATTTCCAAAGCCGTACATGGAATACTCATCGGAAAATGTGCTACTGGAAAGCTTGGAAGAAGGCGTTCATTTCCATGACTTTGTCGCAACATGCATAGATGTGAAAAAGAAGAAAATGTTTGCACGAGTGATTCTGGATTCGTATCTGAAAATGGTGTTCCTTGATAATTTTGCGCATGGCGATTTGCACCCTGGAAATCTTTTGTTCGACCTTGCAGATGACTCCGCAAATCGGACGAACAAACACACCGAATGCGTAGTTGCAGTGGATGCAGGCATTGTGACCCGGCTAGAGCAAAAGGATTTGCATAATTTTGTTCAAGTTTTTCATGCGGTTGTCACGGGTAATGGGCATCTGGCTGGCGAGCTTATTGTCTCTCAAAGTAAGCCAACAATTATAACATCAACGAATGGGGAACGTGTTGAACAACGGTGCAAGAATATCCAAGCATTTTGTGAAGGAATGAATGAAATTGTTTCAGAGGCTCTGCATTGGAATTTAGGCATTCGTAAAGTTCACGTCGGCAAGTTGTTGAAACGAGTGATGGAGCTATGCTGCGAACAAGAAGTACATTTAGACGGGAAGTATGCGTCTATTGTTATCTCCATAGCAGTATTAGAGTCCATTGGAAGAGTTTTGGACCCTGATATCGACGTGTTATCGGCGGCACTTCCAATCATCCTACAGTCCAAGCTTCGCCTGCATAGTGGTCGCGTAGTTGGTAACGAAGGGTGAGAATAGAAGTCAATTATTATTTTTGCCTACCTTATCATTCGCTGCGGACTCGTGAGCGACTTCAAACAATTGGCTTCCAACGAGCGCACAATTCAAGCGATGCGCTAATTCCAAAGGCGTCTCATTTGTGTCAAAAATCTTTATGCGTGTGTCAGCTTTGTATCTTAACAAGACTCCTGCACTGAGCGCCGCATCCTTGGCTGTTGCTGATGGACACAAGTTGAATGGAGCAATCTACAATAAGGTAAAAAAGCACTTGCCGTAATGCAATGCCGACCAGCCCTCATTCTGAGAATAATAGAAGAGTAAGCCGACGTATAACGAGCTATAATACTCACATCCGTCTCATTCACGTGTGCTCCCATTTGGAGCAAGATATCGACAATTCTTGAATGATTTTCCCCAGCAGCCTAATTACGTTCCCATAGCTTCGTTTCGCGAGACCACAAGATAAGAATTAATGCGTACCAGCATTAAAGGCGTCGTGCCGTTTTTCTACCACGATTAGCGACCAGCTGACATTAATGAAGAAACTTGTTATTTCAGCTAACTCGACTGACATCTTTGCGATTTTGTGTTATTTCAAGTGCAGGAGCCTGAATCAATATCGACTTGACAATTCTCTCATAGCCTCCAAGCGCAGCATAATGCAATGGTGTCCATCCCATCTCCTTCTACTGAACATTCTTCGACTTTGTTATTTTTGATAGATGAATGGTTTCACTTACATCGGCCTCATCGACCAAAGCTTGCTGCTGGAGCAGGAATCGCACCGCGTCACCGGCTCCCTGTTTACACGAAAAGGAGATTGGCAAGTGAGAGCAACTTCGTATTTCTTACAGAGTGGCAAGCATAATGAAGCGCTGTTCGACCTAGTTCCTAGGGCACACTCTCATAAAAAGACTGTAATGTAAAGTATCTCCAAATCATTACGTCTTTTGCATTTATGTTTTGCTGGTGCTTGAGCAGATCCTGCTCGAGATATGTCACATCGTCAAGCTTGGCTATGAGGACAAGCACGTGAGTTTTACATCGAAAAGCAGCATCTTTGGCACTACCATGAATGTGGAAGAGAATCGTTTTGCGGTACAGATCAAGTCGATTCTTGAGAGTGTTTCCAGTGTAATCACTTAATACAGCTGCATTTCTACCACGTTTTAATTGTTCAGATCGTGATAGCTCCATAAACAAAAGTTCATTCTCTGCATTTTTCATAGTCTTAGTGATGCTGTAAGGGTCGTCTATTCTCAATTCGTATTCGCTCAGGATGGATTTATTTCAGGAACTTATTGTTTGATCAAAGCTGATGTATCGCTACCGAAGGCTTTCAAGAGCTTGGTTGAGACGTTCTATCGCGAGTTGGGTGTCTTTAGCCTATGAAATCAATAACAGATTATTTCAGTGCCATCAACCCAAGATGACTAACCACAGAACCTTTAATGAAGCAATAGCGAATTTCGCTAGCTCAATCGCATCATTTATTTGATTCTCAGAGACGTCATTAATAGTTGCGCGATTCTTTTCGGGTGCCGAAGACTGATGATTTGTATTGTGGTCCAGTTTGTTTATGGTATCCGCCGGCAAAGGTGGTTCAGGCATGGAATGATCTGTGCTTATGGACCGATTTGATCCTGTTACAGGTAAATGAGCTCTGTTTGCCGTAGCTGGTGGAGGTGGATTTGCTATCTGTCGGATCGATATTGGATATACAGCGCAGTTCTTTCAATAGCCGTACCTGTTCTTTGGTATTATGAACAGCATTTTCGTCAGCCGTCACCGTTTGAACAGGTCTTTGGTTGAGCTCCTTAAGAATCGTTGCTGCACGATATTTGCAATATTTTCGCTTCTCCAAAAGCTGCAACAAATGCACGTATCTCACACGTAGCTATTCCTCCGCTTTCACCACTTACATCTTCCTCAAGTTCTCCAAATTGACTTAATATATCGAAAAAAGTGCCTGCAGCATAGTATGTTCGGGCTGTATTTCTAATGCTCAAAGCGTCAATATCCACGTCCCGTAGACAAGTAGAATGTTAACGTACTTTGACAACTGGTTTGCATTTTCCTCTTCTTCTGCTTTTGAAAAAACCTCCAGCGCAAAGTTCAGGCAAATTGTCTAGCACAGTATAAGCATTTATTGTGAGCATGTAATCTCATGAATAAGGCTGCATCCGACTTTTCCTTCTTCTTGAGAGTGCTGCGGAAGCTGTGCCTTATCGCGTTCCAGTCGATCCATCAATCCTAACAAATATTCTGTTGCTTCCGATGAGGAATCATTCTCTCGTAGTTTTATCCCCATTTCCATAGCATACTGTCTGCAGAAAAAAGCGATTATTTTGGAATCCTGGCGCGAATCATCTCGTTCTAGCTCATCCGCACGGCGTAGATAGGGTAGAATACTCTTAAATGTCAATGGAAGTTGTTCTGCCATTAATGCTCAACTATCAAGCAAAAGTATTGATATAAAATGTTCATTATTGAGTCAACGAATCGGATTGCAAGAAAATGAGGTCGAAGCGGTGAAAATAATCGACAAAACGGGAAATTGAAAGCAGTCTATTTGGAGGAACTCCTATGCTTGTACATGTCGATATTACCTTCTGTGGCGTTTATAGCTTTGTCTGCGACGACTTTGGTGACGATCGCTCGAACTATATGGGAATGCGAGATTCTGTGAGCGCTGATGATAGTCTCTGACAATGCAAGTACCTTTTCCTTCGATAGCGCGAGTAAGTCTTTGATCTAGATCTTGAACGGGAACTATGGCTGGAGCACGAACTCGAACTCGAGCTTGACTTTTGGCTGACGGTCGAGCTGGCACTGGAGCTGGAGCTGGAGGTAGAGCTGGAGCTGGAGCTTGAATCTCTCCGACGATGTTTTCTCTTACGTGATCGCCTATCTACGGATCTTCGGTCATGCGACGCTCTTTGACGAACTTCACGAATTCTCTCCTTATCTTTCGCTTGAGGTGTATCTTTCCTTGCTTTTTGTTCTGTCTCTCGCTTCTTTTGTAACACACTTCGCACTCTTTCCCTTTCGATTGCTTGCTTCTCCAATTCTTTTCTCTTCTTTTCCAATATAGCGGGCGAAATCCCTGTCGGATGTGATTGGGCGCTTAGTAGTAATTCCCAAAGCTCCTGCATGAACGATGCCGCATCTTTTTCCAAAAATCCCGCTAGTGCTAATTGCATTTCTCGTGGATTCACTGGTTCGTCGACTTTTGTTTCCAAAAGATTGATTGTCATTGATATCACAATCTCATCCTCGAATCCGAGTATCGATGTGATTCGTTCTGCAATCCATTGATTGATCACTTCGATCTTGACCTTATTTAAATCGACTTTGTCATCAAAACATTTCGGAAATTTGAGTTTTGCCAGCAGCTTTTTGTTTTGGTTAAAGTACCGACTATCCTGCTCTGCGCTTGTTCCCTAAAAGAAAGAGGTTTGTGTCAGCACACTTTAAGAGAACGTCCACACCCACTATGCCAGAGTAAAGCATCCTCTTACTCGAAAGAATCCACCATTTGACATTATGACCTCTTCGCTAACAACACACTACAGTTCCTCGCAGAAAGGGGCAGCTACGGTCGTCATGCAATCGAGTATGCATCTAAATGATTATTTGTATATTACGTAACGCACAGACTTGACTTGGTGAATCTCAGATTCGTTGAGAAGGATGCGATGTGTGGTGCAATCGTATGCTCAAAAAGAGGATTGACTGCTCGTAAATGACTACAAGCAGCGGCTTATGGTGCGCCATTCGCCTCACCAAAGTCGTTCTCGTTGAATACGGGTACCTGCTCGAATATCCGCGATTTGAACGCTCTTGTATGTTTCTTTGCGTTTGCAACAGCGTGCGGGGGAGTTGGGCTCGGTTTCTTCTTGGTCAGCGGCGATACCGATGAGGGCGATTTGGTCAGTTTGGGTCCCTGACCCTTTTTCTGCCCTTTGGATCTGACTGATTTATTGAGCAAGCGGAGTGTCTGTATGTCCATGACATCGTCGGGAAATTTCGTCAATATCTTGATACCGCAGTATAAGTGTTAGTGAACTCAGATCACCAAAAGCGTAGTGAAGTTGATTCTTACTCTGTTGAAAATCTTGTTCCTTTCTTGTCGGATATTCAAAGGGGCGTAATCCTGAACTTTGAGAGATTTTTTGTCCTCGTTTTTCAGCATTTGTCTTTAGAGAAAACGGCAGTTCTCCAAAAGGATAATGATATGGTAAAAATACCTGTATTCATTCTCTTTCGTGATCCATACGTCCAGCTCGCATATGATCTTATGTACTTGGAACGCGATCGAACCGTCATTTTTGACGGCTACCAGACGTAATGCGGCGTGAGCAATATGAAGCTTTCAACAAGATCACATCACCTTCTCGAACGATCTGTGCAGGCTTCTCTGGACTCGTAATTGTCAGTACTACGTTGTCAATCTAAATAGTAGATCATGATCAGTTTGACCAGCAAATTTGCATCATTTTTGTAAAAGACGTACTAATTGCGGTAAACTTTCGATGCTGTTATCAACCACGTCTTTAGCCTCTCTGGCCAAGTCTCTTCCTTCTAGTCGAAGCATATTTGACTAACAAACAACGTAAGCTTCAATCACGGCTGAAATGGCAGTCGCAAACCTTTAAATACTGCTTTGTGAATGGAAGAAATGCCATCAAAGTAGCGAAATATCCATTGACTCTCCAGTTATTCGGATGTGATTCAACCACAACTTTGTCAACCGCGCGTAATTTATCATCCAAATTACGTGGAAAAACTTTACTCATTGGCGCCACTATTCGAACAAAAATTCACGTAAAATTGAAGAGAAAAATGTAGAGCTTACACTTGGCGGCTGCTTCACGTAACTCCTGCAAGCTTTTCTGAATATTCTCTCCAGGTCGCCAGTCACTGGCGGCTTCAGCCCATTCGTCCAAAAATGCTTTAACTGCTTTCGAAGACTCACAAACACTTTTCTTCGGTTTTTTACTTTTCCGATTTGTCGTGCCGAATACTTTCTTTTCCGTTTTCTCACTATAATTTACGAGCTGATTGAGAGCCGTAAAAATCAGGACAAAAATGTAACCTTTCTTTTCGCTCGACTGTCTCGATTTCATCGCCAGCATTCACAAAGAAACCAGAGTGTTTGGTAACCACATTTTTCTGTCCATGCAATTCTTCTATATTCTGTTGCAATTCTACATCGTCAATAAAGGAATCCTCCGAGTCGTACAAATCGTCATCTTCTCCTCCATCTTCTTCGTCGTCTTCATGCTCAGAATCTGTATCCGCCTGAGCTGAATGACTTTCGGTATTGTCATACGCGACTAGAGTACCACCGCCGTATCGTTTTTCGAGTCGCTCAATGATATTGTAACGATGCGGCTTTGGCGTGGATTCTCTTTGCGCTTCAGTCAGCTGCATAGGCAGCGTTTCGACGCTTAATTTATTGTCAGAAGCTGCAGAGGAATCTTCAGCATTGATTGAATCAGTTGCACCATTCTCTTCTAGATGTTTTTGCAAACACTTTCTGTAGCTGATTTCGCATGGTGTTGTTGGATCAAGCGGAACATAAAATGCCGACATGAGACTGATACTAGATTCATGTCCATCACACTAAAGATAGCCCAAGACACATTGCGTCATGATTGATCACTTTGTTGTATTTTCCAAAAGCGGTCTTGTTTTATGGTCTCAAGCAATCTGTAAACTCAACAATGACCCGATTCAAGCTCTAATACATCAAGTGTTGATGCAAGATCGATCTGGAGATAAGAAATTCTTTTTCGATTCGTATTGCATGCAGTGGACTTTTGAGAACAAACTGGAATTAGTATTTGTGGTGGTATACCAGAAAATATTGCAGCTTATGTACATTGAGGATCTTCTTGAAAGGGTCAAAAAGGTTGGAATTTGGTGCGTCTGGGGGGAAGAGCGATTAACGTATAGAGTATTCGCTAGGATTTCGTTTCCCAGTTTCGGATGGAGATCATGGGCCAAGTTTCGGTGAAATTCGACCGTCAATTTTCAATTGTGATGAAAGAAACGGAATACAAATATTCGCAGAAAATGGCCCGCAAAGGACCAAGAGTAGGAGTTGCTGTACAAAACCAACTAATTCGAAGCTGAATGTACTTATCGTCAAGTAGACATTTGAATCATCAAGGAAGTCGACAAATTCCTATGGAAGAAAAGCACAAAAGAAGAAGGATACATCACAAGAAGAGTCGGCTGATAAGGTATCTGAGCTTTGAGGGGGATTTTGTTGTGACATTCCGTCTGAATGCTCACTAGGAAGCGGCAGTCGACGATGCTGACAAAGCCGGAGCAGAACGGGAAAATGCATCCTCTGGAGGGAGAAAAATGCGTACAGGACCTGGACGAAAAGGCTCGAAGAAAAAGACGACCGAGAAGAAAGAAAGTCTAAACTCGTCGAAAAAGATGACAAAATGGGAAGACGGGAAATTGTCCAAAAACGAGATCAGTCGCCTTGATCACTCCAAACAGGTACATACAGTGTTTATGGAAACTTCATCGCAGCTTAGGCAGTGAAATTGCACTCATAGGCGTCAGCAGCGGAAGAAGAAGCGCAATTATGCGAGCTACGAAAAGCTTACATCGGAGTAAGCATTGAAATTTACGTCGTGCTCGAGTAGCTGTAAAGAAAACATTGCAGAGTGAGAGTGGAAGCGATAACGATGATATCATCTCTGGAGCATCGTCATCCGAGGCCGAGGAAAGCGAGAAAGAAGGCTCATGGTCATTTGGCAACACTAAAGTCCGCAACTTTTTGTCGTCTATAACTGGAAACAAGGTCAGTTCGTCGAATTGGAATGTCCACTTTACAAGTATTTCTGTTGACCAGATATTAACAGAGGAAGATTTGGAGCCCGCTCTCAACGAAATGCGTCAAATCGTATGTCTCGCTGCTGCTTCTGTCAGACGCAGACTGATAATCGCTTATGTAGTTGATCGGCAAAAATGTTGCAAGTGAAGTCGCGGATGAGTTGTGTGATTCCGTTCAGTCAAATGTGGTCGGAAAACGCCTTGATAGCTTCACAAGAGTCTCCACTGTTGTACGGGGTGCGCTTGAGGCCGCCTTATTACGGATTTTGACTCCGAAGAAATCGACAGATATTCTTCGAGCGATTCTGGATGTGAAGGCTTCAGGCCGTGCGTACAGCATCGTTTTTGTTGGCGTCAATGGCGTAGGGAAGTCGACGAGTCTTTCTAAAATCTGCTATTATCTCAAGTCGAAAGGAGTCAAGGTCATGATTGCGGCTTGTGATACTTTTCGATCGGGAGCAGTTGAACAGCTCAATCAGCATGCGAAAGTGTTGAATGTACCGCTCTTTGAACGAGGTAAGATTATACAAGGAGCTTGCGTGTACAATGCCAACTCGTATATTCATTAGGATACGCAAAAAATCCAGCAGCTGTGGCTCAAGAAGCGATACAACACGCGACTGCGAATGGTTTCGACTGCGTATTGATCGATACTGCAGGAAGAATGCAAAACAATGAGCCACTGATGCGAGCTTTGGCCAAATTGGTTTCCAGCAATAATCCTGATTTGATCTTGTTTGTTGGCGAAGCACTCGTCGGTAATGATGGAATCAATCAATTGTCAATGTTTGATCGGGTAAGACGGACTCTACGAATTTAAAATACTCTTTGATGACGAGGAGGTACCACAGGCTTTAGCGGACAGTTCGGATCATCAAAACGCCCATGGAATCGACGGAATTGTGATCACAAAATTCGATACCATTGACGACAAAGGTGGACTCCTCGAATGTGTGAGGTGAAGGTCTTACTTGTATTTGCGTAGTTGGCGCTGCTGTATCGCTGGTTTACAAAACAGGACAACCGATTATGTTTGTCGGGACAGGACAGAAGTATACTCATTTGAAGAAACTCAATGTGCAGACGGTCATGCGCAATTTGCTTGCATAATGAGGTAGCGACCTCGGGGTTATAGCATTGAATCTTCGTCGGATCTAGCAATTTGAACCAAAAACACGACGAAATTTGTTTACGAAATATCTGAATCTCTTGACATATGCGCTAAACACCGTGCGATAATTGCTTACAGTAGATCTGCTTTATGAGATTTTGCACAAATGCAAGGTGCTTTTGAGTGTGTGATTGCACTAATTTCAGTCATCACAGCACAGATATGAAGGATTCTGCTATCGAAATGACAGAAGATCAGTGACTAAATGAAAAGCCTATGGAAATAGAAGGTGGACACTGTTGAGTCAACTTCACGAATTGTTGCGCCACGCGAGCGGCATCAAATGCGTGTCGAACTACACAATCGGACAAAACAAAATGATTGATTATGGAAAAGGACTTTGATACTTTGAGAATGAACTTATTACGCGGTATAGACAGGAAAGGAAACACGGGGACTAAAGCTGGAAGTTGGCCCTACTGGAAACGAAAATCATAATATTCGGTTTCACAAATGGGTAAACAAACACATGCAGCTCTTTCATCTACGTCAACATTCTTATTGGGGAGTCTTCATTTTTCATTCTTATTCAATCGCACTTATACACTTTTACTGTACTCTTCACTACACACTGCATCACATACTAGCAGCCTACCAGCACCACGCTCGACACTTTCGACTTCCTGTGTTTTTGTCTGACTCTCGAATGTACAAACATTCTATAGATATAGCGATCGAATGCTCGACAATCTAGTGCCGACCATTCGCTGTTGTAGACTGCATTTTCGGCGAGAAGAAACTCTTGTCTGTGATTTAACTTTCTCGATTGCACAAGGATATGCCACACCGCTCTCATGTGGAGCTCATCTGGCGCAAGAATCTTCGCTTGAATAAATAAGTATGTGGAATTGATGTTCCGAATGAAAAATTGGTTCTGGTGATAAGAGCATACGGGCATCCGATGCATCTCCGGCAACGTTCAAAATGCTGCCTGCTTTGCATAAAGAGAAAGGTCCTGTATTGCTCGTTGTGAGAAGATTGAAATATATGTCTTTAACAAACGCTTCCGAAAACGTTACGCCTCATCGAAATACTGTATTCTCCCTTTATCGGAATGCGCAAGAAATTCTTTGAACAAGGGTTTGAGATCACATTACAATGCGTGAGCAAGCCAGAGATCGAGTTCTACTGCCTGAATGATACAGTGGCCCTGAAGTTAGCAGAAATAGCGATTTAATGTACTCAAAGAATTTTTTATCGCTGCTTCGGCGATTGGTCCTTTGTAGTGTAATACACGTGCCTGTGTGTCGACGGGGGATACAATAAGTGAATACTTTCAGAATTGTGTACGCAATATATGAAATCGAGTTTTTTTTATCAGTTAGAAAGCATGAAAGCCTGATTCTTTCCGCGCGTAACGAGAATATCAATCCAACCGGGCTCGTCATATATGCCTTTCGAGTCGCTCAATCGCTTATTATGTAACATAAAACTCTTTGCGAAATTTATGTTCCTAGTAACTCCTGACCTGACATTCGGGCACATGTGCACCGTGTACGCCGGGCCTGCCCAAGTCACGCTATCATGGAGGGTAGTGGAAACAGCAGCCCGCAAATATGAAGATGCCTGACTTCAATTCACGGATTTAAATCTCGAAAAAAAATAATTAATAATAAAATTTTTATATTTTCAGAAAAAAACTGCGAGCAATAAAGTGCTACAATTCCTGTTGGTTGATTGAGTGTTGCCTCACGCGGACTGTGGTGAAATAGAGTTCTTCTATGATATTCTAGCAACAGGACTGTGTGTCGGTTCTCAATTACACCCTTCGAGAAAAACATCTCATTGGGCCTGGATAGAAGCACCGTTGTTCACACCACTACGCTTCAATTGATCGAATCTGTTTATCGTATGCTGGATGCACATTGCCTCCAGGAACATTGTAAAACCCTGGTGGATGTACCCACCGACGCAAATACATCAAGTCTTTCTTGACCACGTTTTGTAGCCTTGAGGCTTTATAGTGGCTTGTTTCTTCAACCATTATTTGAGCCTCAGCAGCGCAGGGATCAGATTATATTTTATATAAAATGATGGAATTATCTCTTCGTCTTGGATTATGACCGCAATATGATGTTTATCAATGAAGGAGAACAAGAAGGAAATCTATAACCGATCTAATAGCATCGAGAATGTGCCCAATTCATGTTTGCCTTCACTGCATCTATCGGCTGTCAGTTGGCGTGTCGCTATGACAGATTTCATGAAAGCTCGGACTTGCCGTGTTTGCATTGCTGTGAATACGTGGAGTCCATAATGCAAAAACAAAGAGGCTGATCAACGGGATGTTGCATGTATTTCATGTAACGCAAGCGTTAAATCAATAGACTGGCTGTCATCCTCATTACAGATGAGAATTTTTGTCTGATCTTTTTTGGCAAAGTGTTGGAGCAAATTGGCACGAGTTGTTTTCATACGGATGGCGTACACGACAGCCAAACAATCAGAACTCGACAAACGATCCGATTGCCAGTTTATAGAATATCAACAAACATGCTCCCGCGAAAAAAAGTCACTACTCGAGTAATTTGATTGATCACATGCGTTCGAGCCTCAGTGTGAAGAAGCAAGCATTCGTGCCAAGCCTAGAAAAAAAAACTATACAGATCTTTGAATTGCCAGATCGGAAGGAAGCATAAGTATGATATTGTCCTCGGTACAGATCAAATACAGACGCATCGATAGATTATCGTACATTGGAGGTGGTACAGAAGCATCGCAGACTGCATCATAGCATAAATCCGATCAGCATCTCGATCATTGGCGAACAATGGCTTTATCATGAAGCATTAGTTCTTCAGAAAAACTCACATTTTAATACTGTATTCAATCGGCAACAAACATGTAGGCCAGTTGATCAAACCCTCTTCCACTGTACGAGTGGATTATCGCTAGAACCTAGTTTCTCTTCATAGGAGGACGCCAATTGTGTGTCTTTATTGAGCTTCGACCCTCCATATCAAATTGTCCAATTGAAGTTCGAACATTATTTTTGGTATACATACAGTAAAGATTTCGAACGCTTTTGATGTTCAAGAAACATGAACCAGATACTACCGACATCGTCGATGAGATAGCAGCACCACACTCACCAGCAGAAGCATTAGATTACACAGCCTCTTGTACTGTGAAAAAGAAGATTTTCGCGGCACATGAAACATTAAGCAAACGCGTGCTTGCTCAGCGTCAGAAGCAGATTGATTACGGGAAGAACACGATCGGATACAAACGATACCGAAACATGGTTACCAAGTAAGCGAGTCGCCTTGCCTGTGTTTCAAAATCTCATGGCTAATTATGTAGAGAAAACCGTCGAAAGCATTCCCACCCGCTGACACCCGATAAAGGTCTAAATATCAGCAAGCGGAGGTTTGATCAAGTAGTTCGTTCATGGAGACGATCTTTGCACAAGTTTGATCCTCCAGATTTATCAGCCCCGAATCAGGTGCTGGCCCAACAATCGAAGTTCGAAGCGCTGAGCAGTGCGGTTTCAGATGGTGATCGGTACAATCTGGAAGACATGCTGAAAACTGCGAATGATCAGCTGCGCTGCACTTTTCCTCCTACAGATGATGATGAACTACTTTAATATTTTTGGGCTTGGGTTAGTTGCTGAAGATAGAGAAAAGTGAGAACACTCTTTTTTGATGAAATCACGGCGTATTTTCAATGCCTTGCGAAAGAGTGTATCATCAATTCCATCCACATTACGACAAATTCGAGCAAGAACGCGAACGTGATCACCTTGCTAACAAACACTTAATCTCCGACGAAAGGCCCGACAATCTTTGAACATACCTCTTTTGAATTTTGAGCAAGTTTGTGCGACTCGCCGATGATATGGTACTTTGCGCCTATCTTGAGCTCCCTCGGTCCGAGGAGTCTGGTTTCCACGAGGATCTGATGACCTTCAGACGACAATGTCGCAATATCTTGCGTTACATCATAGCGTGTAAGCCTGTTGCCGCAATGATTAGCGAGTAATAATTTCAAAGGTGAGGATCCCAACCTTCCACTAATGCGAATTGATCGATTCTGCAAAGCTGGATCAATCAGAACTTCGGCAATCTCGCATATTTCTCCGTGCTCAATTGGCATCGCAAAAGTGTAATAAAGAAAACCTATGTAATACTTTTGTAAATTACTAATAAGAATCAGTGGAAGTATGACAAGCAGTGCTCTTCGTGGACGAACTAAAAGCGGCCGCTGCTGGAAGAAGAGCCAACAAGGACGCTTTTCATCAATTCATTATAAAGTGTCTCGCACACTTAGTACTACTTGGGATGAGAAGCTGGAACAGAGGGAAAAAAAGCAGGAACTACAGCGTTTGCAGAGCGATATAAAAGCTCGCCAAGACCAGTTGAAAGAAGAGAAAAAGAGACTTCGTGAAGAGAAGCAGAAACGACGTCAGGAGAATGAATTGAAGTCAATGTCTTTTCAATCGGTTAGTCGTGCTATTATATTGTCTTGTTTTGATTGATCACTGTGTGTCGCATTTTGTTCAGCTGTCAAAGACGCATCGGATAAAGTCGATGAGCAAGAAGCAACTGCGGAATATTCGGAAATCGGTTGTTAATAAGCAGGGAGTGGTTGAATACGTTCCCGTATATTAGTATAGATGACTGAAATCTGCAACCATCGGCAAGCACTCCTTTTGCTTTATTGCAGCAAACATGAAGATACACGCATTTCCTCAGGTAGCTGATTTAGCATTCTGGATATTTCAATTGAGACAACTAGTTATATATCTTTGATTTTCTAGTGGCTCTTCCTGCGTGACATTAGTCTGCTACTACACTTTTGATTATTTGATACTTCTTGTATCACTGATCAGAAGTCGAGCCTAGCGTCTGTTCCAGAATGAAAGCTTTTCCAACGAATGAACCTGGACATTCCCGTATACTTCTCGTGATGGTCTTTAGCTGATACTTGACCATTATGACAGTACAGAGTCATCTCATCTAGACGATGCATTTCAATAAGCGGAATTAAATAGGTTCCTATTACATCTGATCATGTCATATTAGAGAAGAAAGAACAAAAAGTGTCGCCAGGCGAGCTTTTCAACAATCGTCTCATGAGCCCTAATTCAATGTGGAACACACGAATTTTCAGACAAATGACTGGTGATCATTTGCCAATTTGCCAGGTAGTACAACAATGGTGCGTTGTGCTTGGGTATCTCAGACTATGTGCTATCAACTAAAGCATAATTCCTGTTCTGTAGCCAACGAAGAAAGTTAAGAAGACTACCACCACCACTGTTACCACAAAGTCGGTGAAGAGCACGAAAAGTGCTCCAACCAAACCAAAGCAAAATCCGTTGTTTCCAAGTACACCTCGTAACTTTCGCCTGG
Organism: Albugo candida; assembly: GCA_905220665.1. NCBI lineage: Eukaryota > Oomycota > Peronosporomycetes > Albuginales > Albuginaceae > Albugo > Albugo candida. The sequence continues at coordinate 147,671 of CAJNAR010000004.1, forward strand.
GCTGCGATATTCAGGTACTTGCCACATCCAAACATTCTCTGATGAGAAATAGCGGTCCCCACACCGCAATGACACAAACTTGTGGAAGCACTTTATTCGCTACTTGAAAAGTGCACCGCAAGGTTCATTGTACCGCTCGTTGGGATTTCTAAACTATCAATTTCTCTTGATCACACCATTTGACGGACGACTTTCTGTTTATGTAGCCAAAACGTGACTTATCCAGATTTGTGAGGTGGCCCAAGTATGTGACCATTCAACGCCAACGCAAGATTTTATACCAGCGATTGAAGGTGCCTCCATCAATCAATCAGTTCACCAACACTTTGGACAGACATGTGGCCGCTGATTTATTCAAACTACTGCTCAAGTATCAGCCAGAAACAAAGGCAGCCAAGACTCAACGTCTTCGCAATATCGCTGCTGGAACTGATACACTTAAAGCCCCTCCTCCAGTCGTCAAATATGGGCTCAATCATGTCACCTCGTTGATTGAACGGAAGAAAGCTAAGATGGTGGTCATTGCCCATGACGTTAACCCGATTGAATTGGTCGTGTTCTTACCCGCTCTGTGTCGCAAATTTGACATCCCTTACGCGATTGTCAAAGGAAAATCACGATTGGGACAAATCGTCCACAAGAAGAATGCCGCGGTGGTTGCATTGACGCACATCAATAAGGAAGACAAGACCAAATTTGATAACCTCTCTTCCACCTTCCGTACCAAATTCAATGATGATACCGTTTCACGACGAAAATGGGGTGGAGGTATTATGGGCCTCAAGACGCAAAAGAAGCTGGAAATACGTGAGAAGGTTCTTGCTGCCGAGGCAGCAAAGAAGGCGCAATACTAGGCAGTGTAGCTTATTCGTTGCGGTAGCATCTGGCATAATTTGAGACTTGTAATACAATGTCGGCACCAAATTGAGTTTCTTGCTGCTCAATAAGACTCATATTTCTACTTGTAAATGCAAACCTAAATCAGCCGACGCATTATATGTAAGTAGAGACAATCATTCCATCAGGTGTGAGATAGCCGGTTGACTTCTATAAAGTAGGTCGCTTCTTGAAGTAATCCCATCATGTCATCGCCTCCGTACCATACATTTCCACTAAGTACGAAAATCAGAACGAAGTAATGACCGGACGAGGTCGTTCTATGACGCTACCGGCTTGGATGATCAAGCAACAGAATGAAGCGTCAAAGCAGTCCAACACTGATACCGTTGCATGTAGTAATGAGCACTCTAAATCTGTCTCACAGCAGAGAGATACCGATACTAACAAGACAGATAGGGATCAATTTAAAGATGCATCAGAGGTACGTGTGTACTGTACATCGCTTTGCGAATTACCTCTTAACCATGAAACTATCAAAAAGGCAAGAGTAAGTCGTCCACGATCCAAGTCTCCACGTAGAGACCGTTCAAGAAACCCTCGACCATCAAGAGAGTCATATCGTCGATCTCCGCCCTCTAGACCTTCAGATACGTATACAGCAAGAAATAAATCACGTGATCACGATCGTTCGCGTGAGCGAGATCGATATCGGGATCGCTCAGTACCTCGACGACAATTCCGGTACGCTTATTTGGATACTCGTAAGCGTGAATCTGACATGTTTTGCCACAGTAACTCACGCTCGCGATCTCGAACTCGCGCAGAAACAAGACCAACAAGCCGCCATCATAGAGACCACCATCGTCGAAACTAATCTTATTTTTTTTCAAACATAAAGACTTGATTTGCTTCATGCTCACTAGGAGCAACAGAACTCACGCAAAGCGTTTGAAGTCAATTTTGACCAGCTTTAGTCGAGTGGTCTGTCATTCACCTTACACCTATAGTGGCCTAGACGATCTCAAACCAGACTTATACACTCGATAGACCGAGCGCAAGTCAACTGAAACGCACTCATGAGTGATAGAACCGACCGTTTCAACGACAGCACCACTACCAGTGTCAAGAGTACGAAGTGTGATCATGTATCACAGACCTATGCAATGAGAGACATCCTTCACGCTTCCTCGTAGCCTGGAAAACGAGAAAAGGTACATCCGATCGACTTGTCTGCTCCTATGTTCACCTGAAGTACAAAATGCATGCTTTAGTGCAGTAGAGCTTAGGTGTGATGTTTATTTTCAAAGCACATTGCTAGGAGTTTGTATCACTTGTATGTCACAAAATGCATCCAGTCTATTCCACCAAGCCGCCATGTGAACAAGAACGATCATCGATACACATAAAGGTGGTACGAAAATCCTCGTTTGACTTGAGTTAGTTAATTTGACCACATCTATTCTACATCTGGCTAAACTGTTCTATGTAGCTAGTGATAGGCGTTTTTCGTATCCCATCTAAATCAGTGAGTTGTAAGCTATTGACGCAGCAACGAGCAGAACATCATCGTTGGTGAGATCGTTTGCAGAGCTCCCTAGCTCGATCACTGAAGTTTCGCTGTTATAATGAGCACCTACGAGACTAGTGTTCATCGTTTATCTTTGTTCCTTTCCACCCATCACGTATCCGCCTGAAGTAGAACCCGTCTCGCTGTCAGCAAAATGAAAGCCTCAACAACTTCTTGATGAAGGGGTTTGGCTAAGCTTTGTGCCACGCAGGAGAATGTGCAGTAGCGCAGCTATGAAAGAGAGTTAATGGAAATAACGTGTAATTTCTGTGCCTGTAGAAATGCCTATACGCAGCCTCAAAGGTGCTCCATGTCGTTCGAGTTCTTTCCGCTCGCAAAGACTCCAAAGCCCTGAAGAGAGCCTATTACCTTTCAATGCGTACGATGAACTAACTTTCGGATGGGACGATCGCAAACGTTGGTGCGGAATAAGATTGCCAGTAATATTGACAAACCAGAGAGCTTGATACAAACCTTCTCACCGCTCGCCGTTGGTCTTTCTCAGAAATCTGCGCAAACATATTTCCTTTCGAAATTGGAAGACCATGAGCCCACACCGCAGGAATTTCAGCTCACTGCACTCCAGCCGCATAAGGTCATTGTCAGGTTAACTCTAGGATTTGGCATGGACAGCATTGCTGCCAAACAGATTTATTCGGATTATGATAGATATCTTCACGTCACATTCCTTCCGCGTCGAGTGGAAGCATACCTGCAGCCATAGAATAGAATTGCGCCTCAAAGATGGGGATTGCTCGATCAAGCACCTGGTTGTAGAGTTCTATTGTCCCACCATCCGTCGTGCTGAATTCCAGGGTGCATGATCACACATGCTTGTTCTGGTACAATCTACGAGCTAATGCATGATGAGTAGCAACCTCCCTTGTTGCTTTAGCTCAGTATTTGACATGCCTGGGCCAGTGCTCATATCCGCTGCAGCGAAAACTTTTGGTACCTCTTATCCGTTGTATGACTCTGGCTTCCATTGTAATCTTGTTCTTCGTTTCCCAACAATTTTATTATTATGAATGTTCTCAATACGTCTGCGTATCCTCAATAAAATATATCTAGTTGCTTGTCTCAGTTCCAACGTGTACACTTTGGTGAATCTTGCTATAATGACTTCGTACATTTCTGACTACAACGCTAAGATTTTCGCTCCCCATCAGTGCTCAAAAGTTTGCGCAAGGATCAGATACAAATCGTCATTTTGCACATATATCATATACATTGATCGCAGGTGGATTTGTTTGAAAAAAAAACTATCATACAAATCCAATGCGCATACTGACAAGGTCATGCTAGATGTATCAAGACGAAGGTTTGGTCTTGGCTGGGGTAGTACTGAACACCAACCAAGAAGTCTTATGATACAGTTGAGACATGGTTATCTTATACCCATGGTCGTCATTTGCTTACCGCGAAACGGAGTCAGCTATCTCCTGGTATAAATTTGATGACGATCCAGACTCGGACACTGGTGCTCGTACGATGGCAGCCAATCTCAATCAGTAGTGTTCTAAGAAAGTCACACAGGAAAGATGAGATCTACACGCATCATAAATATCACACGACACAGAATAGACCGTTAGGATGCGAGATATATCGAGTTTCGGAGTGTCTTAATGCTGATTTTATCTGGTGTTGTCTGCACTGCCTTGTTGTTGGATTTTTGGGATAGGTTTATTCTCTCAGGAAAGCTTCTGTCAGACCCCAAGTCAAGAGTAGAAGAGGAAAAGTATTTCAGCGAAAATTACTATGTTGCTAGAAAACTATTCCGAGAGAAAGCGCGGGAAGCTAACGCGAAATTATATAGCTATCCAGTGAATACAGCGGATTTTGATTTGACAGTGGATTTTGCGGTGTTTAGACAATCTAAAACAAAAGCACTGCTGCATATCTCGGGCACGCACGGAGTGGAAGGATTCGCTGGAAGTGCGATACAGACTGCACTGTTGGAACGATCAAAAAATTTGAAGCTTGACACAGATAATCCGACACTTATTTTCGTTCACGCATTGAATCCTTACGGGTACGCCCAGGTGAGCTTGGGATATGGTTAGATGTGAGCATCTTTTCTTACTTGACGCTGATGTAGCTCCGACGTTTTAATGAGCATAATGTGGATCTAAATCGGAATTATCTCTCTCAGGAAGAGTTTAATACAGCAATGAAGAAAGATCCAAACGCAAATGGATACATGAATATCGATTATCTACTAAATCCGACAGCATTTCCCTCTCTAAGAGAAAACTTTTGGCTAAATGCTTTCGTCCTGCTTATGTTGAATAAGTATGATGTGTTGAAGCGTTCCATCGTGAGCGGAAATTATCATTATCCCAGATCAATCTTCTTTGGAGGTTTCGAAAAAGAAGCAAGTATACTTATCTTGGAGAATTTTTTAAAAGTCGAGATGAATCTAAATGAGATACGACAATTCTGTGTCATCGATGTACACACTGGCTTGGGTCCAGCTGGCTACGATTCACTTCAGTTATCCGGACCTAGTGATGGAAAACTCGGAATGCAGGTTTTCAAGGATAAAGAAGATCAGGAAAGACTACACACGGGACGGAATGCAGGAGCTTTCACAGGGTATGAACATGCAAGTGGATACATTACCACTGGGGTAGCCGCACTATTGCCAGAAAACACTACTGGGCTATATGTGACTCAGGAATTTGGAACAGTCAACAGCATCCTCGTGTTAAAAGCAACAATCGAAGAAAACATGATCTATCATCATTTCCCATTTCTGAGGCTTTCGTATGCCGAAAAACTACGCGATGTATTTTACTTGCATCAAAGCGTCTTCTGGAAACAGTGTGTTATAACTCGGGGATTGGAGGTGTTTGATCAGCTATACGGAAGTCTACTTTTGAATCAACAATAAGGTATTAACAAAGATTGTGTGAGTCCCTGGCCTTTAGGCAAAAACGATGCAGCTTATCCGCTGAGATGAGAGATACTTGCGCTGGTAGGAAGGATATAGATCGTTTTGTAGAAGGGAAGATGCCTTATAGTTAATTGTGCGTTGCCTTTACAATGATCATTTGATTTCTATTCTACTCAATATCTATGCAGCAATATCAACCTGCAGTTCCCTTCGCATCATGCTTGAAAACCTTGTTATGGCAAACATGAACACGATATTTTTGGAATAAATGGAAACTAATTTGACCGAGAGCATGCTTTTCGTCCCATCACAATTTTTGTTGCGTCTCGGAACAAGGTGTTTCTACAGATGGTACTCTAATGCAACCATTTTCTCTTGTGTTCGACTATCTATGTGCAAGCCACATGAGAGGGTATGGCTTGATATAATCAAGACTTAGTTCAGTGGCGAAGTGAGCTTAATCACTTGATTTTTCAATCATTCCGTGCGTTATTATATTGTTCGCGCAATTTCATGTCCCACACGAACTTTCATTCACAAATATCGATATAGACTAGACGCAAGCATCTGTTAGAGCTCAAAAAAGGGCAGGTCCTTTATAGGACTTAGGCAGGCGTCAAGCCAAATGCTTGAGGTGAATCGCGATCAAGAGATTTGCTCTGCGTAATTTTTATTAGCCGACTGTATTGGCCTTGAGGGCTGAATCAGCGGCACCATTTAATTATTTTCTCTATTCGTTCGGGTCGTCTGACATGATGGAATGAGGCGCTGTAGATTTCTGAGATACTCGCCGCATAGTCATGATAGTACACGAGCAACTAATTTTTTAAATCATCTTGGGGCACTCATAAGCTGAGTCTCGTACAGCCCCTTTCACAATCCGAAATAGATTCCTAATTTCCTTTGCTACAATTTAAATAGATCTTGGACGCACATCATTTTGAAGTCGGAAAGCCCTTCTTCCCCTAGTTTCAGAGAAACCCCGACAATATCACGTATTTATCGTGTATACTAGGACACCTGACCCTTCCATTCTGACATAGTTGACGTCATGAAGTCATGTTTGAGTGCTAGAAGTGACTTTAGCCACAACAAGCACAATATCATCCATATATGACAACGTGCTCGATGAAGCATCAATCACTGCATCATTTAGTGCCAGGCTTGGATAGTATCGCTTCACACTTGACTTCACAGTAAAAAGCGCGCAAAGAGTGTACCGAACAACGATGCGGCGAGTCGAGATAAGTGTAATGTAAGCAGATAGATGCATATCAGTGTTTGAACAGATAATAAGTTTACGGACGTAGCCAACATTGGAATGACGTGTCTAATTGCATGACAAAGCGACAAGAATATGCTGCCATAGAGTGACCCTTCTCTGGTGGACATCTCCGAAAAACGCCATCTGCGTGAGCATCAAATTGGCTCAATAGTTGACGTTTCAAAGTATACCATAGTGTGCACAAGCTGAACGGAAGAGGGGAACTATGCAATAAGATACACAATGATGCAGATGCAACTTGACTAGTAATTCTCTAACAGCCGTTTGGATGTTTCTACTATATATCCCTCCTTGAACATCCTCGATCAATAGAGTGACCAGTGTTTTGAGTTCATGGAGGACTGGAGTACATATAGCACCTCACTGCTTTTTCACTATACCACTTATCTTCTCTTAATCCCCCATATCTCCATGAAAGGAATCAAGCTTCTTAGATCATTGCCATACAATTGACAATCGCTAGTACATAGATTGGCCCAGCTTGTACGGTAGAGAATTTGCAGTCTACCGCATCAATATTCATTGCTGCGATTACGTCGTGGAACAGGCATATATGCAATCAAGATACGAGAATACAAGCTGACTTATGAAAGCACGACGGGTACCAGAGAATTCTTTTGCTTTCTGTGTCGTCGGCCTGAGCAAGTGCACGAGCCCAGTCAAAGGGGGCATTCCACATATGTTATTTATTCCAAATTCTATCATCATGAAGCATCTAGGAAGGTCTCTCGATCATCGCTTGAAGAAAAGTCAATCGCCTTGTTGATTTTGTATGACGATAACACGAAAAAGTGATTTCAAGCGCAAAACTTTTGACTTGATGCACATCCCCCTTAACCGTAATAATACTCAATGCATCCCTGGTAAATCATTGTCATTATATTAACAACTTTCAGTTTTCACCGCTTTTCTGCTCTCGTTCGCCTTTTCGGCATTTTGCGTAGCTGTGTCAACCATCATTAAATTTTCCTATGAAGTAATTGCTGACGTATATAAGATTATCGTTTTGATAGTGCGCTTTGTACTCAAGAGAGTTTTACAACAATACCTTATCTATATCTCAACATCAGGCAAGTTTACGGCAATGAGCTGAACAAGCTATCACGACTTGCAGTACCCCAATTCAAGAATACTGCATTGACATTGATCGCTTCAGAGGTAGCGATCAACATTTATCGTGCTTTGGATCCATCGCTTAACACACCATTACGCACGATATCCATCTATAATGAGCAAGACACGACTCTACAAATTGATTGTCATTAGCTTGATAACTTACTAGACTAGCATAGCCACGTCAGTTTTACTCCAAGTACAGCTTCGGGTCTGTATTGGACTGATATATATCCAGCTCACCTCTTTATAAAAGCCTGTGCGGATAGAGTGGCAGTGGCTGATCGTTGCATCATAGTCAACAACTCATGTCTGCACCACAAACTTTTTTAGAACAAGGAGTAAAGGAATTGAGTCTCAAAATCCTCGAGTTTGGACAAACTACGTCAATGGAGAAGTCGAAACTGCAATGTTTTCTGCAATCCTTTAGTACCACAGTGTATGGTCGATGCGTAATTGGACTTGGTCGGAAGCTGTGCTGATACATGTTTATAATGTATTGACCTTGATGGAGTTATAGCTGGAGTATTGGACCTGATCATTGCACAAATGATACAGTTCCTTTCTCTCTCTAATTGCTCTTCAACTGAGCATGTGATCGAGACTTTTGGCAATGTGTGTGGTTTTCCGATACTACTCTGTATGCATATATCCTGACTAGGGCTTGTAGTGGATGGATATTCTTGCTAATGCTGTCAGAGATGGTGAAAACTCAGATTATATTGGTTTGTTATGTGTAGAAGACGACTTCTATTCAATACGTCATGGTGATATAGTACTTTCGTAGCGCGCTCCGGAGCACATTGTTTACTTGTTGCTTTAATGAATCATGAGGACGATCGCATACAAGATGTCAGTGCTATGTACAGTCGATTTACGTTGTTTGCGTCAGTAATAGTAGTGATAGTGTGCTGCGAAAGTTGTCACCAACATCATCAATGACACAAATATAAGCTTTCCTCGAAGGTAAGCAGCCCAAATGAATCTTGCATCCTCGTCAGGTCACATTACAAGCCTATGTAACCATAGAAATAAAGAAATCGATATTCTGTCATGCAAGTGGCCAGCTATAATTCGACTACCAGCTAATTCCTTTACGAACGAAAACTCAAACCAAGTCAAAGACGACTCGGAATATCCGCTACTTCTCAAGAAGATCCGAGGAGAATATGGATCTGACGCTATCTATATACGCCAGGTTACAAAGCGAATGACAGGTCATGCGAAAACTGGTTACTTACTTTGGGGTGCTTCTTTTCTACTTGCACGATGGATACAATTGGAGTGGTAAACGTATCATATGCATGTTGAAGAAGCATTCTGACTGGTAAGTGGGTAGGAAACGATTTACTGGAAAGAATGTGCTTGAAGTTGGTAGTGGTCTTGGCCTTAGTGGCGTTGTCGCCGCCCGGTATGCGTCATTTACCGAGTTGACTGATTACCAAGAGGATACACTCCAGGCGTTGCGGCATAATGTTGCCCTGAACGATGATTTTATTCGAGAAAATCACTTAGAATTATCAAATCACGTACAGGTCAATCATTTAGATTGGAATCAGTTAGAGAAATACAAAGTTCACGCCAAGCGAGCACATAAGCGAGGAGGATTTGACATTATTATCGCAAGTGACGTAATTTGTGATTCCGATACCGCCGACGGTTTCTTACGCTGTATTCAAAGTCTCTTGGACCCTGAAGATGGCGTAGCAATTCTACTCAATGCAACCAAGCACAGTCGGTTCGGTGTTGAGTACTTGCACAATTTTCTGTCCTCTTCCAGCAACAAAGATTTTTTGTACAAGATCGTTCCGCTAAATGAAGATTACCACAACCAGGAATTGTTATCGTACGAGAGCGATGATCTAGAATATGAATTGTATGAATTTAGGCTTCGCTGAGATGTGTAGTCGTTGTAAAACTTTAGAATAAAGCAGCTTCGAAGAACTGAATTTCTACTAGCACAAGGTGTTTTTTCTGTCTGTCGATCAGACGTAGTGATCGATGAAGACGTATCAAAATGAACATTTGTCAGAAAGAGCGATGATGCTGCATCCAGAATTGGTGTCGAACAAGGACACTGCTTGCAATATCCTGATTTGACGTACAAGAACACACCCGATGAGACGCACAAAAGGCAGCACAATAGCACATTATGTGCATATTCGACGACTTCAAGGAATTTTATCAGAAAAGAACATTGAGCGATGTGACTTTTGTTTTTTCTTCCGCTAAAAACATGAATGCAGCCTCGAAGGAATCATATACCACACAACGACATCCAGAGACTACAAATTCAAGCTTAATACCCGCACACCGCTTTATACTAGCATTGAGAAGTGAGCTTTTCAGATCTCTACTGCAAAGTATGGACTGCTGCCACAATCCACAGAATTATCAATTCCCGCTTCGAATACACGTCAACGATACGCCCAAACATGCCTTTTTGGTTGTACTAAAGTATATGTACTGCAATGATATCGATGATATATTTCAGAGTACGAAGGATTATTCCAAGCCGCACAAAATACTATTCTGGCAAGATATTCTTAAAGCCGCGTATCGCTATAAAGTGCCGCAGTTGTTGATTGTGTGTGTAAGTCAATTGATTAACCTGATAGAAGAATCAACGGACGAGAACTCTACTGACCAAGCGAAAGCTATGAATGCTTTTGAGTTGTTCGTTCTCGCGGATGATCTTCTTATCGACGAGAAGAATAGAAGGCCCTTGAGCGGGAAGTGGAATTATGATACACCGATCATTAAACTTCAGGAGAAGTGTATGTTTCAGCTTTCGAATGCGGCTGAAGAGATCATAATGACCTTATTACATGGTGAAACGGGTAGAAAATGCCCCACAGATCGTATTTGTAGAATTTTAGACCAGAGATTCGAATCGCCATTCACAAAGGCCGTTCAGTTTCAGTTGAGTCAAGTCGTCCATGAATTATTACGTGCTGATGAATCTCTAAACCATATGCCCATGAAAGAGCTTGAGGATGCATTTAAAGTTGCTCTTGAACAAGGCAATGAGCTAATTTTGCGAAGGATTCTTGTGAAATCAGATGCGTCTGCTATAGTGTTGACTGATAAGCGGATACCAGTCTTCATGTTGGCGTGTGCATGTGGAAATGCATCATATTGCAAAAGTCTTGTCCTGAAACGTGGTGTGGACGTGAATGAGACATCATCATTGGAAAATGTAGACAAGATTCTCTTACAGCAGTATGGGTATAGACAAACTCCGCTTCATATTGCTTGTCGCCATGGCCATGTAAACGTCATCAGCTTCCTACTGGAACATCATGCTAGGCCCAATGACGCGGATTTGGAAGGAAACACGGCATTACACGTTTGCCGTGATGGAGAGAGCGTCAAGACACTCATGGACACAGCAGTTGACCTAGGTGTGAATAGCACTAACATGCGCGATCAAACACCTTTGCATCTTGCTGCTGCCAACGGGCTAGTGGATGTTGTCTACATATTGCTACAACGAGGGGCTCAACACTCAGCCAAAGACGATCAGGGACAAACACCATTTTTGGCTGCTGCCGCACATGGTCATATCGAAGTGTGTTCGACCCTATTGAAAGTTTACTCGCACAAATTGAGCATCACTGGATCAAAAGACGGCGTAGACACTACGATGGGGCAAGCTTCAGACCCATCTGATATCAATCAAACGGATTTTAAGGGCAATACAGCTTTACATCTTGCTGTAATCTCTACCAGGTGTTCTCATTCATTACTGGAACTACTGCTAAAAAATGGAGCCGATCCAAATCAGCTCAACTGGCTCGGCTATACTCCTCTGCACTTGTTCTGTTCGCACAAACGAGGTCCAGCCGCTGTGGTTGAGCTTTTGGTAAGCTTGGTAATCTTTTTTTAGGCTCTTACTCATACTTGACAATGTAGCTTGAATGGAAAGTAGATATTGACGCACAGGGTCTGGATGGCAATACAGCATTACATTTCGCTGTGGGTCATGCGTCTGAGACAGTTTCTGTCGCCCTTGTGATTGCAGGAGCACGTGTGGATCTACTGGACAAAGCAGGCAGAAGTGTCTTGGATTTGGCAGAACGCACCAACCAGGGCATCATGATAGTTCCTTTGGTTCGCAACATTCTCAAGCCACCAACTTGGGACACACAAAACGTACAAACAAATGATTGTGCGTCTTGTCACGTACTTTTCACAGTAACTATGCGACGCCATCACTGCCGTCATTGTGGTCGACCCGTTTGTTACAATTGTTCCAGTAATAAAATCGTCATTCCCAAATTCCAAATGCTGAAACCATCACGCGTCTGTGACACTTGTTATGAAGTGTTATCGTTCCAGCGCATTCTGTAATAGTGCTCAGCATGGAATACATTTCGTTCTATACATCACGTTATCGACCGTACATTTTGAAACTGATACATTTGGGCAGTGTTTTTACTAGTGACGTTATCTGCATCTAAAGAACGGTGATTTCGTAACAGAGAACAAAGCAGACTTAAATGTTGTCAAATTTGAGACCTCCGGTTAAGAAAGCAAAGTATAGTAAATGGGAGTCGCGAAACGAAAATCAGTCAAAATGACTGCACTCTATCAGAACCGGAAAAAGACTTTGTCGTGCTTGAAATAAGCGCCGCGGGATTTGAGTTCCGGATACGAGCTCCCGCGACCTGGACATGCGCACACATTTTATACGCTACTGAGACCGAGTATCGTCGACAGTTCCCAAATTGTGAAGTGCCTGCTTCGAATGTCATTTACAACTGGGCGACAGCAGCTCACCTGGAAATGAATCATCCCATCGCTCAATTCTGTTCCGATTACGATAAGATCGAACTGGGATTCGCGGCCACAGAATCCAACAATGAGTACTGTCAAGTCGTCGAGCCTCATAGTCTACCGCCCACCAATATGAAGTCGGCTCTAAGTGGTAGTCAGCACATCGAAGATAACGCTTACTTTGATATCATTTTTCATCGTCTGCCACTTGGATTCACGCTCAAGTATGAAGATGATGGAGTTCTTGTTGCCAATACCTATCCAAATACTGCGGCAATGCATTATCAGCGACTGGTTTCTGGAGTTAAACTTATTAAAATTGGAGAGGTCGGTGTAGAAGAGTCTGATTTACGCCAAGTTCACGAACTGATTAAACACACAGACTTCCCAATTAAAATACGTTTTCAGGACTCGAGCAACTTTTCCGGGATGAAAGACCGCACCGAAGATAACAACAAGCTATTTTCCAATCAGGCCGACTACAGAGAGAAGAATAAAAGGTCTATGCTAGTTATGCCTACGAGTCATCCTGGCCAAGCACCCGATGCAAATATAAAATTCTCATTCTCTTCTAAAACTCAAGATGACAACTCGATGCGATACGGTGCAACCTCCAGACGCAATAATGATAAAGGGCTTGCTGATCGCGTTATACGAGATTCGCAACGTAGGAAGAGTACTCCAAACGAACCGATGCTAAGAAATGGTCATTGCAATTCGGAAAAGACATCTTTGCAAGGAAGAAATCCCCATGTACAGAAAGTAGTTAGAAGCCTCTGCGAGACCGATGGAGAGCGGGCTGAGGGCAATTCGGAGGAATATATCATTTGTAGAATCAAAACATTGCAAAAAGATCTTATTAAAAAGCATGAAGAAGCGAAACAGATTGCTTTGCAGCTTGAATTATATCATGAGCGCCTGACAAACTTGCGCAAAACTGCGGAAAGTATCGAATTTGAAACACCTGAGGTACCGAAACTGAATGGATCTATCAAGTTGCAGCTCACATCGGAGGCGCTAGACCATCTCGATAAGAGTGCTGGTCTTCCTCCAAAGTCTGGCGCCCGACACAATCATGACAACGTGTCCAATATATCAGAAAACTCGAAGAATTCGTGTGTTTCTGGAAAAGGAAGGAACTCTAGATATCAGCGAAGGTCTAGAAGGATGACGCGTGAAGATGATGAATCTCAATGTTCTTCTGCATCGAGCCGCAAAAGTAACTCACGACAAAGCACTGATAGTCGATATAGTTATATTCCTCAGCATTATTCTTCAGCACCGACGACGTACGACTATCCGACATCATTATCTTCCCGAGGGGCAGTGATCGATCGCGCTAGGGTGAATCGGGACTCTTTTATTACAAGAAACGACGTGCCTGGTGTTGGGTACTATGATATCAAGATCAAAGACCGTGTCAAGGGTGGCGAAATCGGAGACTCCGATAGGGTCCTACCTTGGTCAAATACCTGAAAGTATGCTACGGTTAAGGAATATCCGCCTTAATTTCGATCCCAAATGGACTCAGACATGTTTGATCTTGACGTAATTCAGTCGAAGTCGATAAAAAATAAGTTAGCTTGCACAAGGCTTCTTGAAAGTCCTATATTACATTTCGTTTCTTTGATCAACTTGTTTACTGGCACGCAATCGGCTTCGAGAAATACTCTGAGATCACAAATTTTGAAGCTGAACTCCGAAGGCGACAAGTACGTCACCATGCTACGTTTGTACAGCTTATTGATTGATGGCGAGGTAATGGGATAGCTCAATCTAAATGTTTGAGCTGGTGCACCATCGGTCTTCCTGAACGAATTATTTGGCAATATATGCACCCTAGCCATATATCTCATCAATTTTCCTCATTCGGAGACGGAAGTTCTCACGGCTCGTTTGTGATCCACGCGGTGGAGGCTGACGTGAAGTTCTCAGATGATAGCAGTCCTGACTCTAATCTTTATTATCACGGACAGTTATAATAAATACTCGTCGCCCATTCTAATCATTGTAAACAGGAAATTCTGCTACAGTTGTGGGTGAGATTTCACGGGTAGCCATCTTGTCCCCAAAAGTGGTTGAGTAGTGTGACCAAATCAGGCTAAAGCATGGCTCTACTTGAAGTTCTATGTATCCTGTCAGCAGTTCTAATTCTTTCCTCCATGTTGGACTAATACATCAGAACGTTGGACGAATACAATTAGAGTTACAGGAACAGTGCTTACCTTATCCCCAAGGCCTGCCTGGATGCAGCAAGGATGCTTGCAGCTACCAAGGATGGACGGAAACTCCGAAATTGATGTTCTGTATGCAGTGTTACTTCTAATATCCTGGTCGATGTGTGCAAAACGTACCCTGTAGACACAAGTCGACAAAGAACTCTGTATACCTCCGATAATACTCGATTGCTTCACTGAGGACGCTATCATCTTGCATTGTGTCGTCTGCAAATATGACCGGACGAGATACGAAATAGTGAACAAAATGAATGGGCCCCAATGCTGTCAAACACCAATCAAGTCTAGCAAGAAGGCATTAGACCCAATCGGAATTGTTGTTGAAAAGTGAAAGGTATGTTACTTGGTAAGAGTTGACAGTTCCATCGAATGAATTTCATTGATAGAGTAACACCGATTTCCAAATTCCCAAAATTCCGACATGGGGGGTACCTCACATTCTGGGCCATTGTACTTGGCTGCAATCAAAATGCAGCTCAGTGCAAGTACTTGAAATCGATCTTTGGATGGAAGTGGACCAATCTGGTCAAGACAAAGATTTGACCGAGTGACTATCGCGACGAGATATGCGTCCACATACCATAAGAATACGTTCCAAATATGCAATGGCGCTGTGTATGGTTGTTTTACGAACACGCATTTCTTCTCCGACTTCCGACATCCAGTCAACTAGCACGCGACGGTACTATTGCACAATTTAGCTTTTACGAGGCAGAAAGAAAGCGATAGAACCAACCTTGAGATACTCACTCTCTTTCGAGTATTCTGGAGTCTGAAGTTCCTGCCGCAGCATGCATCGGTACGACAAATTTAGGTTCAAATCTTCTAATACGACGCGCTATGAATGATAGCAGCGTAAGCTCGAGACCCATGACGAAGTAGATATTACGCTGTTACATCATCGTTCGAAGCATATTGCTCTCCTTGGTCTATGTCTTCAAAGCGATCCTCGATTTCTTCCTCGCAAGTCAAGGCCAAACCTTTTGGACTCATCCTTATGCGATCAAAGGTATTCAGCTTTCAAATTTTGTAACACTGTAACACAGGACCCGATATCAGGATCAATGTTGAATTATCCTCAAACGGCTGGTTACACTCAGGCCACAAAGTAGGATCACAAGCACCCTTACAGTCGAGGCTGGGGCTCGCACATTCCAAATCAATTGATTTATTTGGCGCGTAAAAGCCTGGCATAGACTTTTTGTATGCGAAAGTCGATACGAAAATCCCACGCAAACTCTTTGGCGGGGTTTTATTTGATTTTTGAAATTGATACCCGACAAACCTGTGACAATCGAATCCTTGCAGTACGTAATCTATCAGCAAAAGATATTGCCTCGATAGAATGGTGCTTTATCGCGAAATTCGTAGTTTCTGTCTATAGTAGAAGCAAAGCTTCATTGGGTTTCTCTTTGCAATGCACGGATGAAGTAATAACTAATCGTGTAACTAGGCACAACGTTTATATATAGTTTGTCGCGACCTTCGTAGTTTCTGTCTGAAGCACATGAGCAAAGCCTGATTGATCTCTACAGCGCATTGAAATTATTTATTCCGACCTGCGGAGCAAATTCACGCACCCTGCCATAATACTCTCCAGCGCTCTCCTTCGCTTTGTCTTCAGTATGAGCATTTTCAGCGTTGTTGTGCGTCCTGCAACGTTTGCTGAGGTAAGAGATATTGTCATCTGTCATCTTGAAAAAGCAAGTGAGTAGAAGTCAGCGTATTGTATCGAATATGCTGGGACCCTATCTTGTTTGTACTTTAACCTTATAGTAGCTGGTAGCTGGTAAGCAAACTAACTCGAAATATCTTGGACGTAAGGATTGCAGTGGAAGGATTTTCGAGAATGATTCCTTCATCGGTTGCATGATTGGGTATTGTGCGATGCATGATTTTATTTGTACCTAGCCTGACGTTATCACCTCTTATATATCACAAGTACCTCTATAAAGGAAAATGGCGAGAAGTTGAACAGTCGAAGGAGATTGCTCTTTGCCGAACATGCTTTCTAGCATTCACGTTGTGAGATCGGTCGAGGTTCATTAGAGCCTCGACATAGCGTGAAGTGATTGTACCTGGCGTTGCACGTTTGACTATGCGTATGCATAGTTTTTGCGATTCGCCGGAAGTCAGGATGTGAGGCGGGCTATTCTATCTGACTGCTTTCGAGATTGCATGCGCCCCTCAATTGAGTATCCTAATATCGATACATGATTCAAACATAAGATTGTGCTTGTTTGCATTATAGCTGAACCAAGGCTTTTCCTATGAACTTTTTCCAAGCCACCAAATGCATCCTTTCTACGCACCCATAAATCCTGTTGTAATTCTTTCCTGCGATTAAGAACGATTGTGTACATGAATGCTCGTTTTGGCATCGTTCTGTTATGCTAACATCATCCCGAGTACTCTTTATGTGTCAGTAATTGCATCAAACGCTGGTGATCAGCTGCAGTTGGAGGAGCGTGTATTTTGTTATACTATGGAAAGCTACTGGCACGCGGGCGACATCAATTCGATGTTCAAATGCAATCATCTCAATTCATAATCCTAGCAAATATCGCGCTTATTAAGCAAGCAGTGATTAATCTTCCACCTGTACGACACAACACAAGCTAACTTATTTATCCAGGGTGTGAACTATGCTCAAAACAGTCTTCTCCATATGGGCAGGCCTTGGAATCAGTCGAAACGTAAGATGAAGTCTCCACAATTATTGATCGTTCAGCAAAATCGTTGCTCTAGAGAATCACTTATTCAACTCAATCTCCGCGGCCGCTGGCATGACTTACATTACGAGGCATGTATATCCATGCTACCGGAAATTAGACTCAAGGACTTCTCGAATCGCCTAGGCTAATGTAGAAATAAATATTAATCCAAACCAGTTACAGAACTATGACACATGATGCAACGACTTCTTGCAAACAATCCTGCAGTGCATTTGCCTCCCCCATCGTGATACGAGGCATGTACTCAACTTAAGTGAATTTTTGAATTATTATCAGGCACACTTGTCCCAAGATAACCATTTTCACAATAGATAATCACAGCGATCCAAGTAGGACTAGGATTGAGTTGTACTTGTAATTGCACGTGTTGTTGCCGAAACGTAACAATGCTCTTCAAGTTGTGCGACCGAAGGTACTTGATGCGACCATAGATCTCAAGTATGCTGGGTATCTGCTGCGTCACATCGCTGCCGAGGTGACCAATTTGTCAATATAAGATGACTTCTGGCCTACATAAAATTCCACGTAAAGATTCTGTAAAATTACGAAGGTGGAAATGCTGGAAAAATACTTCATATGTAGTCAAACCTCGCAGAAAAAGGCTTGCGCTTGTAGCCCTATACCGTTTATCCAGAAAGAGGTATGTGAAAGTCAACAAATAAAGACATTTTGGGGTAAATCTCTATTGGAGTTCAATGAATGGATGAAGCCTGCGCGAAAAATTCTATTATGAAACATCGACGGAACGGTCGACACAAACTAAGAAGATGTGACGGCTACGGCACTTTCAAAGGTCAAGGACCAGAAAGTTTTTCAATAGTGCTAGCCACGATTCACTCGCAGTATCTGACAATGATAAGGACTGATACATCTATTTTGCCGCTGTGAACAGTTCTAATAGAAGAAATCTTTGATCGATAAAGCTTGCAAAAACGAGTGCAAATCCGGCGTCAAATTCACAATTCGAAGATGCAACGCGAAACCCAGTTGATGAAGCACATGATGCATTTCGAAAGATTAATAGTGGAAATGGTTGCCATGCTAAATGGAGAACAACGAAGAAATGCTTGTGATTATCTTGGGTAGTCTACCTGTAGACTTAGGCTCAATCGTACAGATACTCGAGAAAAAAAACTATCTGGAATCGATCTTATGAGTGCAGAAAAGATTCTTTGACGGGAATGGGAACGCATGCAGGATAGCGAATTCATCGAAGCGGCATCACAAGCAACGAGAGAAAGGATGTCAAACAAGAAGAGGTATCAAGTAAGTGCTGCGGATGAATTCAACGGGAAGTGTCTCGAGTGGAAAACTTAGACACAGGAAGAATGTATGTCGGACAAGATATAACAAAATCATGGGTTAAGAGAGTCTGATGATGATACCCATGCATTTATGGCTGTGGATCACGCGGAAGGGAACAATTAACTATTACGCTGATGGATCCACCAGCCATAAATGTTGTAAGCTTTGTGAAATCTAGAGGCTCCGAAAGTGCTGAAAAATTGAACCAAGACTAGGCTCCCAGTTGCGCATGTAGTTGTACCTTTAACTGCCGTTGAGGACACCGAATAATCTTTGCTTGCGAGTCAATCCAGCAATTTCGCTAGCGTGTGTGCCCATCCTGAATACAGCAATGCCGTAGAAGGACTGAATATGTGAACTGAATTAGTTTATATGATAGAGAATGCTAAGAAAATTGTTGGATGCCGATAGCTGGTGGTGGTGCCGAACAGACGAACTGCAGTGCCACTTCATGTTGTTCAAGCTGATTGTCCTTCATTCCGTCATGATCGTAGGCACAATAGACCATGCAATATTCTACAACGGGCCGGGAGAAAGAAGATTGGTAAAGTTCGAAGTAGCTCTACCATACTCGTCGTAATTACTCACACTGGAAGAGAATCTTGACCTTGTCCACTTCCTTCACACGAAGGATGATGGAATCATATAATGCCATCTTGAATTTTCTTTAAAAACGGACTGGAGATCGCGACACGGAACTGCGGCTTCTGAAATTATGCAGTACACGCTTGTCTTAATGGAGACAGAAGTCTTCCAATTCTTCTGTATCTGTTGCCCAGTTCGTTACCGAGATGACGAGTGTGATCAAGATGAAATGAACTTTTGTTGCTTCGGGAGTGTGCTGGAATGAATTCAAGTGATCATACCAATTGTCGGGTAGATAAGCGACATCAGCTCGGTAATTTGGTTCTAAGTTGGCTAACCAACTTTTTCTCATCCATATCTGATCGCGAGTGCTATCTGATAACAGAATTCATTGATCGAGCTCATCATTGACTCGGATGCAAACGAATTTCAGGTATGTAGTGACTAGAATGATCCTCTGTTAAGGGAATTGTTACATTCAGTCTCTTTTTGGTTAAATTCACTCCCTTTTTGAATCAGGTGCCACACATAATTATACCATGTATATTATTTATTTAGGGAATTCCTAAACTCACCCCATCCATTTTTTTAGCCAATCACATTACTATCTAATCATATTTGATATTTTTAGCCAACCGGATCTACTGCATACAGCGACGGTAAGTTGAAGATCTCCGCTGGTGGAAGATCACCATCTCGTGAAGAGTCGTAGGCAGTGAAAGGTCGTAGAGACACATAAAATAGTTCATAAGGAGCTCCCAAGATACCTTTTAAACAATAAGTCTCTGTGTGCGACCTTTTGTACCGTTTTCCAATAAGCACTTCTAGAAGGCATGTATGCAACATTAAAAGCTACATCGGTAAAAATTTAAGGGATTTGCTGTCTGTTTACATAGGATCAGGCTTTCTTGTGCAGCTCAATTCAAAAAATTCAGAATACCAATGCAACTCAATCCATCTGCGTGGACACAATAACATTTGGAAATCCAATGTGGCATGGAGTTCAACGAGAGTTATTAAAGCATGCATTGAATATAGCCCGAAACCAGTATCAATTGACCCGCAATAACAATAGCAAATTATCAAGGACCACTTGCACCGGTGTACATCAGCAGACCCTGGGCATGCAATGTGAACATAAATTTTACCAGCTAATTGAACACAACACACCACTTGCAAAGAAAAGACTTTGACTCACAATGGTGGCTCAAGTAGGAAACCCCCACATTAATCAAGAAAGACGGTAAATTTTTCGAGTTACTAACTTTGGATCTACCTCATCGGCAATATTACATTTACAATTCAATTCGCCAACAGTTAAACACAAACAACAATCCAAGATCCTCCGACAATCAGGGGAAGAGGCAGGTCATCAGGTTCACGCAATCATTCAACATAAAGAGATCCTTCAGCTTTTGAATATGTCCAGACAGAAGATCAAACTCAGACTTCTAATCCACAAACCCCTCGCCTTCCCAGATGCAGTATTTGTCAAGCAACAGGACATAATGCCAGGAGTTGCAGGTTGCGTCCTGCATCAAAGTCCACTTTCAATCAAATCAGTTAAGATTAGTTAAAGTGATGAAATATGATTGGCTAAAAAAAGTGGATGGGGTTGAGTTTAGGGTAAAGCGAGGGTGAATTTAGGAACTCACTTTACTTCTATACAGGGAATTGTTATAGGGAACCGTTATTCAGCACTCAGCCTCCATAAATTATTAGATTAGTGGCCTCTGACTGGTTAGAATAAGTATTAAAGAATAAAAAAAGTAAATTACGAAGAATCGTTACTAAATTAGGGGTATTGATATCCCGACAACTTTTTTTTTAAATTACAACATGCCTAGTTGAATTATTCCTCTCACAGCTTTTTCTTTTATGCAATATACATACATGATTTTACATTTCAGACTAATTACATCCATACACACCCTGAACTGTTGCTCCAACAGCTCCAATCGTGGATTATTTGTGATTGGCTAATACACAGAACGTTTCATCTATGATAGGCTATTACTTCTGACAATTTCCATTTGACACATAGCATTTGAGCATCGGACACAGGGAAATGCAAGTGCAGCAATTGCGGAAAATCGGCCATAACAAGCGGTCTTGAGGAATTCCGGTTACAAGGTTAGATTCAGCACAAGCTTTAGTAAAGAATTAGATATTTTTCCTTGACAGAATTATTTCCTAACACATTTTACTTTCGGCCGTTAGTGTATAATAACTTTTGCATCTTCACGACGCATTATAGCTTAACAAACTGGCAATAAATCGTCTACTAGTGATGAGTGTTTAGCTCAGTTGGAGGTATCTTTCTCTACTAGATTTAGCCTTAGACGTAAATGACTTCTATTAGTCAAAAATGTAAACTTACTTATTTTTCAAAAAAGTTGTGGGAGTAATAATTTAAGTAGGTATAACGTAATCTAAATTGTGAATAAATGTTATTTAAAAAAGAGTTGTCAGGATATCACTACCACTAATGATTGCTCTAAAAAAGTTGTGGGAGTAATAATCTAAGTAGGCAGGATGTCATTCAAAATGAAAAATAAAAATGTCATTAAAAAAAGTTGTCGGAATATCAATACCCTAAATTAATGGCACTTGTAGCCTCTGATTGGTCTGAATAGATGCAACGGAATATTCTAAAAAATAGAAATCACACAGTTGTCTCCTTCAACTTCAATGACATCTACAATGGACTATCCTTGCACCCATCTTTTCGTCACCAAGTAATACCGCTGTCTGCTGATGATTTTGATCAGCATTGGTGAATGGTACAACCAATGCCAGTTAATATTGAGGGTGGGACCATGCCAATTGGCATTGAGATAGTATTGAAGAGGATGAATCATGGGTATGGGAATGCTTCCAATCATCGTAAGCGTGCGCTGCTAGACTATGTATTTGGCAGTCAAAGACACAGAAACTCGCAATCCTGTGCAAGTGCGCACGCGTGGTAGGCCATAGAGCTCAAGGCAGGGACTTTCATCGAATTTTGAGCATGCTAGCGCTGCTTTGGATGCTCCTGTGCATCGCCGAAGATGTCGAAAATGCCAAAAGACAGGTCACAATGCCAGAACCTGCCGTCAAGAAGCAACAGCAGCACCAACAGCACCAGTAACACTGCAACAGTAGATTTAGATACAGACTTAGATTAAGTAGTACAAAATTTGCAGAAACCGAGATGTTTTTGATATTATTGTTTCCATTTCGTTGCATTTATTCAGACGAATCAGAGGTCACGAGTTTTATAAATTTATGAATGGTGCGGGCTGATTAACGATTCCGTAATTCATTTTTATTTATTCTCTTATATTTGTTCAAACCAAACAGAGGCCACAATTGCCATTAATTTATGGAGGCTGAGTGCTGATCACAGAAAAGTGAGTGCTGAATAACGATTCCCGTTGTTATATTGTTATATTCACTCCTTTTTCACTCCCTTTAAGTCAGGTGACCAGAAAAGTTATATTGACTTGCTTTCGCTTAAAATTCACTCCCGTCTACGTGATGTACTCTTAAGATAAGAGAACTTTTTGCCTTCTCCGCGTCTTACCTTCCACCAACTTTAACTATGCATAGTGAGAATGGTACTGTAAAGAGAGCGCTCATTGTAGCAAGGCGGTCGTGATAGAACGGAGGCAAATCGTAACTGACGCGACACTTTCTGTTTCTTAGATACAACAGACGCAACCGACTTGTCTTCGACATCAATATTGGAGGGTTTGCTTCCACCGCGCGACAACGGTATGTAAAGAGATGCTGACAGTCACGTAATAATAGAACTCTGACGAGCAGCAAATGCCACACTTTTCCGCTTAGCTTACGCGATTAACCCTCCAGGCATTCAAGAGGCCGAATATGGTAGCCGTGAAGAATTGCTTTCCGAGGCACAGAAATGGGCTCTTGGTCAGGGATGCGCAGTGACTATCAAACGTTCAGTTACCGGAAAAAATGCATACTTGAAATGTGACCGTGGTAGCGCACACCTATCTCAAGTGTCAGAACGCAAGCGACAGACAACATCTCGGCGCATTGAATGTCCTTTTCTCCTCTCTGCGAATTATCAAAAAAAGTGAATGGAAGTTTAAGACGATACAAAGCGAGCACAATTACGGATGTTCTCCTTCATCCCTCCGGGCATTCAACCCATAGAAAGCTCACCAAAGAACAGGCAGAAGAACTGAAGAAAAGGACAAATGCGGGTGTCAAACCGACTGCAATTTTGCCAGCGCTAAGGATGACGAAAAAAAACACCTTCACAATTCTGCGCACATTGCATAAGGCTCGAGTCAAAGTTCGAAGCAACCAACTAGCGAGGAGAACTCCCCTAGGAACTCTTTTTGATGATCTTCGAGAAAGTGACTATGTGCACCATATCAAAGCAAATAAAGGCGGAAAGATCACTGGCCTATTTTTTGCCCATCCGGACACCGTGAAGCTGGATAATCGATACAAGCACGTTGTTGTGATAGACTGCACGTATAAAGCGAACCATTACCGATTCACCTTTCTGCGCACCATCGAAATGACCGCGTTTAACTAGACGTTCTACATAGGTTTCTGCTTCCTGGCCGGGGAGAAAGTGGAAAATTATGTGTGGGTAATGTCGAAAATTGCCAACAGTGTGGAAAAATGGATCTGCGTCAAAGTAATCGTCACGGACCGGGAACTGGCCTTTATGTCGGCCATCGCACAAGTCTCCCCATCGTCCTCGAATCTGCTCAGCATTTGGCATATTAATAAAAATATCGTTGCAAATTGCAAGAAGCAGTATACAGCCCAAAAAACTTTCGACGAGTTTCTGCAAATGGGGAACGTCCTGCTGTCTTCTCAGATGGCGGAAGAATATGATAAGCAGCTTGCCAAGTTCGCAGACAGTCTCTCGGAGAAGTCAGAGTTACTCGAGTACTTGACGACGACTTGGATCATCTACAAGTAACGATTCGTGAACGCTTGGACTTCACGGCATCCACATTTTGGAAACAAGGCGTCTTCGCGTGCAGAGGGAGCCCATGCGTACATAAGAACGTTCCTACAAGTCTCGACGGGAGACGTATAATCGGTGTTTAACAGCTGGCAATTGCTCTTATTCACCAGATCAAAGCAGAGGAAAGTCTGAGAAGCGAGGAGGAGATGGATCATTTGCTGGAACTTCCAGAAATACTCGCATCGGTATCCAGAAAAATTTCTTCGTTCGCATTAAAAGATTGTCTTGTACAGCATGGAAAAATCGATTGAGAACTTCGTCCTTGATCTGACACTATTCATCGGCAATGGGATTTCTTGCCCACATGACCTCGCGGCCATCGTTGAGAATCGGAATACATTGGCCGTTTCCAACTTCTACGCGCAATGGCACCTGGAATGGAACTCAACAGATGTAAGAGCCGTGAATCTTGTAGAATTCAATCCTTTTTGGTTCACTAAGTTGTTATGAACAATCGATCAGGCAGAGGGGAAAGATTCTGAAGATCAATGGGAATTGATTCGGTCGCGCATCAACATCCTTCCGGAAACCGAACAAGAGAAGGCGATTTCGATTGTCGCACACTTGCTCGATGGCCAGAGCACTGTTGTGCAGTACAAACCGACCTTTTTAAACCCACAACCCCGCGGAAGACCAGTCGGCGCAAACAATCTCCCAAAGAACAGTACGAAGCGGGATGCATCCCATATCGAGCACGAGGAAGATCACGTAGGAGGACGGAGATGCGGGGGATGTAGAGTAATGGGCCACAACAGACGTAGTTGCCCTTCAGTCGATCGTTCCGGTGGGCAGAATCAAGAAACGGTATACCATAATTGAATGCATAATAATGCGCGTCATGTGGCTTAAAAAGGAGTGAATATAACAATTCCCTATATATAAATAAGAAGTATACATAGTATAATTATGTGTGCCACCTGAACAGAAAGGAAGTGAATTTAACCAAAAAGGGAGTGAATACAACAATCCCCTCTATTAGATGTGTCTGTATTAGCAAACTTAGACTAAGTGACTTCTCTATATGCCTAACTATCAATTTTCAATACCAAATATACATATACATATTTATACTGTGAGAGTTGCTAATATAGCTTCCTATTGACCGCCTTTCATTGCAGTTGCCTTACACCACCACAATACGAGACTGTGCCCAGGTTAAAGAAAATGGAAACTGCTCAAACTACAGCTTTCTGAAAGCATGTGACTATTGCCACAGACGTGTTTGACAAATACCACAGACAAAAAAACATCTTTGATTGGCTAATTTGTGTAAACTAATATAAATTGATCGACATATTACTGCGTCTACGTAAGATAGATACATAATACCTTACCGTTTTCACGTTTTCGCAATTCCTCGCTTCCCTTCCTACCACGCAGCAACATACAACGAGTGCGCAATAACAGCGGCTTTCAAGCAAACGATGGATTCAAAATACACGAAAGAATATGGTGTCATTGTTCAGAATAAATTGCTGCAGCCACCAACCGGACTTGTTGGAGTTGAATATAGTTCTCATAAAGCTATGGAAAAGGAATTGAGTGAACTCGTAACGGCACTATACGGTCCATTAGAAATGTGACCGAGGAGGGTCTTACCGCAATTGGCTTGGTCTAACGGAAGAGACTAGAGCACGAAACACTTCCACAGTACGCGCCAATTGTCCATTCCGCTTGAAAGCCATACAGATAAACTGCACTGGACTTTCCACGTGGTTGAAGAGGATCATAATCATATGCCATCCACCTCCACAAGCGCCCATCCTGTCCACCTCAGGTCGAAACAGAAAAAAGACAATAGTTGGATTATATGACGCTGGGTACCAACGAGAAACATTCAAACATGATTGCGGAATGATCGCGGAGTTTTTTTGCCTATAAAAACTGAATAACGTCCAAGCCGCAATTCTTAAATATATGGATGGCCGTACACCGATGGATGCCCTTGTACAGAAATTTCGCAGATTGCGCAATTTGATGTTGCAATAATAGGGAGCAATGATGACGGCAAACTTTCCCACCTGTACTTTGCCCATCCAAGATCTACAGAGATGGCTCGGAGCCACAATTGCATTTTTCTGGTGGATTCCACATGCAAGACAAATGCTTTAAAGCTTCCATTGTCGCAACTCATTGGGTGCTCGTCGATGCATAAAACATTTTCCGTCGCATCTGTTTTAATGATAAACGAGAGTCAATCCTCATACTCTTTAGCAATAAAATCCTTTCGATCAATCTTTAGGGACGGATTTCTCCCGAAAGTTTTTCTCGTTGATCGCGAGCTGGCGCTAATTTCAGGAAGTCAGGAACATTTCCCTGCTTATTAAAAAAAATTCAAAACATCTATCCCAAAAGAAGAATAATGGATAGCCTTCTTAAGGATTGGAGGGCAGTTATGTACGCACAAAAAGAAGGCTCCTTCGATGAACTATGGCAACATTTTAAATTGAGTTCAGACAGTGCAATCATCATAAACATTGTCGAAACATGGATTCCCTACAAAGAAATGTTTGTTACTGCTTGGACTGACCAAATAACGCATTTCGGTCATACTGCAACCTCGCGCGGTGAAAGCGCTGGCTACATGCTCAAGCAATACATGCCAACTAGCATGAACAACCTTCTTTCGTGCTGCGAAAAATTATACCTAGCTATTGAAAATAATCTCGTAGAGCACGATGTGTCCCGACAGCGTCAACAAATGAGAATATGCAACTATGCACAGCCAACGCCTCAAGGAATGATTTTTCTGGATATCAACTTGAAAGTTTCTCATTTTGCACTGAATAAAATCTACGAGCAGTTGAAAGTTCCCGCCAGCCACAAAGAAACGATGAAGACGTATGCTCGGAAGTATTTCCACGATCTGGGATCTTCCCTGTAAGCACAAACTACGTCAATATCCGCGTCAAAAACAAACCTTGCAAATGAGCGACATCCATCAACATTGAAGCTTGGCTAAGACCCACCAACTAAGTCTTCTTCCAATGCGGCCAGCCAAAAGTCTCCCGCTCTTACTTGATCAAGTGGACACCAGCTTTGGTGCCTTGCCAGACCATCAGCAGACTACGACACTCGAAGAACTTCAGACACTTTCGCAAGAGCCAGTAATTGCGCGCCCCAAAGGAAGGCCGCGCCAGCAAAATGGATCGACGCGACGCAATTTATCTGGGTTTAAATATGTGGAACCCAAGCAGAAACCCAAAAAACGTTTATGACAGGCTGTGGGGAAGCAGGGCACCGCTCGGACTCTAAGAAGTGCAAGAAAAACATCAAATAAGAAATTCTACTATGAATCTCAGGTAGACGCAGTGATATAGGCATCCTATTGATTAATCACATTGGTTTACACTAATTAGCCAATCAGACATATTTTGTCTGTGGGAATAGTGAAAACGATCGATGAATCACACAATAGCCAATCATACTAGTTTACACAAATTAATCAATCAGAGATGTTTTGTCTGTGGCATTAGTCAAAACTCTGTGGCAATAGTCACACCCTTTCTGAAATTGGTGGCCGCCACATTACAATGGGAGTTGGATTCTACTTGACGGATCCAGGCCCGCAGCAATGATCTTCGAGTCCTGAAGAATCCACCGATTGATCCTTTCGTTGCGAGCTGATCCAGTAGCTTCACAAGCTGAATGTGCTCGTCTTAATCGTAGCACTACCGTCAAAAGTACCGAACGTGCGCAGTGAATATGGTGTAGATGACGGAAAATACTGTAAACTTGAAGTTGCTGATCGGTGATTACTGATCGAGCAAATGAGAATTCCGATCGGTCCAAACCAAATGCAGCGCCACCACCTGTAGTGCAAGTCATGAGTCGGGTATAATTTGCTGATAGCCCTTCCAGTCCGACCGTATCATTGGCACAAGTGCACATGCAATATGCGTCCAGCGTGGATGGAATGAGAAAGAATGATCTTAAGTAGGGAGCCGTAATTGTACCGTGCAATCACACTCGAGAAAGAGATTTCGATTCGAAGCCACTGCCCCACACGAAGGTCGAGTGTACTATATAATGTCGGTCAGAATATCATCAAGAAACCGGAAAAGAAATCAAACTGGTAGAATCGTAAAGGCCAGTCAAAACTGTATGTCTTCAAGTTTGAAAGTATACAAGTTCGAAGATGTAACCATAAACATTCGAACCCGTTATGTAGCTTATGTATTCGATCTCTCCCGCGTCGACCAATGTGTTAACATCGGATAAACTGTTGGTGGTGGATCCTGGAGGGTGCCAGACGATTTGAGGGAATTGAGAGCGTGGAATAGTTGGTAAAAAGCGCTTCCTCTCCTTGCTTTGTACTCCCACATAAAGCGATCCTATACTTTTGTTGCAAGTGATGAGACCAATTCTCGAGTACATAGGCTGTAGTATCTGAGTGAATTCATTGCAGAGTCGACTTAACAACTCTTCGCCAGCCACATCCGATGTGCCCAGTTCTTCGCTGCTGTATCAAATGTCGACGAATACTTCTGTTTGGGCATATGTAGCAATCTCTGAAAAAGTCTTGAAGACTTCAGATCGCGAAAGCTTCTGCGAAGGAATTTCTAAATGTCCGATGTCTTTTGTCGACCATGCCAAGATTGTACCAAACATTCGCGTACTAGGTTTACGAGCAGCAGTTACATGATAAAGTTCTCGTTGTGATGATGTATATATCGTCGGGCTGTGTAGTTCAAAGAAAGTTTGGATAAGAAAGTGTTAATTCCGTCGAATCAGTTGTGCGATCGCAGGAATAATGTTGCGCATTGACGCAAACAGTTATTGGAAAAATTGAATGTGATAAAGCTTCAATCATCACATAAAGCACTTGCGGTCCATCATCCTGTCGATGAAAATATACAAACTCTTCGCTGATCAGTAGGACAGCAAACAATCTCTATCCATATTTTCTATAAAGGTTTTGTTCGATGTCACGGTGCCACATTTTTGGGTGGTATTTTGGATCGGCACTCGAAGAAAAGAGCTATCCATAGGGTGAAAAAACTGCCTCGCGGAGCTCCCTAGATACTTAACACTATGACTAGGCTCAAGATCGCGTCACATATCTTGTATATTTTTTATTATTTGCAGGCTTTTCTTGACTTTCGTCTTCCAAGTTTCCAACATTGTTCCAGTATTTAAAGCTGTCTTCAACTGTTCGAGCATCGTATTCGCTTCCACTTTGACGGCTTCAACAACTTGTTAGAAACATTTCCAATATCATCACCACGGTGTCGGAGTTGGATTCGCAAAATCTACTTTGTGTTCCAGATAATTTCCTGCATGTCGAGGACGGGATTATTCAGCCTTTCAGACAATTTAAAGTATCTTTTCCGACATGCAGATGTAATCAATCGATTTTTGCGGGGTAGTGGTCCTGTAAATCTTTTTGATTCGGATGTTGGATTCGCCTAGCGTCTACCACATCCGAGTGCGAAAGCCATTGCAGGCACGTTAGTCGACTTGGTTCGTGTCGTACCGTTTCACTCATAACATCGATAGCTTGATCTAAGAGCAATAACGCAAAGCAACTTTATCATTCCTCGACTCTCACCGGTGCATATACGCTGAGAATGAGAAGATGCAAACCAAAAGGCGATTTGAATGCTTCTTTCGGTGAATTCTTCAGCTATTCTATAACCAGGAAAGCCCGAAGGAAGGATTGTTATCACACCGCCATGGCAATGTTGCGTTGGATGTAATATACCACTGTTGGAGTCATTGGCAAACCATTTCCGTTGTAATTTCGAATGTAAAAAAAACTGAAATGCTTCCAGTTGACTGTAACCGTAAACTTGGTGTCTTTGAAAAAGTTCAATCGAGTGTCTTGATAGGATGTGAAGTATAAAAAGATGACCATTTCTTTAATTCCATTGTCATTCACCATGACGGCTGAGATGTTTTTCTACAATGATATTTTTGAGGAAATCTTGGCATTCCCGCTGAATAGGACCAGCGTTCAACGTTGTTTTATCATCTCGAATTAAGAGATAAATTGTTCCATAAAAATGCAACTCTTGAAGGATAGGTCGTTGATATCACCACAGAGGACTCCACGACATTAACAATTAAGACAAACACTTTATGCCCACGGCGGAGTGTAACAACGATATGAGCACAGCAATTGGAGGTAAAGACAATGATGACCCGAAATCCAAATCACTGGCCCATCGGTGAGATAGTGGATTCAGTGATTCAATAACGCAAGAGCATTGGTCCTCGAGTCAAACCGTGAGCTATCTGCGCGACTGACTTCCACCAAGACATTACTTTCTCGATCATACGCCCCGCTTCGTAGGAACGTTTTCACCAACGTCGCGCCTCCATCGCATCACATGTACGGTCGTTCTAGTCCATGCATGAGATAAGCACCCCACGCATGTGATCTAGTGCTGCTCGGATGATTTTGTCTGTGCTAATGCAAAACTGTACTTGCCTGCGAGCATGAGGTATTCAAGCATCGGCTTGGACCAGCTTGTCCGGTCGGAGCGGGTAGAGGGCGACTTCAAATCGATTTCCACGAGCTCCTTTGTTTCCCAATTCTGATTGTCACTCCGCTTTTCCACCGTTTTATGGCGCCTTTGATAAAAGCGTGCCTAGTGTGCCGTTTGTTTTGAAGTGGCCACCTCTTTTGGCATCCGCGCTTCCACGTGAATCACTTGGATGCGATTTCATGATCTGGATTGGTAAGTGCTTGTACTTCTTCGATTTCCACCTCCATAGTTGCGAGCACAGCAAAGTATTTACTTGTCACCACCGAAGGGAGTGCATGAGGTGGTGCTTTGGAAGCCATTGAATAAAACGATTCAACCCTATTACGTTTTCCTCTTGTCCATGCTAACTGTATGCAAGCATCGCCATCGCACTACACTCGAGGTTGTGGCGCTAGTTTATCTTCCAGCTGGAGGAGGAGAGGGGGTGGTTGAAGCATGTGAGGCTCTCCGGGTAGTGTGATATCGGGGAGAGAGTTGAGCTCCAACAAAATTGTCGAAGAGCTTCCTTCTGGTTGCGTCATCTTCAATTCCTGTCTTGGATCTGGCTTCTTCACCTTTTTTAGGCCACCACGAGTGTTTTTGCTGCTTCTTTTTTCTTTGCTTTTTGCTTTTCATTTTGGTTTTATTTTGTTGTTGCCGCTACTCTCAAATCGAGCAGTTAGGACCGCGTTGATAGAAACGTGGTCGTTCTGAAGGGATAGGAGCATTTTTCCTCTCACAGGATAAAGCAACTTCCCGTATGAAATTTGCTCGCATACTTTAACGAGGCGGACCAGCTGTGGAGGCACGCTGGAGTACTGAAGTACAATGTCCACGTCGACATCACGACTCCCTTACACTCAAAAGTTTCTAGGAAGGTTACAAAGACTACTGGGTATCCTAGACCGTGAAGGGGACGTAAGATGGGGATCCGTTCTTCGTCCACTCCCACACCGAATTACGTCGAGGAAGTATTTGGATTCTAGAGAATCATACTGCTGGAAGAAGTAGTGATCCTATGGATGATGACTGGTTGGCATTCCAGCTGTTGAAATTCATCCTCGTGTAAACCATCCCTCGAAGATTTCCACCAGGCATTTTCGATACTTCAGCAATGGCTCTTCTATCCAGTAGTCTCTCGAATACTGGATTCCGTGATCTTCCACTCGACCGGACGGGATTTTCCTATCTGGTGTACGCACCAACGCTTGCCTGTATGCAGAATCATGGAATAGGTGGCCTTTGAGATCTTTAAGGACTTCGCTTCTTCCAACATTTCATCCGATAGCAACCCCCTGGGTGCTCCCCGTCTACATATAGTTGCAGTATAGCCTCGATATCCGAGGTTTTCGGGGGCTCCACCCAAAATTTCGCTCGAGCTCTAGCAATGCCTTTACACAAGCTTACAGAAGAACTCCTGGGACTTGATAATATCCGCCAAGGTTGGATGGTTCGTATTATCCCCACTTGAAGGTGCCTTTGGCTCACCCTGTGACGAGGCAGTGATAGTACCACCGTTACCACCCTGGACCGTCACAACGGGAGTGGGCGTATTTCCACGCCATCACACAGGGGTGATGACTCATTATCAATAGACCAATCACTCAAAGGAAGACTCATCAGGGTTGTCACGTCAATACAAGTGGACGCTAGCACCCTAGATTGTGTCGATATGTCGACTTGAACTATTGTTCTCGAGAGGAAAGTGTTAAAAAGATGCTGTCTTTCGAGTTGTTTGTACTAATCTGGTGGGTTATGAATTAGCCGGCAAATTGAGAAGTGTATTCTAGACTCATCAATTGCGCGTACCACTCTGTTTTCTGGTCATTTCTGCTGAGTAATTCTCTGCGGCGGTAGTAGCTTTCAGCTTTGTTATTGGTATATGTGTTCGCCGACTCCGGAAGAAGTTGCCGATAAAGGTTCAGGCTATTTTTGCTGTTTTTGAGCCCTGCAAATGACCAAAGGGTCTTCAACTCACTCAGAGCTATGTATTAGTATATTTTATGTTCGCGTTCATCAGATCCATCAAATTTGACGCCATTATCTGCTCGAAGAAAAGGTTTTGCGTGACATGACCAAGTTACTCACTTTTTGGACAAATACGCCTGCGTGTATGGTATTTTTATACCATTGGAAGACTGATTAGGACGCTAATTGATTCGTTCTCAGGATCAAGGTTCTTATTCATGGACACGGCAAGCGCCATAGAAAAGCGATATATTGCAACATTTGGATATTAAAAGTTCATCAAGGCATAGTGATTATTCAATAATTAAAGCAATATAAAGGTTATCAACCAGGAAACCCTTATCCAAGGTGGAAGCTTTCATTACAAACCGACGGGTTATCCAAACCTGAGAGATTATCAGCAATACCATCCGATGCATCGTGATTGTATCAAATTTCCTGTCCAGAAGAGTCGTTGCTGTGCTTGATTGCCTTGCTCTACATAATCTGAAAATGACAGCGCCCTTACACAAGTCAATTATTGTACTGCGTTTGATAGTGGATATCACTTGCCCAGCACTGAAACTTTGACCTCGTAGATGGATACAGCTGCTATATACGCTTCCAAATTATATTCCAGTAATGCCTAATTCTTTTCTTTCATAGGCGGTCTCAAAAAACATTATCTTCACTACATTAACGAGCGGTGGAGGGACTCAAGAAATTGTTCGAATAAGGGTTCAACGTCACCTTCCTACATATATCATAGTATTTATAGAATGGATGTAACTCACTGTTTTCAACCATGATGCTCACTGCAAGAATACGTGGTAAACTCAACAGAGTATGTATCAAGCCGTCAGGTTTGCTAGTTCGTTGCAGGGCAAAGGATCACGGCGTGAGCACATTCCTGCTTCCCGACATTCTTCTCTATTGGTGACGACACCGTGGAAGGGTGCGACATTTATTTACTCATATTGTTGATACTGAAACAATAGCTGGCTTAGATGAAAAGACGGCTATCAAAGAAAGATCAAAATCGGTCCACCAGCAGAATTTCACGGTTGTGTCTTCTCTCTCTAGAGCAAGCAGACTGGGCATCAAGACGAGGTCTTCATTTTCGAATCCAAATGAATCAAATCCTGCATGCTCGACATCTCAATCGAAACCTGGTGGACCGGATGTGCCTGCTGCGTCACAATCAGCAATAGATGATTCATTCAACAGAAATGCCGTTGATCATCCGTCTTCAACTTCGGATGTAACGTATCTGACCATGCTTGCTGATCAAAATTTGATAGCGCACCTGAAGAACACATTGAACAGCATTATCAAAGAAATGGATTTGATCGATCAAAAGAAACTGTTCTATTTTGAGGCTTGGTACAGAACTTCGAGGACTTTTAGGCAAAGCACAGGATGAATTCCTCGCATATGAATCGTCTTTTGTCACAATTATCAATGAACTAAGCACAAATTCTGGTCTTATCATAGCTTTACAAAATTTTGCATCCTCTCTATCTCAGTTACCCCCTCTAATTGCGAGGATACAGCAGCATCGAACGCTTTTTTTGAACAAAGTTTTTAAACGCGAGATTATGTTTGCATTTCAGGAAATAAATTCATACTATACGTCAGCCTTCATCGAGCTGTCAATGGCAATTGGTACGGGTCAGTTGAGTGTCCTTGAAGCGCCCGCAAATAAGGAGAAGGATGGCAATAGTCAGAGTGAACACGAGGTCAACTACAGTGAGCGAATCGGTACGAACATAATTAGCCGCTCTTTTTTTTATGAATTTCTGACCCTGAGGCTGATAAGCTGCGCTTGAGAAGCAAAGGATATGCATCGAGGCACATCAGTACTATTTTGGCACGAGCTTGAAACCTTTGAACTACAAAAAAGCAATTGAACTTTATCGTGACGCAGCACAGAAGGGAATCGTTGATGCGCAAATCAGTCTTGGCCGTATCTACTTGTACGGTATTCCAAATGTGCTGGCCTCTGACTTTTATCAGGCGGAGAAATACCTCAAACAAGCATCTATGTCTGAATGGAATCCCCACACTAGTTACTTGCTAGGAACTTTATATCTACGTCAAGTACACCTGACGGATCGTATGCAAAAAATGTATCTTCTGGCAGAATCTTTTTTTTTACAAGCTGCGGAGAGGGGACATGCAGATGCACAATTTGAACTTGGATGTCTCTATTTGACCGAACAGTTTGCCCATACTGAAGAAGATCTCAGCGTTGATTCTCGTCGACCTATGGCAATGAAATGGTTACACTCAGCGGCAGAGCAGGAGCATGGAAATGCCGAGTACAAATATGGGGAGCTTTTGATCGAAATAGATAAGGCACAAGGTGTGCACTACTTGCGAAGAGCGGTGGAGAAGGTCAGCTACTGCCGCTTTTTGTCAAAAAAAAGCCTAAATGATCCTGTCGTGCTGTTCAGAGCATCCCAGAGGCCATGTTTGCTTTAGGAAGATACTACGAGAGTGTTGATAGTATCGAACAAGACCTTGATCGAGCAATCGGATATTATCGCCAGGTGATCCCATTTTATATCATCATCCTGCCTCATATTGACTCTGACCCTTGTGACCCTTTTAGGCCATAGCGCGAGGCCATTCTCTTGCGAAGTATCACTTGGCATGTTCACTTTTACTACGAATGAATACAGAGGGGAACGGAAGAAGCACCAATTTCTGGGACGTCATGTCAATGGAAATCTCGAATACGATCCAAAAACAGCAAGAGATCTTATATCTATTTATGCAAGCAGATTCGGAAGGAGTTGTCGAGGCCTCACATCAAATTGGACGACTCTGGGAGTCTTTTCCTTCCAATTACAACAAAATGGTAGGACTCTGGCATTACAAAAGTGCATCGATGGGAAAAGTGGTAAGGTGCTTACGTGATCCTTATGAATGCCGTTGCACCAACTCGCACCATCATGACCAGCCAAACCCGATCGCAGCACTTCGAGCCGCTTCCATGCTATATGACGGCATTGGTTGCAAAGCTGACAAGCGAAAGGCTCATTACTTCTATACGATCGCAGCCAATGCTGGAAATGCAAATGCACTAAATGCACTCGGTAACCATCCTGCCATCTCCCGGCACCAAAACGGCCCTGATCACATTCTATGCAGGTTTGATGTACGAGGATGGAGAAGGTTGTGAATTTGACTTTGCCAAAGCCGCTGAGCTTTTCCACCAAGCGGCATTATCAAATCATCCTCATGCTCATTTCAATTTGGGATGTCTTCTGGAAAAGGGCAAAGGTGTGGAGCAAAATCACTCTGCAGCAAGGTCGCACCTTCAAAAGGTTGGCTATCAAACTTACACGTAAACATTTTCATGGCTAGCATCATTTGTAGGCCATGGAGTTGGGATATCAGAATGCTGAAAATTCAATTCGTCAAAGAATGACATATTCTAGATTGCATGAGCAAGCTCGTCGTTAGCGGTTTTTGGCATGATTATGGCTGAGAATGAAGAACGCATTTACCTGATCGCTAACCTGTTTAGTTTCAGTAAAAAAAGCTATTATGAAGCAGGATAGGGTGGATTCGTCTTTGTATTACGCACATCCTGCGAGCTAAATCGAAAGAAAAAACTTCACATCATGCACAACCTCGGCGTTCGAGTTTTCCACTCTACTTACTCGCCAGCTGGTATCTCATGTCAATTCGCGACGCCCAAATTGGGCTTCCTCCATATATTGAGCCGAGACGACTCGATTGGCAAAGCCACGACCGTGAAGCTCATTGGCAGCAGCTTGTGAGGTGGAAATGTCGCCAAACTCGATATAAACTTTGCCTAAGGCCTCATCTCCGTATCCTTCTTTAACCCGTGGGAGTATGATTGTAGTCACGGGGCCATATCGCTCACATTCTGATCGAATATCATCCATGATATCTCGGAATTCATCTTCGTCTTCAAGCTCTTCTGGCGTCACCATGTTTCGAAGAACAAGCACTCGAGAAGGACTACCAATTGGGCCCAAGTGCACACCTGCCATCGATATTGTCTGCATGGCGGCTCTGGACGGATCAAGACCCATTTCGACGCCTGCGTTTACTGTACCTGCGGCATTTGCAATTACTTTTGCGCTTTCCTGAGATAATGCACGGCGAACTGTGAGTGTTCGATCACCAAGTTTCATGTCGTTTAAGCCTATGCAGGCTGCGTCAGTAACACCGGAATCCATATATTCACAAAATGCATAGCCCTATACAAAAAAAAGTGTCAAGAGGGTTGCATGATCAAGTCAGTGACCATTACTCTACCTTTGACAAGTTGGTGGTCAAATCTTTGACTAAATGGAAGGATTTCAGAGGCCCAAACGCTTGCAGCAGTTCTTTTATTTGTTCCTCAGAAAGGTGGTAAGGAATGCCACCGATGAAAACCTTTCCAGGTCCATCCTGCACAGTAGTCGATACAATACCAAGTGCTGCTAGATTGAGCGCAGGGATCGGGCCAAGATCCTTTGGCACCAAACCAGGATTGTAATCATTTGGGCGGCGTATTTTGAGTGGTTGCCCTCTGAACGCTATTCCATCCAAATTCATGCACGCTGTAGTGAGCTCAATACTCTTCAATTCCACAAACGCGAAATGTCTTTCACGATTGATGTAAACAGACACCACAGCTCCTCCTTCTTGTAGTTCACCAAGAGCACGGTCGATCACGTCATTGAAAAATGCCGATATTTCCATCTCGTTGACTTCACCAATTCCACCTACATAGATGCGCCGTGCATGACGAGTTTGTTGCGCCATTGGAGTATTGAAGTTTTGCTGAATGGAAAGATTATCATTCGTCAGCTTAAAGAGCATGGAAGAAAAGATTAAACGATTACATACATTTGTACTATTGCTGGGAGGCGGCCCAAAAGAAGCAGGACCAACAGCCCCTGAAAGTGCTGCCATGTTGTGCTGTAAGATGGCTTGTGCTGCGTAGGCAGCTGCATTTTCCTCAGTAACCCCAGGTGGTCGCACATCAAAATTTGATTTTCTTCGATGACGACGTTCTCGCTGACGTGATTCTGAATTTGACCGACTTCGTGAGCGCCTTCGATGATATTTTATCTAATCAGCTGGATCACATATCTAAGCAGAAATCACTCACCTTGAGCGTTTACGGCGTTCAGTCCGGTCTTGATGCTTTTCTCGCTCACGATGACGATCTCTTTTACTATCTCTGTCCCGATCGGGATCTTTTGATCTCTGAGAGACAGAATGACGCAAATCGTTTCCGCGATCTTTTGTGCGTGCATCGTGTGGAGATCGTGAACGACTTGCTCTCCGCATTTTACGAGAGCTTTGTTGCTACATGTGATTGAATCAGTATGTGATAAATGCCATGACAGAATCAATTGAACATAATTACGTTAATTTCGAACTGATTGTTAAATGCTTTTGTAGGTTCATTCTCTTGCGAGTGAGAATCGGAAGATGTGTTATTTTGGCCATATCCTCTTTTTATCGAAAGCAATGCAGAATCAGACGCAGCATGGGATGGGGTGGAAGCTGGTTCTTTGTTCATCCAGGCAGGAAGCGTCATAGCTCGACCTCGACCGGCCATTGTTTTTGCTTGCCTAAACAAAACTTTCGAAATTTAACGAGAAGGTAATGTACATTGTATGGAGCCGAATTGCGATGTTTTAAACACATGTCATTGAAGAATCATTAGGATCACTATTAATTTCAAGGCCTTTCTTCATCAAGGATGCATGTGGTAGAATGTATTAGCCTAGCTTGAACTAGAAAATAGCTGATGACGTATTCCTTTCAAAACCTCGGACGCGATTTACGCATGATGAG
This sequence comes from Albugo candida, assembly GCA_905220665.1. NCBI lineage: Eukaryota > Oomycota > Peronosporomycetes > Albuginales > Albuginaceae > Albugo > Albugo candida. Next base: position 186,261 of record CAJNAR010000004.1, read on the forward strand.
CGTATTTGTCGACTTTGTGCATCTACAGTGATAAATAATGGTTGCACCCGATTCATGTTGTAAGATAATGAGTCCAATTCGATTCACAATCCAATTCGTTTATGCTGATAACAGACGACTATATGAATTCGAAGATACGTTGGAAAGCAGGCCGCCGTAGTTCCAGTATGGCTCTCGTCCTTGTGAGCATCACCATTGTGCCTAAACGTAATTGAATTCGAATAAGGTAAACACGTGCCTACCTACCATATTTGATGCTCTTGTCGAATGATACTTTTCGAAAGTGACACATTCTGCATAAACCACTACATCAGAGCGTTCATGCATTTTGTAACGCTGCCGTAGTGTGATTTTGAGCGTTCATTGATTTGCTTACCTGGACCACGCTTTCGCACAATTTGGTCCAAGATTGGAAGGATTTTCTTGCATCTTTCAAATCCAAGTCATTGAAGCCTCAACGAGAAGAAATGATGGATTTTAGTACGCGTGATAATCGAGTAGGCTAAGGGTACGAACCTGGTTCGATATGAGCTCTGAAGCCTAACGGTGCTTTACGGACTGCCTTTATGAAATAAGCATTGCACTTTTTGAACATACGTTGATGATCTGCGAACATGAAAGGGCATGTGGTGAAAGTTCTTTTCAACAAGCGCATTTGTGAGGGCGACATGTCAAGACAGAGACTCCCTTATTGTGTGTGTGCAACTAAATGTAGTTTATCCTGCCCATCAAGGTCACGGTGCAACGAATGACCTATCCGCGTACCCAGTTCACCGAACTTTGAGTGCTAAACAGCAGCAATCAATAGCCAACATGTCACGGGCAGGAGAAACACCAAGGGTGATACTGGATAGTCTGCGACAAGCAGACCAAGATTGTCTGGCGATTGGGAAGGACATATATAATGTAAAACAAAAAGGTGGTACACCACAACTGTCAGCGACAACGAATATGTTGGACAATAAACACTGTGCTAGCTATCTTTCACTTAGGTGCGTAACAATGATTTGGACGGCCGTTACCCAATTGAAGGTGTTTTGGACCTTTTGGATGAAGAGAATGTTCATCACAAGGCAAGCTGTGACTACGCCAGACGTTTACGTCGCTTGCTTACCGCACCCAAAGCTGGTGTATCTGTGGCCAAAGAATTCACATCTAATTCAATCTTTGTGATGGATTCTACTTACAAGACCAACAGGTAATTGTGCATTGCGCCGCGTTCAATTTCAAATCAGATGTTTTATTCAATATTTCTCAATTAATTATAAAATGCCGTTCTTGCACATCGTTGGCGTTACTCCCACAAATCAGACGATTTTACTTGCCTTTTGCTTCTATCAAAAGGGTGCGAAAATGATTATGCACGGGCTTTAGTGGAATTCAGGCATGTGTTTAAGTCCCTCTTCACTTCTGTAACTTTCTTTTTTTATTTTACTATCCAGTCAATCAGGTATTGATAGTTTTCTTCCGTTTGCAGCGTATTATATAGTTGATCGTGAAGTCTCGGTCATGACAGCTGTGCGCCGCATTCTCCCCAAGCTGGATTATTAATATGCCTATGGCATATAAACAAGAACATTCTGGCGAAGAGAAACGGTGATTTCAGTACAGAATACGACGAGTTTTTCCAGAATTGGACACAGTTATGCTCAGCAATAACAGAAGAAGAGTATGCATCTGCTTGGAGAACAATAGAAGAAAGCGTTCTTGTAGCCGTCTCGCGATATGTGCAAATCTACTTGGCTGCCACACCGGGGACGTTTTGTTGTGGCGTGGACAAGACGCAACGTCCATTTAAGTCACAATATGTCACATCCAGGGTTGAAAGGAAGTAACAGCTACACAAAACAATGGATCACTGTATCCACCTCCGATATTCATGAAGTTTACGGGAAAATGGTCTTAGCTGGGGAGGCGCAACGCAGAGAAATTAGCAGTGCATTGCCTTAGCAAGTATGCAAACCCCATACGATTGCGCATCACATTTTGGGAAAAGCTGTGCGGAAGGTGTCCAAGTGCTCTTCAAAAAAAGTAGGTTATCAATCATTTTATTTTTGAGGATACTATGACTACTGATGGACTATACCTTGTTTGCTGGTCTGTTTCGTTCAGGTCCTCCAGCAGTATGAGATCTCACTTTCTCCGGAAGATTTATCGCCTTGCACCAGAACTTTTAGAGAAACAATGGGACTTCCTTGCAAGCATGATTTACGCACAATTTTATGGAACAATTCTCAGTTATAAATGTCTCAGTTTGACAAACACTGGTGGTTGCAGCGGCCTCGTCTAGTGGAATCTCAGCAAGAGGTATCTGATTTTTCTGAGAAGATCAGAAGGTTGGAAAGGCGCCACCAGGCAATGAATCCACACCAGTACATCCTTTTGACTGCTGCTCTTGGTTCACTGGACAATTCCAAAACATTTCTGGTCCAAGAACCAGCTATTGTACGTACTCGTGGCCGCCCGGTGGGAGCTGGATCTTCCACTAGGCGAGATCCATCTTTGTTTGAGCATGCTAAAAGTCAACCTCAACCCCAGCGGAAATGTAGTCAGTGCAAGAGGGTAGGGCATGATCGACGGACATGTCCCCAATCCTTGTCTAGTGCGTCTTTGGTATAGTTGAATTCATACATGTCCTATGTTGCAAACAATTGAAATAAAATGTTCTACATAGAAGGGAGTGCTTCCAGTTGTTAAACCCTGGTGCTGTTACGACAGACACGACACAGGGGAAGCGAACTAGAACACGGTCTTTAGTTTCCAAAAGAAAAAGTGATATATTGATTTCTTCTTCTTCTTCAGCTAGCTACGAGACGCCTAGCTCCGATACAACAATGTTATGTAGTCGACGCATTTCCATATGGCTTCGTCATCATTTCTCCAACATGTTCCACTTTCACCACCACTGGCATAGTTGAAAACAGAGGTGAAACAGTTATCTACAGGTTCGAACAGTATCGCGACGAAGTTTTCCAGGCTTTCGATTGGCTATTAATCAGGGTGGATGTACAAATAGCAAGGGGGAGGGTGTTCATTTAGCAGTGGCTAGACTTCATTGCTAGTTCTGTGTAAGAATGGCCTACAATTTCTGCAATCGATATGGTATTTTTGAATGTGTGTGATCCAAATCATCTTGTGCTCTGTAATAGTCATTAGATGGTTCTTCCAAGAGCTTGGCTAGAATGATGAAGGAGTGCCGCGACTTAATAATAATTCACATAAAGCTGGCTGGAACAACTTAATTTGAATGATAATTTAATGTCAGCGTACGGTAGCTCTTTAAGCCCTCCAAAAGTATAGCTCTTTCCAGGACCAAATGATGTGCGAAGTACGGGCGCTTTTATGTTTTGAACGAGAGCTAAACACAATTTTGAAATGAATGCGGAAAACATCATTTTCATTCAATATTTGATTTTTTCAGTGATTGCCATTTGCAAACAAAAAATATGGAGTTGAGCTCTGCATCCGTATAGCTATGCGCGACGCTCAATACACAAAACTGAATCTTGCACCCTCCATCACAATCAAACTTAGAGTATTTTGACAGAAAGCAATAAGATACAGTCGACATGTAATGGTTCCAGCGCTTACTCGTACAGAGGAGTGCAGAGGACACGTCGATAAAATGTGACGTAAGCTCCCAATAGTCTTACGCTATTTCTATTTTATCGAGACATTCGTAGGCGTGTTCAACTAATTCGTCAAGATCGTTGATGCTACTTCAGCAGCACAGAAGCGAATTTACCATTGAAGCCTCTAGATGGGCCAAGATACCGTGAGAATGCATCCTCTTATATCCAATGCAAAGGTTGACATGATCTACAGAATTTTTACGTAAAAGAATCATTTTCTCGCGCTTAAAATTGGAGCGAAGGTACAGACGCGTCGCCCATGTGTGACTTTCATGTTGTCAGATAAATTGAAGCGGGAAGAGCTCAAGCTTTGAATTTTGACGCTGAGCTATTCCGCAAAATGAGTGGTACACATATTACCACTTAGCGTGAAAATATGCCGTTCAAGAAAAAGCGTCCTGAGTTGCGAGCAAAATCAGAAGTGCAATTCGAAAATGGGGAACATTTTAATGCTGCTACCAACTATTATCATCTAAATCAAAGTGCGAAATACACGACAGCATCAAATGCGGCCATACAAACGGAATTAACAGAGCATGCTCTCCTTCTAATGTCAATGTTCGATTTGTTGAGCGACGAATCAGAAAAAAGTAAGGTTCACACTGTACTCGATATTGGTGCTGGTTCTGGACTCAGTACGTACTCAGCAGCGAAGTGGTATCAAGCTCATGGTCTAGACGCTTTCATCATTGCATTTGACATAAGCCAGTCAATGCTCCTTAACACCTCCGCCGGCGAATTGTATATCAATGGTATCGGAGAAGAATATCTCAATACCAAAAAGGGAATAGTCGAACATTATCGCGGAAACGCGGCTCAATTCTTTCCGTTACGTAGTGCGATAAGCGATTATGTGATGGGAATTTCCATGCTGCAATGGTTGGACGCAGACGGAATTGAATCCTGCATTCATTCTTTACGCCGTGTATTAACATCCACGGGATCCTGTGTGTTTCAATTTTACCCGTCCTCTATTGAACAAGTTGAGATGGCTGAACGGATTGCACTCCATGTGGGATTTCAATACGCTGAAGTATTTGTATCCTTTCCTCACAAAACGCCCGCAAAAAAATGGTATCTGATCATAAGTAATGAAGGCCTCATCGATTGCCAGAACATTCCACTCTCCTGTTTTTTTGGTCGACGTTTTCGGCGGCGTTGTGCGTGGCATATCGTACAAAACTCAAAGCGTTTATCGGCTGATGGAATTCGATATCGAGACCGTTTACGAACAGCGCATCTAAAGCAAGTTTGGCACATCTATAGAAAGCTTCGCAGAATGAGCATACAGTGTTGTGAACCTGAAGTGAACATTCTGGCGGTTGATGGAACAAGTGCTGCCAAGCAAACTGATATTCTTAACTTCAAAGAAGGAGAAGAAGCTATCGCGCGAGCGCTGGAGACATACTTCGACGGATGCGGCTTGATTAAAAATGCGGTGACGTACAGTTTAATTGTAAAATATGCGGATGAAGTGATCAATCTTTGCCACGAGGTACGAAATCGATTTGGCCCAAGAGGAAGGTTTTAAATACGTCAATTGTACAGGTGTATACAAAAACCATTCTGGAATTAGGAGGCAAAAGTCCAAACTGTTTATAAACAAAAAAAGCAATTAAAGCGAGCGTGTCGAAACCCATTTATTTTAGAGCTCGATAATCATTGCTTACGGGTACGACAACGGAAGGTTGGCGTACAAATGCAACTCAGAACTTAGTCCTAGTTGGATGATTCTGGTCAGTGTAGCGCGCTGGACATCCTTGTGAAGAATTATTGGCCACATCATATTTATTACAAGCTAGCCATACTTTCGTATTTCGGTGGGGGATGCAGCCGCAGGAAATAAAAACACGATAGACAGCACAATGCATGGTGCTTCACAAACATCAGACGTCAAACATCTAGGTGTATTTATATTGTACTCAAATCGATCAACCATCTGACCGGATCCACGCGATGAGCACATTCACCAAAAGTCTTATTTTTCAGAAGCGTGACTGCATGTTGGCTTCTATCAAAATTGCGTGTAACATCTGTATATTATCTATCGTCCAGCTGTAGCATTGTCCAAGAAAGAGAGCTATGCTCCTCATTTATCTCGTAGTGACTGATTTGATTTATCGGGCACCTTTATGCAGCTACTAATCAATCGAACGACTATGACTACTTTGTTCCATGCAACGTGTATCGAGAGGAGCGATCACTAAGATTTGATGACAGATATGTACACCGACGTCCATTGCTCGGCATAATTTCAGTCGGAATGTCTCGGTATGAGTGTTGGGCCGAATTTGTATGCTGCACTATGTGTAAAAAAAAGCTAACACTGTGATTGTATCTCGGTATCTAAACTAACCACAGAGTGCGAAGCATAGCGACACAAGCATTCACGCTAATCTTTTTAAATCGCTGGGACCATGCTTTGATGCTCCATTCCGTTTTCTTATGGCGTGTATAATGCTTCGAACAGTATTTTAATGAGTGCTTGGTCAATTGATTTGCCCGCTTTCACTGGTTTCGTAACCAAAAAGACCACGGGCGGTGCTATAAATCCAATGTCACTTACCACGCTTTGCAAGCACAACTGTTATTACATTGAACGAGAATTGTGGAATTGTCGATCGCATCCCACATGATCCGAGTGTAAACAATATTTAGAAAGATCCTGTGAGACGTGCTTGAAGCTGAAAGATGTGTCAAGAAAGCTCGGACACAATACTACCACGCCCATAATTTTCGAAATCACATGCTGAAATAAAACATCACAATATCTTTGTAAAAATGTCTCACTGCATCAAACTCTGAAGTCCATGTCCTATCGTAGCATGTATGGTACTTCAATCAATAGATATCCTGAGAACACATCCAGAGGTTATCGGGGCGGGATTTTACGGAAGTGTGTCAAGAGTTGAGAGCATCCTACACTGTCAAGCATACATTGGCAAAGTGTATTTAATTGATGCTGATACCCAAAGTGACACATAAATAACTGGGTGAGAGCTGATGTATATCCTACAGGAATTCGACTATTTGAACACTTCTATATTTCACGTGGTCCTGTGTGCGGCGTAATGCTTTGGAGTACTCGACCGGACAGTGAATGCAGATGATGGTACAGTGCGAACACCAGATTATAGTGTGATGAAGACGACACATGGCATTCAGCTACTTGGCATACATTGGATCAAATCGTGACGTCGCTATGTCTTTGATGAACGCTTCCGTTTGGATTTGATTATATTCGAGGACAAATGTGTCGATCATAGTTACGCGCCACCGCTAGACTGGTGCACTGAGGTACTGCTGTCATTGCTGATGCCAAATAGTGATGAATACATTCTCACATGATTGCAATTGATGTAGCAGTAGATCTCGCACGTTTGGTCAATTTCCTATGTCAGATTGGGTGCGTTTAATGCAATATATCCTTGACTTGACAATCTATTACACCATGAGTTTATGTATCGTCGTACTCTATAGATGCTAAAAATTAACAAAATAGATCGAATTCAATTTGTATCGATAATCGTCATCTTTGCTCAATCCAAAAAAGTAACAAAGATCGTGCAAAAGAGGTATAGCCTCCCCATGCGCCTTTACTTGGACTACGCTCCATATCCACACGGTATAGCAAGATGAAATGGGACGAACATCACTATTTAAGAGTTCCCAATGCTAAGCGCTCTGCTTTCTACTCAATTCATCGAGGAAGTCGCATCTCGAAATTGTGACTGGAAAGCGATGCATTCTATGTGGGCTCCATGGAATAGCTCGAAGATGCACGCTTTTTTACAACTATACGGTACACTACACGCATGGTCCAAAAATCGAAATAGAGTCGCTGAAAGTCGCTCGTTCTATAATACGAATTCTCCGTCATCATAAACGCTATCGTGTGAATATAGGAAGAATCATGGTATCTGTGCAAGGTTCTCTTGCCAAAACTCTTAGTTGCTTCATTGACGCAGGAAGAGCACCGAAAATGACATCGAGTCTTCGACGGAAAGCTTCAATCACGTGACCAAAGTCCATGTAGCCCTACAGATCAAACCGCTATCATGTGAGATTTGGTTAACCACTCTAATTAGTAATTGCGCTCATACCGCTCCCATTTCTACAAAAAGCGCATCCAGTACTGGAAACAGAACACAAAACATCTCTTCAAAAGCATGGTTGGAAGAGTCTGCTTTGATTTCTTCCCAGTTTGAAAAGCTTGATAAAGGTCTCAGCGTCGACTCCTCTTTCACTTCATGACTCGAATCAATGGCCGCGGCTATCAGCTGGAAAAACGTTTTCAGAGCATTGAGAGAGCTTTCATGAGTATGACTTCCACCATCGCCGAATCCAAGCGTTTCCGTCAGAACGGAGACGACGTTGATGCAGGCAACTGCCAATGGGTAATTCTTCATATTTCCCAAGCTGACGCCAAACCGAGTTCTCTCAAAAACACGTCGAAAAACTTCATTGTGAGATTTCACAAAGTAAATAAAGCAGTGAAGGCCTAGTAAGCCGCTAGATCTCAAATCTGATGCTGGTCCACCCCGTTGAAATCCAATTTCTTGCCACCGTTCATCTGTATTTGAAAGATACGATTCACCAGGGTACAACTCAGACCACAGCGTTTTGATCATCATGTTGACCGTTGCGAAGTCTTTTGGCGGGCCATTTACTTCAGGTTTGACATTTGCCTTCAGTAGCCGACGAAGGCGAGCTACCGTGGAGTGGAACTCGTTCTTGATAAGCATGCGTATTTGCAATTCACTTCGTATAACTCCCTTAGGGAGAGATATCGCCGCTCTTGCTGCATCATACCACTGGCGACATTCCGTTGAACTGCAACAAACAAAGCCAAAGCGCCCAAACACAATCAAACACTTTTCTTCTCGACAAGAAATCTGCAGCCCAATTAAGCGTAAGACATACCACGGAGGGCTGTTGGTATCCCAGTGTTCAGGATAGAGAGCAATAGAGCCCTCATGAAGAAGAACCTGTAAGCGTCCTCGAATGCTTGTACGTGAAGTTACGCGTCTTGTATCGATATGTTTTCGTTCCAAGACAGCTTTTCTCAAAAGTAGACGAGGGTAACGGCTTTTTAAATCGCTTGCACCAATTTCACGCCGTGTTATCTTGCATAGGAGCAAGAAGAGATCATCTCGAGCTTCAATCGTGTCGAGAAATATTGCCCAGGGACGACTGAATCCCTGAATGGACAACAACAAACCATACTCTTGATCTCTCCCCTTACTCGAATGAACAGTGACTGCTTTCAGCTCATTGAAGCTGATTGTACTAATTGCTTCTCCTCGACGCAGATCTGTAATCACTTTCTCGGCAAAATTGAGCTCCAGCACCCTTGTTCGCATATGGTTTGCTCGATTTAACTTTCGTATTCCGTAACGAAGAACAAAAGCTTTCACGCCAAGATCATTCCACAATTCCTCGAATCCCGTCGTCCCTAGACATCTGCTTTGAGATCTCTACTACAAATGAGTGATTTCGCCGTCAACATACCTTCAAAAATTGTCCTGGTTCCGACATTCATCGATGCTTGCAATGCATATACCCATTCATTCATTTCATAGGCGGAAGGTGCTGACATCACGTACTCGTGAACTTCAGAATCGGCGTATGTGACTATTTTGAACTCGTGTTCTTTGGTTTGTTTACAGTTTTCGACTACGATACATCTAGATGTTGATGAGAGCTCTATGGTTTTCGTGACCGATTTTTCGACACTATCTCGTGCGTATGATAGTTTCGGGCCTTTTGGTCTATACATAAGAAAGTGATGTATGTAACAAACAAAAGGTAATGACAATTGGCTCATACGTGCGATGTAATGTGAACCAGCGTTTATGCCATGTTGGTACGTACGGACCACGTTTCAGCAACCAGCCTTCCCGAATCTTGGTATGTATATCAGACGTACGGCCAAACGAAGCCATCCGATACCAAGCTAGAGACTTGGAACTGGATCCATCGATAAATGACTTTGCTAATTCATCGATAAAAGCACCTCTCCCAAGACAAGGATCGAAATAAACCATATCAGTTTTAGGGCAGCCTGAAGATAACGCTTCATGAAGTTGGTGATCAAATTCAATTTTGTGACCTTTATCCTCAGCCAATATACTTGAATCTTGCTCCGTCTCTGACTTCTTCTCCCAAGTAGGTGTAGGAGGAGACTCATAGCCTTCCGACAAATACGACACGGAATGAGTATCGGTTTCTTCGGCATGAGAGTCATACTTGCTTCCATGATGATGATTATCATGAAATATGTTGTGACTGAATGATTTACTTCGATTCGGCCATTCTTCATACTTATCTTCCGGAATTGTCACAGGTTTAAGTGATATGTGTTCGTCAATTTCGCTGTTTCTATAAGATGAGTCGTCTTCCTGTAACGCTAAGCTAGCACGTGTACGGTTGTCAACTTCAAAATCAGTTTCTTGTTCTTCCGAGATAAAAGACTATCAAGCAGCGATCCATCAGCATGGCTAGCTCCTCAACATTGAGCAAGACGTACATCCAGCGCGAGTAACTCTGCCTCCGATATTTCGTCCATAACAGGATCGCCACCTAAAGATGTGATCCCTGCAGGATACGAGTCAATTGCGGATCCAAGTCACTTCAGTATAGTTGCCTAAAGAGGCAGAGATGACCCTGCAGGTGAGATGAGGAAGGACGAACGGTAATTTCCCTAATATTATGTGCTCACACGACTGCCTTTACATGCAAACGCACGTGATGCAAAGGAATTCTACAGAACAATATGATGTTCAACATGAGATCAGAACCAGTCGAGGAAGTCGCAATATTCACATTCATCCACTCGTAACATTCAATGTTGCTGACCACTACACGAGATTTTGTCGGCAACATTCACCGGCTGTGGCCGCCTCGAAGACAACGCATGTGATTGGAGCTTTGTTTGGCATTCAAAAAGGATTAGAGGTGTCTATTCTTGATTCGTTCGAACTCAAGTACGAAGTGAGCGACCGAAAAGAGGTTCAGATCGATAGAGATTTTCTCTCTGGAAGATTGAATCAATGTGAGTTCTTTTATGCAATTGGGCTGATTAGGAATGATTATAACGATCAATTAAAGTCTCACAGGTATTTCCCGACTATGAGCTTTTGGGGTGGTACTCTACTGGGCCGAACGAATTTGAGATGGATATCACGATTCACAAGACGGTTCGTATGGCGAAGCACACTTATTAGATCCTCACAACAAATTTAGATGATGGAGTTTAATGAAAGTCCGCTTTTTCTGGTCATGGATCCTTCTATGCAAAGTGGGAATGAGAAGAGAAAGCTCCCAGTATACCTATATGAGTCGGAATTGCATGTTATGAATGGAGTACCTAAAATGCTTTTCGTACAAATTGCATTCAAGATTGAAACATCAGAGACTGAAGGCATTGCCATCGATCACATATCGAAGGTGACCCCCACAAGTGATAGCAATAGGTCTTCAGGTAGGTCTCCTTATTTGTGTCACTTGTTACTCAGTACAAGCTGTGTTAGTTCATCCTCATTTGGGCAATGTTCGTGATGCCATAATGATGTTAAGTCGACAGATTGGAATCCTCGTGCAATATCTGGACGATATACAGAGTAGTACGTGAAGAAATGTCGAGGAATCGCATTTGTCCTTCTTTATCCTAGATGACGTGACGATCGATCATGGCCTCCTCCATCAGATCTCAACAATATGTAATCAGCTTCCGGCAATGGGCTCTAATTCCTTTGAGCTTGCGTCGATAAAGGTACTTGGAGTACACATAATGATAGAATTCAAGTAATCATCTGCTTCTCAGGACCATGTTGACGCCAAGTGCGTTGCATATCTGGCTGCGTTGACGAAGGGTGCACAATCAACCAATACTGTGACCGAGCGCTTCTCGAGCATTAGCTCCCGGGATACAAAAGGATGTTAATGCAACATAACGAATAGGAATAACTTAACACAATAATTTGGCAGCCATTGATTAGATAAATTCGATGCCTATTGACATAAACCGCCTGCGCGTTGAGCGAGGTGGTGATCCTGTGAAAGTAAAAGAAGACCAACGAAAACGATTTGTATCAGCTGATCTAGTTGATGATGTTGTCGCCCTTGATGAGCAGTGGCGGAAGAAGCAAGGTCAGGTTGAGACTATGCAAATGAATGTGAATACCATACAAACAAAAATTAAAGAATTAAGTAAAGCCAAAATGGATTTCAAGGACATCAGTGAAGAACGTAAGCATCTCGCAGCACAAATTCCAGGCCTGAAAAAAGAAGCTGACGCGCTGAAAGAACAAGTAGACCGAAAATTGGCCACGATCGCAAATACTGTGGATCCAAGCGTCCCGATCTCTCAAAATGAGGACGACAACCAAATTATTAGAACATGGGGACAGCGAACCAGCAAAGAAGGGCTATTGTTTCATCATGAAGTCTTACATCGAATTGACGGCTATGAACCAGAACGGGGTGTTCAAGTTGCGGGACATCGAGCTTATTTTCTTACCGGTTATGGACTGCTACTGGAACAAGCATTGTTGCAATACGCCACAGCGTTTCTGATGCAGCGTCAATACAAGATGATCAAACCTCCTTTCTTCATCAACAAAGACATCATGGCTGGAGTGGCTCAACTCGACGATTTTGATGAACAATTATACAAAGTGGAAGGGGAAGATGAAAAGTATCTAATCGCAACATCAGAACAACCTCTTTGTGGATACCACAAAGGTGACTGGATCCAGGAAAGCTCCTTGCCTCTTCGCTATGGCGGGCTATCGACCTGCTTCCGCAAAGAATCTGGATCTCATGGAAAAGATACGTGGGGCATCTTCAGAGTGCACCAGTTTGATAAAGTAGAACAATTTTGTATCACTGAACCCGAAAACTCGACGGAAATGCACGAAGAAATGCTCAAGCATGCTGAAGATTTCTACCAATCGCTCAACTTGTCATATCGAGTGGTGAACATTGTTTCAGGAGAACTCAACAATGCGGCTGTAAAAAAGTATGACCTTGAAGCCTGGTTCCCTGCTTACAAAGAGTATCGTGAACTAGTTTCATGTTCGAATTGTACGGATTATCAAGCGCGAGCAATGGAAATACGCTGTGGCATAAAAAAGGAAAATCAGCGTGAAAAGAAATACGTACACATGCTTAACTCCACGCTATGTGCATCCACTCGTACCGTGTGCTGCATATTAGAAAACAATCAAGATGAGAATGGAGTCAAAGTCCCGCACGTATTAATACCCTTCATGGGTGGGGTCACATACATGCCTTTTGTACGAGAGATCAAAAAGAATTTGCAAGCAATCAAGATGAAAAAAGCCGCTAAGAAAAAAGGCGAAATGAATTAGGTCACATTTTTGGATGTAGCTCTAGTGTTGCCAGAATGTGTGCAAGAAAGCTGCCATAAATCACTACTGTTTTGTTCACCATGCGCTACAAGATAAGCATCGTAGTAATGATCGTCCTAAGTACCTGTTTTGAGAGCACGCTTCTCAACATAGCTACTGATGTTGATGAGCAGAAAGGTGCTCCCACACATGAGTACCTATTTGGCAGAGATATGATTGATTTTCTGCAGTATCAGGTTTGCCATACGCCAGACCTCAGCGGGAGCGTAGAAGATTCCGGATGTAACTATGAGACCGTAGATAAGGCCGTCTCCGAACACTTTCATCCACTATTAGAGGAATTATCTCAGCTACGTTTTTTTCGCTACTTTAAAGTGAATTTGGGAAAAGAATGTCCATTTTGGGTTGATGATGGCATGTGTTCCAGCATCGACTGTGCTGTTTGTGAATGCCCACAACATGAGATACCTCACACATGGTCTAAAGTGGAAAAAACCATTCTGGCGACTTTGAAACCCAAAATAGAGACCAAAAAGTCGGATGGAACCACATCCGATGCTCTTGGTAAACCGTGTTCAGATCAAGCAGGAGAAAGCGCTCTCTCTTGGGTAAACAAACACGATGCATTTTCTGGTGAAACCTACCAAGAATGGGAGGATGGAGACGAATCTGAAGTTTGGAGTGAGTCTGAAGATGACACTAACATGGTCTACATCAATCTATTAGAGAATCCGGAGAGTTATACTGGATATAGTGGATACCAGGCTACACGGATTTGGGACGCAATTTATAAGGAAAACTGTTTCGTCCCTTCAGTAGGAATGTGCTTCGAAGAACGCGTGTACTACAAACTGATCAGTGGTCTACAAGCTTCCATCAACACTCACATTGCCTTGAAATACAAATATGGAGAGTCTTGGGGACCAAATCCTTCTTTGTATGTAGAACGCGTTGGAAAGCATCCTGAGAGATTGCACAACTTGTATTTTGTACACTTGTTCGTTATGAGAGCACTCGGTAGATACCGAGATGAATTACTGCAGTATGATTTTTCTACTGGCGATGTAAAAGAAGACAAGCGTGTGGTGGAGATTCTGCGTCGTGTGGTTCTAGAAGAGAAGGAAAAAGCAGCTTGTCCCGTGGAAGGCCAATCTGTGCTAACGGGATTTGATGAGCAAGCTCTATTCCGAGTGAAGCGCGGTAAAATGAGCGCGGAGCAATATTTGGTTGCTCAATCAGAAAAGCGCCGCATTGAAAATCAATTTCGCGAGAAATTCAGAAATGTCACTCGAATTATGGATTGCGTGAGTTGTGAGAAGTGCCGGTTATGGGGGAAGCTTCAGATATTGGGACTAGGCACAGCAATCAAAATTCTTCTCGCTGAAGACATCAAACGACTTCCAAAACTACAACGTAATGAGATTATCGCTCTGATAAATGTTGCCAACAAACTTGCTCAGAGTATCAAAGGAGTAAAACTGCTTCGCCGACTCGAGCTTTTGGACACCCTCAAGACGTTTGGGGTCATTGTTGGCATAGCAATCGCCTTCGTCGCATTGATCATTCTTTACAAGCGAAAGCGAGTAAAGCGATCTGAAAAGAGAAAGTCTAAAGAGAAGTCACAATAGTGTAAATCCTTTACACTATGGTAACGAGTTTACACCGGTGGACATTTAAAATGGCCCAGCTAAAGTCGGCAAATCAAAGTCCCTCCGTCAGGCATTTCAGCCCATGTGTAAATTGTGATTTTATGCTGTCGATGCAACAGCACTGTCCGCCTCAGGCGGTGTTGCGGCTCTACTCAGGTATGTCGGGCGGCTTCTGCCCGCCAGTGATTCTCTTGTAAGTCGCGCGGTGTTGATGGCTGAGTTGACATCTCTGTTCCATAGCTTATTGCACTTTTTGCAAGCCAATAAACCATGTACTAAGCGGAGACGTCGCTCGTTTTCTGCCAGTTTCTTCTTGGGCTCTAAGCGAACTCGAAACTTCTCACACTTTGCATCTTCCTGCTGACAGTGCGAACACTGACAACTCGTCCTGAACTCATCGACCAAGTAGACTTTGTAGCCCCCATTGCGAAGCAGATTGCGAAATCCCTTTCCTTTCGTTGGTTCTTTAAACTTCCGATGTTTCTTCTGTTCCGAGTCAACAATACCGATGACGACCTCTTCAGGCTTTTTTAATTTCTGAGCCAAGCGATGTAGCATTTTCTGTTCGGATTTGCGAGTGTTCCAGAACCTGTTCAGTTTCAGTTTGCGGTAGATTCGAGCTTTGTAGGAAGTTTCTATTTTGGAGTTGACCAGGAGCTTTGCCTGCACATATGCCTTGAATCCTTCAAACGACAAAGTTTTATGGTTGTAGACCGTCAAATCAGTCTCCCACTGTGTGATACTGCGTTCCTCGACATACTCGTGGTTCTTGGCGTTCTGTATGATCTGGTCGTATTTCTTCTTTTTGGTCTCTTGTCGGCGCTGATTCTGCGTGTATCTGAATTGTTCACTTGCGTCCTCATTGGCACAGTACAGTAGGTCGCTCATATTGGGATCGATGCCGATGACTTTGCGCTTCGAGAGCTCATCTATTTCGCTTCCCGTGATGTCATCAATGTACTGCTCTGGTTGCACTACTGCTTTCCTCTTCGGCGTCTTCTTACCATACAAATCACTCCTGATGAATAGTAAAGAAGCCGAAACGCCATCAGTGTCAATCATATTATTGAACCGATACTTCTTCATAGCAAACTCTTTCTTGTTGACATGAAAGAAAGTGCCCCAAATCATGGCTTTGTTCCTGACGAGTTCTCCTGCTGTCAAGAGCTTCGACTTTGCTCCTTGATCCCACAATAGATGAACGAGAGTGGTTGTATCCAATGTGATATGCTTCGGAATCAGGCTGGTTCTCAGAGGACAGAAGCTTCGGGGTCTTCGATTCGCTTGTTCAACAAACGCTGTCATCTTCAGCATAGCAGGGTAATAGTCTTGTGGCTTGCACTGAATGTCGTAATAGATTAAAGTCTTCTCAAAGCGGCTCTTCGACGGGAGAATAATTTTCTTGTGATCACGAATCCATAAGTGGTAACACACATGCTATTTGAATGGCGAATTGTCGACACTCAATAGATCGTTTTTGATATCCCTCAGGGTCGGCGTCATTTTCCGAATCGATGCATCTCTTTCTCTATTGGTTTTACGAATCCGACGAATGCGGCTTTCTAGGTCATGTTTCTGCTATGCTGTGTTCACGTAGGATTCCACGTATTCAACATAATACGCCTTGATATTAGTCTCGAACATGGTCACGACTTGAACCGCTGCATAATCTAAGACAGTGCTCAGGTATTTGTAAGAGATTGCGGTGTGTTTTCGGGTAGCAATGGAGCAAAATGTTCATTGTAAAAAGCTGTCAGAGTGTTTCGCAAGGCTTGCATCTTTGCTGAAGGAGGCCGACCGAGCGGAGTCTGCTGGTAGACAGTTTTGAAGATCGTATCCACCAGCTTGAGGTCTACTTTGAGACTATCATCGATTCGATGAATCAAATACAGCTTCAAGAAAAACAGAGATCTGCTGACTATCTTGTCGACAGTACAAACAGATGAGGTGATCGTTTCTCCTTTCGACTTGAGTTTGATGATTGAGGCCAGACTGGTCTTCAAAGATTTGTACTGGGGTAATCAGGGATCTGGTGGGTCTACAAATTCCATATGTTGTGTGTTTTTCTATATTGTTCCCCGGGGTTTTATTATCAGATTTGAAACGCACTTAGTTTTTCTGCAAATAATATCGAGGAAGCCGTTTAGGATCTTTTTGCTGATCTTTACTGCACCACGTGTGGTGATCTTTTGTGACGGCTTTGGCGATAGACAGCCACGGACGAGCCAGCTTTCCAGGAGTGTTTGCTCCGGGTATGAGGGTATATGAAAAATATGTCCTTATATCCGGTATCAACTCTAGTAACTGGCGTTGCCTATCCGTGTCCTGATCCAGATCACCGAGCTAGACGCTAGAATGCTCGTCGAGACCAAGGATAGCAACAACTTTGTCACTAAGTTGGCGCTGTTCAGCAGCGTAAAGATCAGCCTTCGCTCTCATCTTATGCACAAGACATATATATATGTTTATGTTTGTTTATACTGCTTCGGCGACATGAGTAGAGTGGAATCGCGTGGTCTTCGCCTCTGAGGATATTCACGACGTCTATAAGCGTACCGAAAATATTCTCGGTAATTTGATGGCTTGATCATGCTGATGACTCTCACTATGTCTGTACGAATACCCTGTATGTTGCGGGTGTGAGCTGTTGACATGTGATATTTGAATTGATTAAACCACCCCTCTCTAGCGTTTGTCTGAGGGTTATAAGGCACACTGTTTAAGCCAGATGGTTCCCGAATCGGCTATCAAGGCACGAATAGAGTGACCTTTGTGAGCCCCGGCGTTGTCCATAAAAATAGATAGCCACGTGAACGGTTATCATTTATGAGTCTAGTCAAGAGAATGACCATTCTTTCTGTCGTTGGCTCCTTGGTCATACATTTCCCAACCCAACAAGCTGCGGCTTGTGATTGCCCCGACAAAAGTGTGTTTTGTGAATACCTGGTTGTTATTTGTGACCTGTATGCATCGTTCACCCAAATCGCATCTGCTGTGTGCTCTATACATAAATGGCGTCAGCGAAGTTTCGTCAATGGATATGATTCGATCAATAGGATGTGCATCCGTCAAACGGTAAAATGCTCTGAGTTGTTGACTTCAGTTCACTGGCTGCCTGTATCTTTGTCTGGGAAAATGACCATGACGCGTCCTTTTTCTTGTCAAATTATTTTCCCTGTCGACTCGTGATAGGTGTCTTGCTGAAATATCTATCCTTGGAAAACGTGCTTGAATTGCACTCAACAGCTCTGTAGAAGATATAGTCTGATGAGTTCTGACATATTGAACCGCCCATGCGGCTTGCTCCTGTGTGATTTTGTAGGATATAGGATCACGGTTTTGACGCTTCAGAGAGTGAATATCACGAAAACGACGCGTCCAACGTGTAAGTGAACGTTTTGGACAAGAAAAAGCCCTCGCGGTGACTTGCCGGTTGTGTGACTGATTCAAATAATGTTAAACAGCGGCAACTTTGTAATCCTCTGACTTATGCTTAATTACAACCTAGAATATACTGGCATTTTAACGGATTTCACAGGGCCATTTTAAATATCCGCCGGTGTAAAAGCAGTACTTCAACTTCAATTTAGAGCAATGCGAGCAATTTCCCGCACGTGTTTACATTGCTCAGGCCCTATGAAAGCGAAGCCGCTACATCGCCATATCACCAAAGTTCTAAGCCCCTCCAAAGAGTATGTGAGAGTACCTTCGCATACGTATTGCAAGACTACTTTTAACGAGCTTTAGCAGTGTACTGCTAGATAATCCATATACCGGAGAGATATTAGCACGAATACCTTATCTCTCCAGAAACGAGGCTTTACACAAAATCGATAAAGCGATAAAGGCACAACGCGATTGGAAGCGTGTTTCTTTGCAGAAACGACAGTATCTTTGCCTGGAATGGATCAAGACTTTGGACAAAAATAGAGATAAAATTGCGTCTGAGATCACTCAGCAGATGGGGAAGCCTATTCAACAATCATATAATGAAATATGTGGAGCAATGGAAAGAACAAAGTGCGTGATTTAATGGATGCTAGGAACTTTATTCATATCTCTTCATACTTTACGAATTAAGAATGATGGTGTATCTTTCGGATCAAGCACTTGGTACGGATACCTTCCCGGAAGAGAGTGGGATATTTAGGCGCATTACACATGATCCGATTGGTGTTGTTTATGTCATTGTGAGTGTCATTATTTTATTGATGTACGAAGATGAACGCAGAGCCTTATTATTGTAGGCACCATGGAATTATCCTCTATTAACGGTAACGAATTCGATTATTCCAGCTATCCTTGCTGGTATGTGGACATCCGCTATGGAAAATATGTACAAAATGCGGTGCACCATAACAGGAAATACGATCATTTTAAAGCATTCACCGAGAACACCCTTATGTGGGGACCAATTCGTCTGGACGCTTGAGGAGGCAGGATTTCCGAATCATATTATCCAACATGCCTTCACTGATCACGATGTTGCGGCTGATATTATTATCCACCCAGAAATTGCATCCGTAATTTTTACTGGTTCAGTAGAGGGGTACGCTTGGAAACAGTAAAGATAACTTGAACTGAGGCTGTGACTATCGCGTAGTGGGCATGCTGTTCAAAAATTGAACCCAGGAAAATTTATGGATATGACGCTGGAGCTTGGTGGAAATGTAAGTATTCAAGCACGCAAGTTTTTCGTATCTTATCAATGTCGTCATCCCCAAGGATGCTGGATACGTTGCGTCCGATGCAGACGTCATTAGAGCGGTAGAAAGCCTTACCGATGGGGTATGCTACAATGCTGGTCAATCTTGTTGTGGTATCGAAAGAATCTATGTTCATTCCAACCACTATCAGCGATTCTTGGAGGAAGCAAAGGGATCGTTTGAGAATTATAATTTGGATGACCCACTCTATACATCTTGTACGCTTGGGCCAATGTCTTTGGCTACAGCACCGCAATCCCTGCAGGAGAAGGTGACTTGATCAAATTTCGTATAGTGCTACTCTTGATGACTGCGTTCATGTGCCAGGTCGAGGACGCTTTGACGAAAGGTGCTGCTTTGATATCCGGAGGAGGGCCGAAAACCGACCTAAAAGGAAAAGGCCGCTTTTTTTCTCCTACGTGTCTCGCTAGTTGCAACAACACGATGAAGATCATGTGTGAAGAATCGTTCGGACCTATCGTCGGTGTCGAAGAAGTCTTTTCAGATGAAGAAGCTATCCAAAAGATAAACGACAGCAAGTACGGACTGACGAGCAGCATTTTCACAGCTTCCAAAGAGCGTGCACTAAAATTTGGCGAAGACCTTTCCTGTGGAACAGTTTACATGAATCGCTGCGATACTGTCGACCCTTTATTACCATGGTCCGGCCAAAAAGATTCTGGAAAAGGCATCAGCCTCTCCAAGTATGGATTCACTCGTTTCACCCGACTCAAAGCTGTACGTTTCTGTGAAGTGTTTCGGATAAAAGCATTTTTATGATGAAAGTTTTTTTTGTTAGTGGAATTTTTCTTTGTGAATGTATATTTTGGACCTTAGGAATTTATCCTTCTTGCATCCATTGTTGTTTCAGTAAAATGAAGTCGCTTTATGCATTTTTTGGCAAGAAAAAAAAACGATTGTGCTCGCAACCTCATGAACAATTATATTTATTTTCAACGCCATCTCTGATGAAATAATTCATCTTTCAGCGGCCAAATGCCAAAAATGCCTCGATAGATGGAACTCAGCATATATATCAAGAGCGTAGAGCTATGGGGATGATATTGAGTGATGCAAGCTGCGACGTTTGCGGTAATGAGCTTCCCAAATCATCCAGGTCTGTGCTTGCACATAGAAACAACACGTGACGAAGCAAGAGTATAGATTGGTTTTGACAGCAATAGCCGTAGTGTCAAATCTATAGTTACCCAACTGTTCCGCTATCAACGAGAAAGCAGAATGGTAACTCAACAAAGCCCCGAAGATCTTTGCATTGATGTCTCCCTTTGACTAGGTATCCTGAAGTTGGGCTTTATGGGATTCAAAAGCTTGATTTAGCACCATGAACAGCTCCTGGGCTTCAACTTGCTGCGCGATCGAGACATCACGCAGTTTGTCCGGATGAATAATTCGGATGATATTTCTACATGAAGAGCAATCACTCACAAAGAAATGACATGTCCTGTGGTTGATAAGGGTAACAAACCTGTACGCTTTTTTCAAGGTATCATTCTCTGGCGAATGAGCGACCATTATCTGGTTTTCTCTCAGCGATTCCAGGGAAGAGATCTGATCAATTGTAAGAATCAATTGTATTAATCCTTTGCCATACGCCCATTTTTCAACGTGTCGATGCGTATCGCCGCGAATAGCGTCAGCCTCCTGCGCTTCTTTCTTTTTCAACAGCTCCATCTCATGACGCTCACGAAGACGTGCTTGCTGGCGAATATGAAGTTCCGAATCTATTCCGCTGGATTGAGCGGCGTCAAAAGAGCCTGATCTAGCATCTTCCGCTGCAGTAACGGCGGACGCATTTTCAAAATTGTGATTGAACGTATTTCGATTTCGGCGGGTATCTTCGTCCTGAACATTGGCTTCCCTCTGTCCGAATGGCTTAAAATAGGTAGAATGTTGGTGTTGTGCCTGGAATTGCTGCTTAACCTGTGAAAATCGGGTAGATTTCATGCTTGCGGGTCTTCGTCTACTCGTGCGCCTTTGTTGCTGCTTCTTCTTTCGTTCTCGTTCCTCTTGCGCAAGCTGTTCCCATTCTTTATCGTATTCTTCCTTTTGGCGGCTTTCAGCGGTAACTTTTTCTTCCTCTTTGCGGATATTCTCCTGATGCTTACGTGCACGTTTCTCCATGTATTTATTCATCCTGCTCTTACCCCTTTTTTCATGCGGAGAATCACGTCGAGAATCCTGGACCGATTCAGCGCCTTCATCTTCATCGCTTGAAGAATTGGAATTTTCGGACACTTTACTATCCTTACTAAGAATCGCCGATTTTGAGCGTGATTTTAAAATATCGTCTGGATTTGGCGAACGATCTTGGTCGTTGCTCTCATCACTGGAACTGACTCCTCGTGAAACCTTGCTGATGTGAGACGCATGAACGCCATTCAACGATGGAGAGGATGGAGATGATGACAACGATGATTCCGCACGAGGCTTGATTTTCTCAAATAAGTGTCTCTGTTCGTCAGTCGGCGGTGGAGGAGGAGGAGGAGATGGTGGTGCTTCTTGATCCTCCGTTGCACAATCTCTGGCACCAGAAAGGGAATGTGAAGACAAACGGTCATCACTGTCACTTCCAAACATGCTATCACTGGATTCGTCCTCTTTGCTCATCGTACTTAGTGGAATATGAAGTTTCGGGCGACGCGCAAGGTGTTCAAACTCGCTTCGAGCTGACGGCAAATTGGAGGATGAGGTCTCAAAAGAGGTAGCATTTTTAAAGGTTTTGTGTGTGCTGTTTTGTGGGGAGACATTTTTCTTGAATCGAAATGAGATTTTGTCGAAAAAATTGATGGAAGAACCTTTGCTTGGATGCCTTCTATAAGTATCCTCATGAATGTTTTTCTGTTGATCGTCGATTCCAGACTCGTTGGAAGCTACATGATTCTCGTTGTTCACTGATCGTTGCTCGGGATCTCGCGGGTGAGTACATCTTGGTAATTTGACTTCAAGGTTTTGGTCGAAATCAGAAGTATCCTGTTTATATATCGAATCCAGTTTCCTCTCCATAATCTCAATCATCTTTTGGCTCTCTTCAAGTTGGTGGTTATATCGAATATTCAAAGCTTCTGCGCGTTCACAGCGCAGCAAAAGATCCTGATACTCTTTTTTTTCTCTGGAATTCATATTCAGAACTTTTGTTTTACGTTCTTGCTTCAGATTTGTAATTTGCATTCGCAGAGATTTAATTTTTTCGTCGTAAATTCTAGTTGATTGTACGAGCTTTGAATGCCAATCTTCCCGTTTCATAAGTTGTCTCGAGACCTCATCTTCCAAACATTTTACTTCCTTTTTGGCATTTTGTATCACATCTTCCTTTTTCTTTTCCATAACTGCAATTGTAGTATCACGTTCCTTGATGAGAGCTTCAATTTTCT
Source organism: Albugo candida (assembly GCA_905220665.1). Lineage (NCBI taxonomy): Eukaryota > Oomycota > Peronosporomycetes > Albuginales > Albuginaceae > Albugo > Albugo candida. Next base: position 209,014 of record CAJNAR010000004.1, read on the forward strand.
CACTCGCCTTGATTAATTGTCTGTTCCTTTTTTCCACTGTCTTTTGACAGTCCTTTAGACCCGTTTGTGCCTCGGCATTCGATTTTTCCGAACTTGCGAGTCGCATTTCAAGGTGCTGAATAGATTTGAATGCATCACCCAACTCTTTTTTCAATTTTTCAAGCTCGACTCTCTTCTGTACATGTCTTTCTTTCGCCTTCACTCTAAGAGCTTCCAATGAGTCGTTTTCATCATCAATTTCGAATAAACCTCTCCTTCCAGCAGCCAAAAGGCTCTCATGATCGAAACGCTCGTCATTGGCGCTACTACGTGATATATCGGGATACTTATTCGGTAATGTATGCCTTCTAGATGAGTCAGTGGTCATGGAACTTGTGTTTTTTCTGCTTTTGCGACCAAATACGCGCTGTATCGCATGCATCTTGCTGGATGAAGAGCTTCTTGTCGTATCTGTCTTTTGCTGCTGATCCTTTTTCTCTTTCTGAATTTGCACAGTCATTGCAGAATCCGATCCCGAAGATGATGAAGAAAATAAGCTGCCTCGTTGCGTGGCGAACGCTTTGGACGCGCGCTTTCTCGCATCCAGATCAGAAATTGCGACTACATAAGATGCATGAGAACAAGAAAAGATCAACCATTATACTTTCATGTCCACCTGTTTTGTTCCGCACTCTCTTGCTGTTTAAATGTGCTTCTCGCATGATGTCGAAGAATTATCCGCGGCAAAGGATAATTCTCAGACTCCAAGTTATCAGAGCGGGAATCAGATTCTGATCAGTCTTGATGAAATGCATCGTCCAAAAAACATCTCGCAACTTGAGCTTCTTTTCTACTAGTCAGAGCCTCCATTGGCTTCAAAGGAGGCATCACAATGCCTTTGCTACCCTACAATCTCCTACACCTAACAAGCGGCCTTGTGTCGCTTATCATTTGGGCTTAGTCGACTATGAAACAGCCTGGAGATGGCAAAAGCAGCTTATTGGGGACCGTGTACAACGCATGAAAGAATGTGAAAGTGCCATGGAGTTTCCTGATGCGATTTTAATTCTACAGCATCCCGGTGTATATACTCTAGGACGCAGAGCTAGTATGGCGAATGTTAAATTTGACTCAAACGCGAAGGAATCTTTCAAGCTCATCCGAGTTGATCGTGGTGGGGAAGTTACTTATCACGGACCAGGCCAGGTTGTCGTATACCCAATACTCGACCTCAATCATCACCGAAAGGATCTTCACTGGTATCTACGTCGAATAGAAGAAGTGGTCATTGCAGTCCTCGCCAAGTTTGGTATCAGAGGACATCGCCAGACAGGGCTCACTGGTGTTTGGGTTCAAGATCCTCAGACCAAAGATATAAAAAAAATCGCGGCAATAGGAACACACGCGACAAAATGGATCACAATGCATGGATTCGCGATTAATGTGACGACTGATTTGACTTCATTTCATCATATAGTACCATGCGGCATCGAGAACTATGGCGTGATCAATATGGCAAACTTTGATCATAAGATCGAGAGTCGTCAAGTTGAGACTGCAATTGTGTCCACCATTGAGGATATTTTTGCCCTGAAAATTACTTCTCTTCATCAGGAATCACCTTTTCTGTAGTTTTGACACTGCTCACCTTTTGCACAAACAATATCAAAAATTTTCATCATTGTGTAACTTTCGAACACTGTATTTCTTGATGAGTAAGGTGCTGCTTTGTCACTGTGATAATCTCATCGACTGTCGCAAGACCTCCGTTACCTACAGATACAAAGATTGACGGATCCACGACATTTCTCAACTTCATGCACTTGCCGACTACGCCACATGCGAGCTTTTTTCGGACAGGTGGTATCAGCACATAGTGAAGCTCCTCGGTCAACACTCGGAGATGTTGAGATGTGAAAGGATGATCCCACATGTCAGTGTTCATGGCCGGAGCTATTACAAATGGCTTAGTCGCAGGCCAGGCGCGGGTGATGCAGGTCTACGCATGAAACATGAATTGGAAGACAGACATATCACATGACTAAATCATTTGTGGCACACCAACAGATTGTCTGCCAGACCATGAGCAACTTTTGCAAGAGTATTTGCAGATAAAGGAGCCAGTAAAATGAGATCTGCCCAGTCTTTGAGCTATACACAGACCACTGAGGAAGCTGGGGAAGACATCAATGTACATATGTGTCCTTACCTGGATATGCAAAACTGGATGACCCACTTCGGTCCATGATTCCCACTCATCTTGGTCTTGATAAATAGTAATTGCAGGTTTATCAGTCAACAAGTCTGCTGAAAACTTTGTCAACTCGAGAAGATGCATCCAGCTCGAAGGATTGTAATTTTTTGCACGCTGGAAGAAAAATTTGGCGGACTTGGTGAGTACTATTGTGACCTACAGAGATAATAATAACTGGAAATTCATGTCTTGTCGCTATGCGAAAACATAGTTTCATACATCAGCAAATCCGTATAGACGAACTACAATTTCTGGAATTTTGACTGTCGCTACGCTGCCACTTGCACCGAGTAATATACGTGGACGACGTGAGGCGGTCACCGGTCGGACTATCGGGTCTGTGGATTTCAAATCAGGGTTTCCGCCAGGATTATCGGAATCACCGAGCTTTCTTCGAAACAAGTAACGACTAAGCCATCCATTGGATGCTTTGAACCCGTGCAGCGCTTTTAATGTCTGCTCAGGTAAATCGTTTTTCAATTCTTCCACAAGCAGATTCCTCACTTCGATTGCTCTTGTCTTCAGCATTTCACCTGTCAGCTTGATTCCTGGGCATGCTTCTTCCACTTGCATATGCCAATCACTCATTCTATCATCGATAATCGATAAATGACTGTGTTGTCGCAGCACTTTAAGTGATTTCTTTTTCGTTGTGGCCTCTCGCCGGATGACTTCTTTTTCTTTCATGATTCTCGTAACAGCTGCTCGAGATAAATTGAATCGCGTCGAAGCTGTGGAATGCGTATTTTTGTCCTCAACGAAATTGATGATTTCGAGCTTCTCTGCAATCGATTTTCGCACTCGTTTTGATGCATTCGCCTGCGCAGAATCTTTTCCCATGACGGATTTGTAATCATTTCGACCAATCTCTATGCAGGCGAACGATCGAATAAATGGGCATGAAAACGCCGCAACAATGAACGTCAGGCAAACAGAATGTACCCTTTTCAGCAATTACAGGGCTAGCATATAGAGCTCTACTGCAAAAACACTAGAGCTTTCAAACAAAGATATTTGGAGTATGTGATATCCGAACTAAGAGGGGAATACTGTGTCGGACTCGCTGCACAGTGCGTGACTAATTGCATGCAAATCACTATTGCTAGGACCGAGATGTTAAACAATAATATATTGATCAATGAACAAGAATTTGTGCTGCAAAGTATAACATTGTATAATTTGACATGCTTGATGAATCCCAGAGTCAGCTGACTGCTAGCTAGTATAAAATAGTCTATTTCGTGATGTGTGATTATAATGGACCACCTGATGTGAAGGTGTGCTATTTTATCCAAAAGTCGCAAAAAGGATCCACTTTCGCCACACAGCCATCCGTTAATGATAGGAAATGGATCTATCCATTCATAATACTTTGATTGCTTGCTGACACAGTTATGCACAATAGACGAGACAAAAAAGCCGAGCATCAAAGAGTTCCGTCTTGGTGCTCAAATTGGCGTGGGAAACTTCTCAAGGATTTTTGTTGCAACTCATAAAGTTACAAAGGAGAAATATGCCCTGAAAGTAATCGACAAGTCTCGAGTTCGACGTTTGCAAGTTCGACATCATAACATATATAATGAAATTAAATTGGAAAAGCAAGTGCTCAATAGGTTGCGCCATCCTAATATAATTCGTTTGTATCATACCTTTCAAGTAAGCATTCTCCGTCCTTGATGGTATATATACGTCTGATTTTCGTTTTTGGTCTAGGACGAACGAAGTCTTTACTTTCTGTTGGAGTTATTGGAAGGTGGTGAGCTACTTGCAAAGCTTTTCAATGAGAAAACTCAGGTCGGCGTCGATGAGGAGCTCGCGCGGTTTTATTTTGCAGATATGATCAATGCTTTGGAATATATGCACGCAAATAAAGTTATACATCGGTACGCATGCAGCTTGTCGGCTCCTTGTATCTATATGATTGTGACACCAAACAAAGTGACTTGAAACCAGAAAATATGATCATCGATCTGAAACAAAATGGTCACCTTTGTTTGATTGATTTCGGCACGGCAAAAGATTTAGATGACACGTCCTTAAACGGACCTAATTTCGTGGGTACTCCAGGTAAGATAGAACTACTTGGATATGAAGCCTACATTCACTCTCATCATAGAGTACATGTCACCGGAGACAATCGATAATAAATCGGTTAGCCACACCACAGATTTGTGGGCTTTAGGCTGTATATTATATCAGCTTTTGACTGGAGAAACTCCTTATGGTGCTGGAAGTGTTTATCTCACCTTATTGAGGATCAAAGAGGGCACGTTCGATATTCCCAGTTTCATTACAGATGAGCCAAGGGATCTGATCGAAAAGTTATTAACTCGAGATCCAAATCAACGAATTGGTGCGGGAGATCGAGGAATGGCTGAAATCAAAGGCAACTACGTTACAGTCTCTGGCAGCCGAGTACTTCCAACAATAATCTGTTCGTAGAGCACCCTTTTTTACGTGGAATTGATTTTGAGAGTCACCAGCGTTCGCCAGCCCCCAAAACGTTGTATCCGAGTCCATATCTCCTCGAAATCATTTTAGATCTATCTCAAACAGAAAATAAGAGAGGCAAAACGGAAAGAGTCGATATCATTGGGGACATAACGCAAGCGAAAATTTTGTCGATGAGTCAGAACGAAAAGCACCAGGTGGTCCATCTTCTCAGACGAAAACAGCTTCTACACTTGCCAAGTACAGAAGCCCACTCGCTATCGACTATTGCTTGATGCGTTGTTTCCTCTCAGGTATATTCCCAAGATTCTTTGAGACACCGCAGCGAGGAAGGTGCATGTATGCTAACAGAAGAGAATACACTGGTTACACGCATCAACTCCAGAATACTTTTGACGTGGGCTTTCAGTTTGCTGTGGTAACCAAGAATTCTAAGAGGATTTTGATCTAAAGTTGACGTATTTGTTTTATAGCTCGTTCTACCATGCCTGTCGAGTGGATGCGATACTGTTGAGAAGTCAATGGATGATGACGCGTGGAATCAACATCTCACTGATCTGCATCGATTAGTTGCTTCTATAAGCCAGATGGATGTGGAGATTGTCGTCTTAATTGGTGACTCGGTAGAATCTTTCGTAGATGAGGCTAAAACCTGCACACAGATCGACCAAGTACAGGCTGTATTTGATCAGTTTAGACCAGACATCCGCTTGGTATGTCCAGCACATTTTCTATTCGAATTTCCAAAGTTTTATCTCTCTTCAAGGTTTTTGTGCCCGGTCCAATAAGTAGCAAAAGCACCGAATCCCTGAAAGAGTATCAACAATGTTTCGGTGACGATTACTACACTTTCTGGTTTGCTCTTCAAATCATTGTGCTTTTGTTCAATGCTAATAATGTTTATAGGTGCGGTGGTTCAAAATTTATCATTTTGAATTCGTCGATATATTTGTCACAAGAAGCTGAATTGATCGCCGACAAAAGGCAACAACAAAGTGTGTAGACTCTATCATGAGAAATGACACCCGTGCTAACTGTAATCTCATCTTCCCAGCCTGGTATCAGAAGGAATTGGAGAATGGGCGGTTATGTGCTCGTGAAGTGTACGTAGTTTCGTATCACATGATTGCTAGCGCCAAAGAAACGAAAACAGAGGTAGATTGTGTACAATTGTTTGACTTCATCATGACAGTTTGGCTTCGTGATAGCACGCTGAAGGAGATTGCAATTCGACTCCGACATCAGATCACGTTCGATTATGGATTAGTACAATAAATGGTCAGAGCACGATAGATCCATTTTTTCCTTGCATTAAAATAGGCGACTCGGACACATCTACTTCATCGGAAAGAGTATTGTGTCGAATTTCAACATGTTCCGATGCTATCATACATACAATCAGTGTCTCGCATGAGAATACTATCGTCAAAGAGCAGTCAATTGGATGAGAGTATATTTTTGGAGGAAGAGAAGCATGTGCTTGTATCACATTACGATAGAAGACACAGCGTATTTTGAATGTTAATACAACTTCGCTACAATGCGAGAAAGCCAAAATACTACAAGTTTGTTCTTGCTCTGAATGGCGTACTGGTTAGATTGCACTGCTCTTTTCCATTATGTTGACAACGCCCACGCAAAGTACACGTGACGGAAAATCGACGCATCATTATTTGATCGGGAGAGGTGGGGATCATTCCAATGGCAGGACCAACGTTTACACATCCGGACATGAGATGCCAGAGTCTTAAGCCAGACTCGATATCTTGCAGCTAGATCGGAGGTTGGTCTTTGTGTCAATATCTACATTGATCTAACGCAACTGCATAGAGAAAATGTCTCTAAAGCCGCAGCATTCAAGAGGGAGCTGTGCGCGAAAGAAGCCCTTAGTCATCTAAGAGTGGAACTGCCTCGGTATTGCTGAGATCTTGTAGCTTAAGCCGCATATAGGATCTAATCGAAGTGGATATTCAATGTATCGCTTCACTCAAAAACTCACTCCGCATTTCGTATATATTTCTTAAAGAGTCAAGATAAATCGGAAAGCGTGAGACCTAGTCGACATAGCACACTGATAAATGACTGGCTGACAACAATGGATATCAAGAGTAGAGAAGCCAACATCATTTACGATGGCGATACAGTCATTTGCGAAGTGAGCGATGGTCGCATGTTTTTTCAAACGGTATCGACAAAAGAGTAAGACGACATAAATTTGGATAATCATAATCATAATCACTGACTTTGCTCGTTTTAAGATGCATTCGAATAAGCAAAACATTGACATCATTAGCACCAGTCATTGGTGCTGCGTACGGGTGAATAACATCGATCTGAATCGCGTTTGAAGCATCTGATTGATGATCTTTAGGTCGACGTTTGAGTATCAAAACCAGAAACTCGTGAAAGTATCTGGTGGCCTCTTTCCTGATCCAGTGGCACCAGAATTTGGCGAAGCCATCGTACCGATATGCGATAATAGACATTATACGGACACTAACTCGGCACAGAAATTATCGTCCGAGTCAATAGCAGAATTACGCTCCCAGGGAGCTACAGGAAAAGAAATCATTGAAGCTTTGGTGGAAAATAGCGCGACCTGGAACGATAGAACTGAATTTTCAAAGCAAAAATATCTGAAGAAGAAGCAAACAAAATACATGCCACGCGTGCGCGTTCTCAAATGTACAGCCGAGTCACTTTGCAAAACGTATCGCATGAAAAATCCCGAGAAAATTCGGTAAGGAAAGTGATCTTGCTGTTGTTCGTCGAAGATTGTTACCATTTCTTAGTTATATGAGAGAGGATACCCTTGGGCAAATATTGATGTATGCCAACATTTACGCCACATCTCAAGCGCTTGTTCTCGACACTTGCATGGGTCTTGTCCTGGGAGCGATCGCTGAGCGTCAGGATGGCAATGGACGCATTCTAGCGCCGTACATCGGCCAGAATCCATGTGTGGATATCCTTCGGCGCTTCAATTTTGGTACTATGTGCGAGGTGTGCTCACTATTGACCCCTTTTTTCAAATCACTCTGTCGTAGACCGCAAATCCTTGGCGTCAATTCACTCCTTTCCATTCGAAGAATTTGCGCTTTTAGACGAGGTACATTATCAATAAATTATATATATGATAATTCTCACCCTAATGTGATTTGCGCTGGTAGCGTGAAGACGATATCACCAAGGCAGAGTTGTCCGAGCCCAAATTGACAGAGGAAGAAAAACGTAAGATGGAGCAAGAACGTATGAAAAAGTATACCGAAGAAGAACGGAAAAAGCACGAACTGAAGAAGTTACGCCGCGATCAGAATCGAATAGTTCGACAGCCGCGAGCCGTTATACGAAACTGGCTTCGTGATAAATCTGATCTGCTGATCCTCGCGTCCGAATACGATCCCGAAAGTACATTCATCACCTTGATGCCGTATCTTGGTGACTCAAGACCGTTTGTCATATACTCAGAGTGCCTTGAGGTACACCATCATGGATTCCCCCTTCACGGTCCTCATCTTTTTTTTCGTAGCCTTTAACCAAAGCATTCAGTTCCTTTCAGAAAATGAATTCGTTAATCGATCTCCAATTGACAGAGACCTGGACGAGAAGGTATCAAATTTTGCCAGGAAGGAGCCATCCGGAAATGAACATGAGCGGCTGCAGTGGTTATCTGCTTACTGGCACCAAGATTGCCTGTAACTTGTATAAGGGCAAGAAGTGAGCTTTACAAAACGAAAACTCTATGGTGTATCACAGACTTCTTGAATTGATAATACGTCGCAATAGAGCAATAGAGATTCTAGTTTACATATAGCTATGTGTTATTATATTAAGCGCTGTCGTCAAGGTACAAGGGTCATCCCAGTGTACGGCGCGGAGCATATTAGTCAGTGAAGATGAAACACGTGAAGCGGGGTGGCTGAGCTCACAGGTGTCAGGATGAGAATGCTATCATTATGACACGCATTATAACAAGAAGTTTTAAAGCGAATTACAAAGGTAGTATCATTATAACGAATGGGAAAAAAGAATGCTCAAAAATCGAATGGGAAGAAAAGAGAGTTGAGTAAATCGGAACGAATAGAAGCAAAAAAAGCCAAACAGGCAGAAAAAAGTCTCAAGAAGGTCAATAAGCAGCAAGATGAAGAGAACATTGAGGCCATTTTGCAAGAATTCATGCAAAAAGATGCTCAGAAACTTGAAATCACCATCGAAATAGTCCAACAACCGAGCCCACGAGGCAACTTTTCGATGACAATGCTTCCGAATGGAGAAATTATGGTTTTTGGTGGCGAGTATTTCGACGGAGATGTAAATGTCTGTTATAACGAGCTATTTCGCTGGAATTTGGACAGTAATCAGTGGCGATATATTTCTTCTCCCAATACGCCTCCACCGAGATGTAGCCATCAAGCCGCAATATTTCGTGATCATCTGTATATATTTGGAGGCGAATTCGCCACTACCGATCAGTTTCATCATTATCGGGTATATTTAATACTTCAGATATCGATGTTCATGAAATTAAGTGTTATGTATAGGATTTGTGGAGAATCAATCTGAAAACGAATGCCTGGGAACAAATGGACGAAAAGGGAGGTCCTTCAGCTAGAAGCGGACATCGTATGGTCGTATGGAGAAATTACTTGGTTGTTTTCGGTGGCTTCTATGAAGCTGCTCGAGAAACAAAGTATGTGCTTTTTGAAACCATTTTCATCTCATCCAAGACTAACCATCTGTTCTTGCGGATGGATAGATGGTACAATGATATATATTTATTTAATTTGGTAGATTTCAAATGGAAAAAAGTGACTTACTCAATCCACAAATCGGTTCCAATGCCTCGAAGCGGATGCCAACTTGCGGTTCATCCATCAAAAGATATCATTTTTATGTATGGTGGATATGCCAAAATCAAAGAAGTCGGAGTCAAGTCTCAAGGCAAAGTTTTCTCAGACCTTTGGGCTTTACAAATGGCTCCAGTACTGAAGAAACAAGATCCCACGTGGGAAAAACTGACCAAAAAGGGTCATGCACCCTCGCCAAGAAGCGGAGCAACCCTTGCTGTCCACAAGCAGCGATTCATTTTATTTGGAGGAGTCCATGACGAAGAGCAACATCGCCATACAATTCAAAGCACATTTTTCGCTGACTTGTTTGTGTACGATATGGATCGACGTCGATGGTTTGAGTTTCAACTTCGGCAGAAGAAAGCAAAGGATGCAAAAAAGCGACGTAAGCAAAAAGCTTTGGTCGCTGATCCTGAAACGTGCGACAGCGATGCTGGAAGTGACGAAGACGATTTTGAAAAAATGCTGGAAGAACAGTTTGGATATGTCGATGAAGAAGGAAATATAGTGTATATTGAAAACAGCGAAGGAGAAGAGGAGGAAAAGTCAGCAGAGAAGGAGCCTCAACATAATATCACAGGTGAAGTGATAGAGGACGAACCGGTGCCGATGATATCGGAAGACATCCCTCCATCAGCCGAGGACAGTCAGGGGCTTGAAGAAACCATACCGGATCAGGTAGAAGCTCGAAAACCATGTCCTCGCATCAATCCTGCACTGTTCATTCGTGGTAGCACCATGTTCGTTTACGGAGGAATGGTGGAAGATGGTGATCGTGAGATAACGCTTGATGATTGCTGGTCTTTGGATCTTAAACGGCTTGACGAGTGGAAAGAAATTTTGCCAGGAACGGTATCAGATCAAATCTGGAAAGGTACGACCAGTGAGACAGAAGACTCTTTTGACGAGGAAGATAGCGAAGAAGATGATGACCAAGGATCAGAACACAATATTGACATCGATGTTGATGGTCTGACCGCACAATCAAAAGATCTCACGATCGATGAAAGTGTACCACACGTGAATACCAAAAAATCTCACGCAAAGAAGGACCGAAAAGCGATCCGGGCCGAGATGGAAAAGCTCCAAGAACAACTCGATCTAGATGACCGGGACCGAACACCGCAGCTAGGAGAGAATCTGCGAGACTTTTTCGCACGTACATGCCACTACTGGGCCGAACAAATAGCCAATTTACCGGATGCTGTTGAAAGACAACTCACCGTCAAAGAAATGAAACGCGAGGGATTCGATCGGGCGGAGCAACGATATAACGAGCTACAAAACGGTATGATTCATCGTTGATATTGCCAACCAAACTTTGTCTCACTTCACTCATCCACACTAGTATTGGAACGACTGAATGAGCTAGAATTGCAGCAAAAAGAAGCTGAAGAATGCCAACAGCATAAGAAGAAGACCAAACAGCGCCGATCCTGAAAGAATTAGAATAATCCTCGATCTGTTTAGCCGAATAATCTTTTTAAGAAACCAAAATTTTGCTTTGGCTCCAAAAATTTCATCTCACGTGTATCGCCTAAAAATCTTGCAACCGCATCATCAAAAGCTATCGCTGCCGGTTCACCAGTTGCAGTTATGACGGGTTGGCCCATATTAGAAGATGTGAGCACATGAGCGCTCTCGGGTATGACGCCTAAAACAGAGAGTCCGAGCATCTCCTCGATATCCTAAAACTCAACGTAAGTCATCACAACTTGCACGAAATGCGTGATTATCTCACATGTACTGACAGACATTCATCACTCTTGACACGATTGGCATCATAGCGATTGATCAGCAATGTTTGGTGCACAGGTTGACGATTTTCGATAGCCCGTAGAGAGCTGCTGGATATGTAGCCAACCATTTTATCCGAGTCTCGGCAAGAAGATATTTCTGGATTCGTCACAATAATTGCCTCGTCTGCAAAATACATGGCATGTCTAGCGCCCGACTCAATGCCTGCCGGCGAATCACAAATGATATAATCGAATTGCTGCTTCAAATCGTCCAATACTTTCTCCACACCAGCCTCTGTGAGCGCTTCTTTATCGCGAGTCTGACTTGCCGCGAGGAGGGATAAATTTTCTAATCGTTTATCCTTAATCAATGCTTGATTTAATCGACAATTTTTTTCAATAACGTGAATAAAGTCGAAAATAACTCTGCGCTCACATCCCTTTCCAAAGTAGTAACATGAGAAAACAAATAAAGCTGGCAAATGATCAAATATTGTACCAAATGCAAATCCAAGTTACGTAATCCAATGTCGAAATCGATCAGACATGTTCGGTATCCGCGCTCGGCTAAACCGTACCCGATACTTGCAGTTACTGTTGTCTTCCCAACACCACCTTTGCCAGAAGTTACAACAACTACACGACCGGACTGCGTATCCGCTGTTATCGTACTTGACAGACGCGCCAAGCGAATGGATTTGGCAACAGTTGAATGCGCAAATCGACGCATACTTGTTCGTCCGAATTTAACCTAATTTGGTGTGAATAAGCATGTTTAGGATCGAGTACATCATTCTGCAAACCCGTCAAAGGCAACTTCAACATGCACGTCACGCCCAATCGCATTGGAAGCTGCAAGACACGATCGCCTGTCTGGGCTTATTTTGATAACTCGGGCTATGATACCAATGGAATTTCATTGAGAAAAGTGAGGCGCTGTCGATGTCTGTTCTGCAATCAAGTAATGAAAGCCGCACCTGATCGAATGATGCGACATATCATCAAAATTTGCCCAATCGTCGATGAATTTGACCGAAAAGCATTACTTTCTGGAGATGAAAATGCGTTACTGTCTTCGAGAAAGGCTAGGCTGGGCGATTCTATTCAGTATCACACCAGTGATTCGCAGTTGGTGGCTATCAAGTGTGAGCGTGATGGTGATATCGAAGAGAAAAGTTTTTTCCAAAGTAAACAAGAAGAAATATCCGCTCCTTCTCGAAATGCGCTCCAGAAAATTGATATGAACATTGGCTTTCAGCGGGCTCCTGAAGTCGAAGTAGGCGAGCTGGCGCGTTATACAACTGTCAATGGAGAAGATGACGTCAGCAATCAACGCAACAATGTCGTTGATAAAGAGTACGATTGTACTATTGAACCAGATAATGCTTTGCATAAGAAAAGACCGAAAGAATGCGTTCAGGAGGCGCAAAATGTGCTATCGAAGAAGCGTCGTACTGATGCTTACGTGCCAAGATCTTTGAACGTCAAAACTCGGACATTAGCACCTTTCCATTTAAGAATGACTTCTGATAAAAATAATGATCAAAATGGAGGATCCTTGTTGGAGTCACTGATTCTAGCATGCATCTCAGAGAATGTCTCGTTTGACTTTTTATCGAATGGGCACTTCTGCAAAGCTTTACATGATCACTTTGGCGTATCCAGAAATTTGGAGCTGTCCACTCACATCAAGTTGTTCACCCAACAGCTTTACTCTCGAGTTGAAACTTCAGTGCGTTCGATCAAAAGTAATGGTGCATTCCTCACACTTGTTTGCTCCAAGGAACTACAGAACAATAGTGAGACCTTCCTCAAGTATGTTTTGATGGATGAGAAAGGAAATAATGAATTGGTTTACTTCGAGCCAATAGCAAATTTGGAAGGAGCATCCGACACTATCCAGAATATCACAATCTCTGTTTTAAATAAGCGCATCTCTGGAATTGCATTTAGTTGTCAGAAGGCGGTTCATGTTTGCCTTCGGGGATTTCCAGTTAGCTTTACAAATCAGCTTCCCTGTACGCAGGTGCCGTTCTCAAGTGTTCGATTCGGTGGTGTCTGCATGATCCAACATACAAATTGTCTGCTCAGAGATACATTGTATCCTGCTAAAGGTTTCGCAAGCGTCTTATCCATAGCGACCCAGCTTGCTTTGCTGACGAATGACCTCAGGCTCAGTACAGATTTGAGACAGTCTCCTGTCCCGCTTCTAATGGTACCTCAGCCTTCGAAATATGGATGGTTTGGATATTATCTGCTACTTCTTCAGGTACAACAATCTCAAGCAGATGTATTATCAAAATTGCATCAATCACTTTCAATTGACGACGACAACTTAGCGAGACAGAAAATTCGTAGCATTCAGCGGAAACACGAGCATTTTTGGCAAGAATTACACACGTATGTCGAAGTTCTACGACCCATTGCAGTAGCCGATGTTCTTAATCACATCAGTACATTCCAGAGATGTCTCAAATCAGAATGGGACATCGTACGAAATCTTGACTCACGCGGATTGGGTACGTTGTCCTGTGGGATATACCTATGCATCGATTTATGGATGTATATCGTGGTACACATGTGTGAGCATGTCAACGATGAGTTCAAACTTGGGTGGAAACGAGTATTCTGGAGAAGGTTGAAATCTGAGATTACCGAACATCATATCGCCGCTCTGGTATTAGATCCTCGAACACGTGGAGTTGGCCTCAGTGGCACTGGCCGTCGTGCAGCTCGATCTTGTGTGATGAATATAGCTCGAAGATTTTGTCAAAGTAAGGGTGAAACTCTAGATATTGCCGAGATCGTAAACCAGTTATCAGATTATATGAGCAAGAAAGGCATTTTTGCGGATTCAAGCATTTGGCAAGAAGTTTTTACAATGCAGCCCATGGCATTTTGGAATGATTTCTCAGACGCACCACAATTACAATCGGTGGCACAACTTGTCTGTGGTTATGTACCTTACAAGCCTCTGTCTGCATCCTTCATAAATACGGATCTCTTGTGGAAAGGAGAAGATATTTCAAAGATGGAGCAGATTCGATATCATATCAGCATGAAATGTGAACTGGAGTCAGATATGCTGAAGTATTTCGACTCATTGAAAAACATTTTGGGCTACCTGCTTTCGCCCCATTCAAGTGCACACTCTGTAAGACTAACGCCTGTTGACTCACATGTATTTGTTCATCGTGTTACTGCAGGAATACGCAGCGCCGGACATCTCTTCTTTGGAACAATACTGTACAGGAGAAGTGGAAGTGGACGATTTTGAAGCACTAGCGGAAAATTACACATCAAGTTTCACAAAACAGTTAACGGCAGTCGATAGCATGTGCGCCAAAATCGGATACTGTGAAAATACCGAAGTAAATGCATCCGCTGATCAGCAATTCTGTGAGTCTTGGGTGGACCTCACCAATCTCGGACTCTGCAATATCGCTGACACATTTTCGAGCATTTATCGATACCTTTCTGCGTTCAATTTAGGTGGATGAACCTTTGCTGAAGTATTTTTTTGTTGTCAGGAATAGAGTGGGGCTTTTACAACTCAATCACTCAAACTTTGATGTATTATTTTACCTTCGATTTTTCCAGTTTCCAAGCAGCTGGAAAGTTGTACAGTTGTCGAATTATGTTGAGGTCCCCAGGGCTCAACCGAACCCGCTGCCCAAGCGATTCCGTTTTTGTCTTATCGCAGTCTTCTTCCTTCGCTGGTCTGCAATTAGTATCGTTGATACCACAGATCTTCTCTTTTGGGTTAAGGCAATTCCCTGCTTTCATGTCTTCATTTGGTTTACAATCCCTTTTCCTAACACACACTCCCTGGCTTGCTGGATACATCTGTACGCTTAGCAAATCAAAAGGTCCACCTATTGATTGATAGTCTTTCACAAGATCTGGCCACATTTCGGGCTTGATCTTATCTAGAAAGAATAGAACTGTTCGAAGCGGGTGCTGGAGTTCATGAAGCATTTTGAGGGAATGACCAAGTTCGTGCAATGCTGTCCCATAAGCTGCTCTCATGGGCAGAGCCTCTTCAAAACATCTATCAGATAGATTCATCACATGGACTCCAAGACCCTTATTGTAACCAACGACACTATTACAATCTCTTCCAGACTGAGGACGTCTGAGTTCTATATAGTCTCTACACTTATTACAGTAATCAACCGGTTCGTTCTTGCAACCATCGCGTGGAAGGAAGCGTACAGCAGTTGGGCTTTCTATCATTTTCATAGCTTTGATGATTTGTTGACGTTGGAAATCGTTAAATAGAAGCTGCTGACTGAATTGATAGCATGCAACACCATGCGGCCATATATTCGCAGGCGATCTGGTCGCAAGCGAAAGTTTGCGACGTTCCCTGTTGCTGCTTGTCTTATTGAGGAGTTCGTGCAAATTATTTGGGCATTCTATGGCTTTGCCATGAGACTCGAAGCTTCGTTTCTGAACACATGTAAGGACTCTGTTTCGGCATGTGACAAATTCCTCCGGCGCATATGTTTTAATGTTGTAATTTTGCATCAAATGTGAGCCTATTCGGCAATGATAATTCTCTCCGATGTTTGGCGATTCGCCCTCAGCGTGAAGACCTCGTAAGCACACAAAAAGCATCAGTAAGCAGAAGCTACGACAGCCTGGTGTACTCATAGCCATATTTTAAATGTTTATTATGGATCACTAGAGATAATCCGTTTATAATCGATCAAACTTTGGGGCCTTGATTATCGTTCAAGAAGTATAAAATAAAATAACCAAATTTAATAGTGCGGGCTAGACACGTCACGTCCCTCCTTTTGCCATCTGACTACGTGACACGATTCCGTGGACAACCTCATGATGCAGGGATCGAAGGGTGTACCCTTTTCTAAACGTGTAGAATTAGGTCCTAACCAATCAGGTACGATTGTTGTGTACATTTATGCGTCAGCAATACGCAAACTCAGTCAAGTAAGCGGTTTGTAAATATCGTAAAGAATCGGTGCTGATACGCCTGCTAGAGCATGATCTGTCGCACACCTGATGATGAGATGGCAGTCATGCATTCAGACATGAAAGAAAAGCTATGAGGTTGGCCGCGACAACACGCTCATTTGCTTGTACTGTTTCCAGTATATAGGTGTCCATCATTCAATAACACGCGTTTTGTTACCGGATACAGCAAATTATATGCAATTAAGACCTAATATTATCAACCAAGTTCATTCAGATTGTCATGCATTAGTCAGAAACTTCCCGGTCATCACGAAATTGCGGTGGCCACGTTGCCAAAGTGATGCACCTCCGCATGTGCATTGGATTCAGATCTTACACATCATATACAATCGTCAGTTGTGCTGAACACAAGCGCAATCTGATGGATCCTAGCCAGCTTTGTACACGTGTCGGTAAAAGCGCAAGACGGAGCAGGACGTCCCCTATTCCCAGCGTCTAGATCTGACGCTATGGAAGCTTCACTGTGAAGAGAATAATCGTTCATTTCTAGTCAGTACTTTCATGCTCGTGAATGCGGACACGTTTTGGTGCAGGTCAATACAAGAAACTCTGTCGACCGGCTCGACTTCGATTCCAAGTCATCGTAACTCAACATCGTTAGTTTGTTAAAACGCTCAAACGAATTCATCCAGCAAGTAACGTACGTCACCATCGCATGCTGCTCGTGGAACACACCGAGTATAGACGTGGACACATGATCTTGAAATGATAGGTCTGATATCGTTCTCAGTGTAAGGCAATGCTGAATCTTCCATATTTGAGCTTTATTGATCTTGGAGAACCTCAGACACGTACAATGCACGCCTGGACGTCATTGTGAGCATCCAAGCAAGATTTTTACGTAAATTTATCCGATTAATATTAGCGGTATTGTTCTCATTTGCAGCGCCCTCCTTCATTTAGACTGCAGGGAAAAAGTGCCACATAATTCGATACATCTCTACAGAAATGAGTTTTGGAAAGTTGCATCTCATTTGACTCAATCAAAAAAACTACGCAAGCCGCCGATATCAGCGAAATTCTCAACAGCTGATCATTTAGACGTACTTCGACGACACATAAATAGTCTTTGCTCTGGCAAGTCTCTACGTCGCATTTTAGACCTCTTCGACGGGTAACACCGCCCCACGAATGCACCCCCAGTGATAAGGCATAAGCAGACATTCTCTGACAAGGAACGCACACGTTTTGCAACAGTATCAGGCTGTTCTATTAGCAAGGTCACGTAGGTATTATGGTGAAGGTATACCTTTACCGATCAGAGAGGATGAGTCATCAGGAGCATAGATAAGACTCATTGGGATGGGTGTACGTGTCATGAACACTGACCCTCCGTTCTCACTGCTACAACTGATTGTTCTTGCTACTTTATGGATCAGTCGAGTGTTTTCTCTGCTGATTCGAGTCACGCTTCCACCATTTCTATTGTCCGAATTATTCAGCGCAGAACGTTTGTATCTAAACCATCCAAAATACTGCACGAATTTGATAACCTAAGGTCTTGTATCCTCTTCCACATGTAGCTTATCTTGCCTGGAGAACACGCTTTCGCCATCAAGGTGTGCCACTAGAGAACATACCACGCCGATAAAGTTGGAACGATTTTATTCCGGTTGCATGTTCGAACAGGAAGAAGCAGCACCGCGCTACGATACAGATGCTTACCGAGCATTTTTGGAAATGCTGGATTGACCGAATATGACAATGGACTTGCGACTGACTTCGCCCAGCTTCTCTCTCCCGTTCCATTTTGAGCGAAGAAGCGATTTTATTGTGTCCACAGTGATCATAATCTGCAGCCGCTTTACAGTGTGTATGGTGCGAAATGTCTTGCAAGTGTCTAGACTAGAGATACTCCATCAGCTGCGTCTAACAGAGATCTAGATAAGAGCAAGAAAGCAACAGCCTTACGCTTCATTTGTGCGACTTACCACAAGCTATACCCTTGCTGTAGACTACAGGTCGATTCTTGCTCAATTATCTGTACTTTTACTGTGGCAAACAATAAAAACTATGCGTTCGTACATCAATTTTGATTGAAATAACCATGTGTTCTTCATGGGATACTTTCCTGTCTTTATGTATTGGGGCCGATTCTGGACATGAGTCGCTCCATCAATATCTTTGTATGCATTGACGAGGCACGACAGATATAAACCGCGAGTTTTGCACGTGAAAGCGAAGTTCGCAGCACGGAGCCAGGCCTCATCTGAAGGACACCCTGACAATCGGCTGAATCAAATCAATTGATATAGTTCGTCGTAAACCTCATCACATTCATACGAGATGAAGGACAGCCTCGTAATGTAATTGCGATCTTGAAGCTGTGGAACGTAAGCGTAAATCTCGCAGTCAATGAATGATATCGAACACAGGGAAGAAGGTAGCAGTTCTGGAACAAGAATCTGAACTCAATATCGCTTTTCAGGCTATATCGAATTGGTTGGCAAAGCTGTGATGTATCTCTACTGACAAAAATAAATAGTCTCATTATCTTGTTGATTTCAATGATGTCAAAACTTTTCCGTATTGTCTATGCGTTTTTTACTATTTCCAGCAAGAGAAAATCAATGGTAATGCTTTGAAGTCTTGGTTAATATGGCAGGGATTTTACCTCATCCAGCACTCAACTCCACATATCACCATCGCAACTGCTTGCATTGTCTATTAAGCAAGACATTATCGTATTGATAGAAGAATTGTACGCTATCGAAGATTGATACTCGCCTGAACGAGACCCATAATAGGCACCATCCAGAATGACTTTGATGTGGTTATGTACAACGATATGCATGTCGTTGTCAACTTCCTAGATTCTTTTTGCAAACACCTCCACGACACTGGAAACTTTGTATACGAGATGACCGAGTCAGCTCGCCTGCGACATAATACGACTTGATATCAGCATCACTCAACGATTTCTCGTGAACGTCTGCTATTCCTGATCAGCCACATGCGCAATTCTGTTCCAGCATCAATTCTTTTTTCAAACAAATTCGTTCATGCTTTTGTACGTCTAGTGGCACCATTTATATCTCCTCAACCACAAATCGCTAAGCGCGCCGGCTGCGTAGAACATTAGATTGCTGACAAAAGTAAAGTTGAAGCGCTTTTGTAAATATAAAACACCCTTCACGGACTCTACCACTTCGACGATGTCTTCAATGGATCAAGCTGGCCACTACGATAGAAATGTTGTGAACTCTTCGACGCTGTCGTGCTCGGGTATCGGCTACCAAAAACGAATTGACTCTCGATATAGCAAAGACCTTTCGACAAAGCAAGATTGTAGCACTTCTCCATCTCAATGAATTGTCAGATCGCTAAGTCCGAGGTTCGCATCCATTATAGTATGACGGAGCCTTTAGACGCACTTGCCAAGTGCGTGTGTACTCAGAAGAACGACAAATACCATCGTTAGCGGCGGCAGCTACAGAGGAACATCGGAGTATCGCTGGATGTTTCCTGTCCTAGAGCAAAATCACGGCTTGTTTCCAATCACTGCATGTGGTCTGCGTGAACTACGAGGAGAAATTGTACCTCAGTACCAGCGTTAAAGCACAGTGTTTTTTTAGCTTGGCGCCCGAAATACGAGGTACAATCTCTGTGTTGCGATCGTTCCGATTACAGGGTAGCGTTTAAATGCCAATTTGTATCGACTACTTCTTTTCGCGCACGTTGCGTTAGACAATAAGTCGCTTGTCAATAAGCTGAACCATAGATCTTACTCACGCTCATAATAGTATCCAGTATCAGGAACAATATTCCTCTGCAAAAATCACCTTATAGCACCTGAGCTTAGGATTGTTTGATTTTAGCCGATTAACGCTATGACAGAATTGGCAGACACCGGAGTCATTTGCATTACAGAGCCGGTAAAGCACGTAGAAATATCTATTCGATACAATGACTCGCCTCTAGTCTCCGATTTTTACTGAGGCTCGGTGCGACTTGGAAGCATATTTTTGCTTCTGGACCATTGCATTCTGAATGACTCAAGTATCATACCCGCCTCATGATGCGATCCCCGTGCCTCCTTACGTCACGCACACTCAAATATCTGCGGAGCGCATCTATTATTCCATCTTGATAATCAAATGCGAATGAAAAAGTGTGATAACTGATATGGAATCGACGGCTTTGGTCCAATTGTTTCCCAGCTCCCACGATAGCACCAATCTCAATGAGAAAGCGGAGGTGTTGGTGTTTGGAACGACTAAATTGACTCTCTCATTGCTGCTAGTACGAATTGCTACTACTTTGATTGTGTTTATTTAAAAGTGTTGCATTCTATAGAAAGAAGAGGAATTAGCACCACTTTTCTCTGGGGCTGCATGGGCGGGCACGGTCGTGTGGGATGCTGCGATATATCTTACCCGTTACTTCCTGCATCACTATGGCACGGAGCTGCGCAATGCATTGCGATCCACGCGAGTCCTAGAGCTAGGAGCCGGCATGTACGTGTTCTGCTCCAACAAATTTGTGATTCTCGATGCTTTTCTACTCTAGAGGCGTTCCTGGAATGGCCGCGCGAATTGCTGGAGCGGATAGTGTCATTTTGACAGAGCAAGAAGATCTTGTGGATCTTATTCATCGCAATATAAAATCCAATGCCAACGCTTTAGGCGTCCACCCCGCAAACGACAAAAAAGAACAAGCAATTGTCGGTCGTGTTTTATCGTGGGGGAAAGAATCGATAAATACTTATCTGAAAACATATCATGACGAGCAAATTGACTTTGTTCTTTCATGTGATTGCATCTTCGAACCACTATACGGTGATTCGTGGAAGGCTTTGGCGATAACAATGCAGGAAATCTGTGAATTAAATCCCGAGTGCAGTGTGTTTCTATCTGTAGAGCGACGAAAAGAAGATGGCGTGGATAGATTTTTAGAGCACGTTGATGCAAGCACCAGTTTAGTCTCAAAATTGCTGGAAAAGTCTATTGGATCAGCAGAGAATTTGTTAGAAATCTATCAACTCAAGCTGCAAAAAATATAAATTCCGTGACTAATTACACACAAAATGATAACAGCAAGTGCCGATCAGAGCCTATATTTTACATCGGATGGTGCCAAACTTCTTCGCATTGATACGCTTTCGGTGTCACTTGAATGACAACATGCAGAGGAATGTTGATTGTTGGACATTCAGATGGGTCTTTATTTGTGAGATACGCATACAACACCCGCAGGATAGCCTGATGAGCTACTATCAAAACCGGTTGATCCATTCGCATCAATTCTGTGATCACTGGTTCGAGTCGATGGATAACGTCTTGATATGATTCTCCTCGCGGATAGCGATAGTGCAATTTGTTATTTTTTCGTGCCAAATACTCTTCCGGCATCTCCTCAGCAACCTGCTCGTATGTCATTCCATCGCAAATACCTGCATCAATCTCATCCAATTGTTTCCATTTCACCACAGCACGGCCACGCGCAGCAATTCGCTCTACTGTCATACCAGTGCGAAGCATTGTAGAGGTCCATACAGAAAGGTTCGTGTTGGGTGTGGGGTAATAAGTATTGATAAATCGATCCAGCTGCATAGCGTACTGCAGTCCTAAAGGGCTGAGCGGTGAATCCCCGCCAATTCGTTTCTGCGTATTGAACATGCTTTCTCCATGCCTCGTCAGCCAAATTGGACGTGGTCGAAGCTGTAAATTTGCCAGTAAGAACATAATTCGGGATTGTAAGTACCCATACACTTGATTGCAGAATATTTGACGACCAACGTCAATCACTTTGATGAAAGGCACGTCCTCTTTATCCGCATTCATAGATTCATACGAATCTTGATAATGTGCGATTCGATGATAATAATCTACGGCAGCTTCTTCAAGCGTTTGTGAAGCATAGTCTGCAGAGTTGAGTTTCATGTCATTAATTGTTGTCTTCAGTAACTCGACAGAATCGCAAACGGACTCAATAAAAAGCATTTCGCATGTCGTTTTCTGTGCGACTTGATCCCTTAAAATGTTTCGACGT
Organism: Albugo candida; assembly: GCA_905220665.1. Taxonomy (NCBI): domain Eukaryota; phylum Oomycota; class Peronosporomycetes; order Albuginales; family Albuginaceae; genus Albugo; species Albugo candida. Next base: position 231,279 of record CAJNAR010000004.1, read on the forward strand.
TCGACAGTCGCATTGGTTGCATCAAAAATGACACAGTGACACTCTTCGTGATTTAGTTCTGAGATGGCGTCTTCCAGGCAGCAATTTATAATTTCCAATCGTTTCTGATACATTTCTTCATTCTGTGGATCCCAAAATGCATGATTGATATTCGATCCCACAATTTTTCGACGATATTCGCCAGCATTAAACACTTTAGATTGATGACCCATCCAAGTCAGATGTCTCGCCAGAATGTGGCCAATAAATGTTTTCCCACGCCCTGGCAAGCCGACCAAAAACAGCATCAGCTTACCAGCCGAGCGATTTCTTGTCTGCTTATCCGAATCCTGTGGAACCGCAATATATGACCGATGACCCCCTTTCTGCGCTCGACGATTATGCTCGTGTGTGACGAGATCACCACCAAAATGCTGTGTAGTAGCTGCTAATAAGACGGAGCTAGAAATGACACTTTCGAGGTACCGAGAATAACGACGAGTAGTAGCCGGTGAGGTAATATCGCTATCATCATCTATTGCAGCCATAGCCGCAAGTGTCTGCTCACTTTTTGAACGCGTCATAGTTCCAGATCGTGAGCGGCCAGCGCTCGAGGCGGCTGTAACTACCGCTTGTGTTGGTGTGGATGTACCATTGGTTCCCACAAGAGTTTTCTCATCAATTGGTAGACCATACTCCGAGTCTTCATTCGTGTCTGTGGGCTGTGGTGCTGCAAGATTTATAGACGGCAGATCATTAAGTGCGGTAGAGGTCGATTCCGTAGACTGTAAGTAATCATCTGGGGAGCTTGATAGTTCCGCGCGTACTTTAAAAAGTTCCTCTGTCGCTTGAGGGTTCATCGTTGGTAATTTGAGTCCATCTCGAAGTATCGTTTTAATTGGTGTCTGAAGCGCTGTGGACTCTCCCTGCGAGAACGCATTTTCCACACGTATGAAATTATTCAAATTACCAAACTGATCCGGTGCGAATACAATTTCGGGATCGTATTTCCAAGCTCCATCCACGCAATATTTAAAGAAATGTATACCAGCGGGTAAAAAGAGCGTTATCTCGAATTTTGTAGTATTACAATGAAGCGGTATTTGTGAGCCCCAGCTACATGTGATGATATTAGAGACATTATCTTTATTATCAAAATTACATACTTATTGAAAGTACCAGTGATTCCAACCGATGATGCATCTGGCTGAGACCAGTGAAATTTGCAGGGATAAAGACCTTCTCCAGCACTTTGTATGCTTAGAGAGGGTTCCATCTGGTCAGATACCAGTTTTTCCACTACTTCACCCCTTTTACTGTCAGCTTCATCCGATAGATTTTCAATGCAATCCCCGTTCATAATCATACTAAAGCAAAAGCCAGCGCGTAATAAGCCCGAAATTAGAGAGAATCAAAGTACCGTAACCGGAGAAAGTATTCATCCTACATCTCATCGTATGCGTAAGGGATAGGGCTTCAATTTTCTATATTCAAATATAGAACAAAACGACCTGTCCCTGAAATAAATTCAGTTCATACCTGATCCAATGAGCATCTGCAATTATAGGAACTAGGGGATAGGCACCCACCTCCGTTTTGTGATTCATCCTTCTTACTAAAAGCTGACTATAATCAGACCCACTTTACGATAAGAATTTACGTTCGCATCTGAGGCTGTTGTTTTCGATTTTGCTCTTAAGATGCACTCACCGAGGAATCAGAACATGAATACGTTCAATGAACCGCCCTCTGAACGAGTTTGGAAGGATACCACTGCTGGTGAGACATACGGGTCTTATTTTGCTGATCAAAATGAACAGATGCGCCGATCCAACCGAACTACTTTTTCGGGGACCAATGGTGGAGCTCACCACGCTGATATCGCAGTCGGGCTACTGGATTCAGGGGAGAATGTGCTTCGTAAACCGCATTATACTGGGCGCAAACGTACTTGGCCGGGAGCTTTATTTTTGCTTCTTCTCATTTTCACATCGCTGGCATTGATCACGTACTATGGAATACAAACGCATTCCGAATCTAAAGAGCAAGAAGAACTTTCTCAGGAAATCATTGGAAGAGGACGAAGGAGAAAAAAGGCCCTTCCGCCAAAAGGTAAGAGTTTGTGCACAATGCAAAGGTTTTTATATGCTGATCGATTGTATTAGTTTGTGTGGTACCAAATTATGTCACTTCGGGGACCAAAATATACGCGAAACATGGATCAGTCAAACATGAAGTCCATTTCACAGGTGTCAATTGGAGTGGAATGGAAAACATAGAAGGTATACCGCACGGTCTTGCCTACAAACAAAGTGATGTGGTACGTGGCTTCAAGTCGTAAACGGTCGATTGCATCGTTTAACATTGAATGAGTAGGACACTATTGCGCAAAAATTGGCCAAGCATAAATTCAATGCTGTGCGACTCCCACTGAATGCGAAAATGATTATTGAAGATTCACCTGTAGACACAAAAGACTTTTTGAATGTATATCAGAATCCGGATCTTGTTGTGGAAACTTATGTCGATATGATTAAGAAAGTTGTTCAAGCACTCGCAAAACAGCAGATTGTTGTTCTATTGGATATACACAAAATCGATCCTGCGTTCAAAGAGGACACTTCCGAGCATCTGTGGTACACGAAAGAATTTCCCATCGAAGTTATGCTGAAAATGTATCAGAAATTAGCGTCCGAATTGTGCAATGAATTTTACTACAACATTGTCGGAATCGACATCAAAAATGAGCCGATTGGAGGATGCTGGCCTGCAAAAGCAGGATCCAAAGAATGCCCTCCGAATAGAGACTGGCCACGTGCAGTCGAAGCAATTGGTAATGCGATTCTAGAAGTCTGTCCAAACTGGCTTATTGTCGCTGAAGGTCTGTACGCTCAGAATATCAAGGCGACAATCAATGGAAAATCTGTTGTATACAGCGACTGGTATGGAGCCAGTGCTTCGAATGCTACTCTCAACCCAATCGTGCTAAGCATACCAAACAAGGTTGCATTCGCTGTACACTGGTACTCTCCGAGTGTGTACCCGACAAGTGTTTATTTTCAGTCGCAGAAAACCGAGAAGGATGGAAGCATATCAGTGGTTGAATACCCTACGACACCTGCTGGAGATGCATTGTTGCACTCAGGCATGAAGACGATCATGGATAAAGCATTTGGCCAATTGCTTGATTTAGCAGAAGCGCCCGTCTTCTACGGTGAGTTTGGTGGTATTTATGGCAAGGCCGAATTACTTCCTGGGAAAACAAGTACCAGAGCAATCGAATATATGATGGAGTACGGGTCAGCAAGAGGTATGGTCGGAGGTTTTATCTGGTCTTTGAATCCCGATGGGCATTATGCATTCAATGACAAATATGAGACGGATGATCCATTCCAGTACGGTCTTTATGCCGATAAAACCTACCAGGATTTCCATGACGATTATTCTGTAGCCCTCCAACAGTTAGAAGGGAATGGAGTCATCCCCTGTTTTACAAGGGATGGATCCATCAGTAAGTCAGCAAAGAGCAATGGTACGACAACTGCGGTCACAAGTTCTGATGATGAGACACCACCGGCTGTAGCCACAGCGTTACCAGCGGAAGGCGTGCCAGCGACGTCCACAGCATTACCAGTCGGAGGCGTACCAGCAACGTCCACCGTGCTACCAGCAGCTCCATTAGCAGCCCAACCACGAGCTGCAGCCCCTGTGACCCCTGCAGCCCGTGCAGCACCTTTACCAGCTGTATAAGGTTTCGGCCACACAGACGGTGTCATGAAGAAGAAATACAGCCTGTGTAGTGCACTACACATTTTGTAAATAAATTGAATTTTTTAAACCTCAATTTTTCTATGCGATTGTTTTCAGACGCTTGGCACTTCCCATTTCGTACGCTTTACAAGCCATTTCAATCTCATGATTCTTTTGCAACAACTGTTCGTATTTGCGTCGATACGAAGTCAGCTTCTTGCTATTCAGGAGCTGAAACTGCTTCCTTTCTTGATTTAATTGGTCCAAAGCTGCTTTACGGTTTGTATGCTCATTGGTGTATCTACAACACGATCATTAGCACCATAAAGAGAACACACTTTACAAAACGCAAAAACGTAACTCTTTTTGTAGCTGCTCCAACACTGCAACCTTGCATTTCCATACATTTGAGACGTATTTCTGCTCCACTTCTAAATTCAAAACTCTAAAGGAAACCGCGTCGTTATTACTGATAAAATCTGACGAATATCACCCACTCATTGTGTCGATGCTCAATGAGTATTTTCATTTGATCATTCGCCTGCTTCCAGGCCTTGGCACTACCGACATTTTTCCTGCTTGGTTCATAGATAGAGTGCTGATTGTATCGATTCATATCTATCGCATTCAGCGCAACTTGAGCTTGCACTCGTTTCCATTCTTTTAACAATCTCGCTCGATTTTGGAACGTCGGAGTGTAATCCGGCAAAAATGCGATGTATTCATTTAAGTTTGGAGTGAATGTGTTCATTTCTTTCTCTATTTGGCGCTGTGCCTTAATACGAGCTTCCGCATCGTTCCATTCCGTGTCGATATACCCAAGAGCGTCAATCAAAGACTTATTTTGGAGAAGCAGCGGGCATATTGTTGGGCTTTTAAGCACTTTGGCCATTTTAAGCGATATACGGATATCAACCAATCGCCGCAAAATGCTGATTTGGGCCTTCCACGAGCCTAAATTATCGACGCAAGCGCGTTTTAGTGGGACAAAATAGGTGATAATACCTGCATTCTGATGTATTAGTGGGCGTGAATTATTAGCGGTATTGTATACATTTATGGCTTGAGTATGACATTACAGTAAAAAATGAGATTTCTAGTTCGATCACATTACTGGCGACAGTTGAGTGAGGTGACGGATCGAGTGTGCGACACCTCACGACATAAAGGTTTGCATATTTCTCATTCATTCCTAGTTTTGTTTCGAATGGCGCATCTTTTAAAAATCGCAAAACCGGTGCTCGGCCGAAAGCCTTATTGTATTATCAAGTATGCTCATGTGGAACACTTAGGAAGTTCCACCCTGCTTTCCACTCAACGTTTTGTATCGATTTTGCTGCCCGGGAGGACACAGGCTCTTGATACTAACAATTTAGCTCGTACTTTTGCAAATAAAGCAAAGGGTGAAGGGTATCAAGGAACGAACAAGTCAAAGGAGGAGCTTGAAATGGATGAAAGTCGACAATACTCTGCAAGTAATGCTCAGGTCGACAAAAAGGGCGCTGATTCCTACCCGGAGAAACTCAAATCATCGCACAAAGTGTCAGCAAATGAGGAAAATAATACAGACACCGAATCATCTGATACAGGAAAATCGAGAACCGCCAAAAGCAAAGAGAAAGAATCCTCGCTACCAACTTATAGCTAATTACCGATATTTAGCCTCAAGATTCTTACTTGTCCTAAAATTTTAATTGAAAGCGTAGTTGTACCCCGGTTACTATAGTGAGGCCTCTATCTCTTGCATTCTTTTTGTGTGTCTTCAAAAGAGCTGAGGGGTTCAAGGTAATTTTACGAGACTTGCTGTCGACTCTAAAACAAACAAGATTTCCTTATTTTAGCTTCAAGTTGTGAATGAATACCACGATTACGAAAAGCTAAAAAAGTCTTCGCGTGTCATACCTTTGCGAACGTCACTATGATATTATACTATATTATAAAGGTTCAGCGATTCCAAGGTGGTTGGCCAACCATTCCACATCCGCATGGATTCCTCTGAGGTTACTTTGAAACTCCGCGATGGGAAGAATCCTACTCCCCAAATGGTTGCATTAGAGCTACCTCTGTACGTACAGCAATTAGATCGCGTCCAAGAACTCTTTGGAGGTGTAGAAACAATGCAGAAAAAGCATCAATCTAAATCGCGTTTTTTGCCCATTAAACTCCGGCCATCCGAGGCTTCCTGTAAACCACTACATGCAGACTTGAGTACAACGCAGTCCATTGTATTGCGCATTAGACGGAAAAAAAATCGATCAGAACCGTCCAATGTGAATGTAGAGGTCGTAGGAATCATGCACGACAAATATATGTGTCAGGGAATGGCCGATTTCCAGTATCTGACAGCAAAGCGATTCGTTCCTGCTCCACCGTCGAAAATACCCGATGATGAATTGAAAGATAGAAGCAAACGTTACGAGCACCGTCTTGACGAAAGGAAGCGACAGTTGAGCCCATATTTGAACGTTAAACAACAAAAAGACTTGGAGCTGCTTCCTGAAGTATTCTCTAGAATCGATGTACCGCTCAAATATCAATTCAAACAGCGTCCAGGATACAAAAGTGCCGATTGCGAGAAAAAGAAGTTTTCGGGTGCAATAGACTTTCTCGACTTTCATGACAAGGCAGACGTTCCCATGCCACCAGATCCAACCGAAAAACTTGAAATCAGAATTCGTACGGTTGGTGAAATAGAGTCTGAGATTGTCAGCGATGTTCTAGACAATATACAGCGTAAGTTGGTAAAAAAACCGATCTGGCTTCGTTCTACCATGCTCGACGGTTTTGGTCCCTTAGAGTGCCGCGTAGCCCGTCATATTCTGTGTCGGCTCTGTTATGTTTTTCTCGACGGACCATGGCGATGGTCTTGGATCAAGAAAGGTTATGATCCCCGTCATACACAAGAAGGTGCGCGTTACCAGGTGGTCGAAATGAGAAGTGCCCAGCAATTACTACAGGGCAAAGTGAATCGTCATGGTAAAGTTCGTGGACGGAACAGGGCAAAAGTCAAGAAAGGAAACGCTAGAGAACCACTGAAAATGGAAGAAGATACTGAGCCTTCGAAGAGAATGAGAGCGAGACTGAAAAAAGTTATCAAATACTCTGATGAAAGCACGGCAGCAAGCGCCCATCCGCGACGAAAGGATCAAAATTCAGTCGTCAGATTGGACCACATTGCGATTGGCGCAACTTCCTCAACTGAAAATAGTGAAGCAAAAGAGCCTCGGGCTGGAGACTTGCTATATAAAGAAGATGCTTCTGGCCTTCCAGCACAAACAATCTTTGGTATCCCGATCCGAGTAGGGAACCTATGCTTTCAGGTGAGCGAGGTTGACGATCCAGAGATCAAGGCGTGGATCGACAAATTTGATGTGCTACAAGAAAAACCGAATATCACTCACGGATGGTATTCACCTCACATGTTTACAGCACTCCGGGAAATGATCCGATTTCGCGTTGCTTGTATGGTACAACGTCCCCGAGAAGAACTTGAATCTATGAGAAAAAGCATTGGACAATTACAAAGCGACGCTTTGGAGAATTATGAAAAAGCACTCAAGTCTGGCGGAAAGTTACATCAAACTGAGAGTTTGCGGCAAAATATTGGAGATATAGAAAGTATCGATGATATGGACATCGATAAAGTTGGAGGGGAGGGCGAAGAGGAGGAGGAGGAGGAGGAGGAGGAGAAGAGAAGAGGAAGACGCACCAATTATACTTGATGGCGATGAAAATTATGATATGGACCTCGATAACGGAGATATTAGCGATAATAATGTGGAGAGTGTGAATAATGTTGAAGGAGTGGAATACACTTTTTGAGCGTTAGATTACGTACTCAAGTAACGACAGAGGTAATGGGTGCAACACCGTGCTAAACGACATGAACATACGGAATAAAGTCGTTTTGTTTTGTATCTGTTTGATTAAGTGAATGATTGTTGCGCTATCTGACGCGCAAATTACACGAAAAAAGAGGAGCATGTTATTTATAAATGATAACCCTGCGATCGTCGCGTAACTCAGGGTTTGGGGGAGAAGGCATCAACCCTGACTATATCACGACAGATTAGGGTATAAATATACCGTTGAGATCATAGACAATTGCAATTACGCACTCTTTATGTTCTGACGTAAAAAAGTAATCACACGACAATGGAAGACGGCAGCAGCTCGAGCGCAACTTTTTTGAGACTCACCGAAACAGAGGGAATAAAGACTGATCATGAGCCAATCGAATTACGAAATGCAGAAACAGAAACAGAAGTAACAGAGATTTCAGAGAGGCAAGCGAGTCACAAAATCAGCAAATTTGCAGGACTCCCACTCAACACAATCGAAACCAATAGGCACAATCTAGATATCATACTCGAAAACAGTCAGAGTACCATACATACGGATGACATTATCATGAGAGGATATCTGCGAAAGAGATATCGAAATAATTATTACATGGGCTCCTATCGGTTTTGCGTTTTGAGGGGAGTCTGTTTACGTTGGTTCATTTCTGAGGAAGACGCGACTACTGGAACTCGATGGCGAGGAGAAGAGTACGTAAAAGCAATAGAGCGATGGTCTGGATTCGGATCCATCCGCACCTATCCTCACGCTTTTGCCATACACACAGAGAGTGGGAGAGTACTTTTATGCTCTGCATCGACTTTGAAAGAAAAGAAGAATTGGGTGGACGCCATTGAAACCGCACTTAAGGCGTCCGGGTCGCGACATACATCAGCAACTTTTGGCATGCTGGAAGGGAACCCCGATGGAAGACGAATCGTGCCGGAAGATATTATACGTAATCATCAGAGATTGGGTTATGGTAACACCTTGGGCAATGCCGACCAACCGATTCCTTCGTCGGCAGATACGTCCAGTTTGGGCTTATCCACCGCAAACAGTGCACAGACACAAGCTCCTCGAGAATGTTATCAATGCAAACATCACTTCAAGAAGTTTGTATCACGACGTATCGTATGCAGTTCGTGTAATTGGACGTTTTGCAGACGCCACTGCCGTCAGTTTATTAGTCTTTATCACATTGAAAGTAACAACTCTTTCTTACGTCGTTGTTGTAATGGCTGTGTGATCCGACAAGATTTTTTAAAATATTTGGACTCTTTTATCAAATTTTCAAGCGCGTTGGTACAAAAACGGCAAACTGTTAAAATGCTTATTGAAAGCAAGCTGTCTGAGGCAATAAGAGGAGATGGAACACCGAATCAGTTTCAATCCGAGTCGTACCCCTCCGTAGTGGAACGATTACGTACGGATCCAATGAGTCTCATCCGAACTATTAAGATATTGTATCGGAGTCGTCGTGATCCGTGTTTATTTCGAATCGCCTGTGAACGACTTCCGTTTTATATTGAAAATAGTATTGATCGTGTGGAAACCTTATGGTATCAAATATTACATCTGGTTCAGTGCTTGGAAGACGACATTGACGTCTCTTTTATCCAAATTTTCTATCTTAAGCGATACATACGAGCTGTTTGCAGAAGGTCTCCGCGTATCGCATTACAAACAATTTGGAACACTCAAGCATCACTCAATGATATCACCTCACATAACTCCAACTTGTTACTAGAAGTACTCGCGTTTACTTTTCCTCCCACCAGATTGAGGCTCACCTCAGACAATGACATCGAATGTCCAGACTTGTGGTCCGATATGATTTTAATGGACAGTCCTGATCATCAGAGATGTGCGATCATCGCGAGGTTGATGCATGTCAGTCGATATGTGGAGGGAATAATCCAGGAAGACGGAGAAGAGGCCTGGGTCGATCGCTGGCTCAATGCGAATTCTCCTCAAGAATATCAAAAAAGTGCCAAAGAACTCCATGAAACAGGGATATCGCTATGTGAGCAGCAAACGAGCATCACGTACGAGTCGTTGGATGTTCCAAGTCTGCAGAAAGATGCTGAGAAAATCAATGCCGGCTCACTAGTGTTTGAAGACTTGGTCATGAAACAGGTACAATTTGTCAAGTCTTTGGCCGCAATTAGCGATGGATTGCGTGGTGTGTACCCGGAGAAACGTCGATCTGTTGTGTTGGAAGAAGAATTGATCCGACTGAATGAGCAATTGCATGACACTTTATACCCATTGAGCAGTGCATCCGACGAGCTCTACAGAGTACTTCGAGTTCCTCCGACTGAAGGAAAGGTCTTTATGACAAAAGAACGAGCGCCTACAATGCTCTTGGTCGAGACAGTACCGCTACATGCAAGAGATGAAGCTGTTTATGGTGATGATGACCGCATTTTACGTCCATTTCTCAGCTCGTCACGGCTAAGTTGTACGATTTTGGATTTTGAAATGGATGAGAAAAAGTATGTGCCAGAAGCACCAACGTCAATGCATTTGGATGAATTGGATGATGAAGCGAGTCAATTCACGGATTCTCAGTGTTCTGTGAAGACAGCGCCGTGGTTGACTCCTTGTGCACGCAGTACATCCGCACGAGCTCAAAGAAGCACGGAAATGTGGAGAGAGTTCTCAACCGATGTGGAGGACGATGGTCCCGAGTATAGTCAGACTATGATAAACACACAGCCAGCACGTTCCAGCGTACATCACGACAGCAGTCATTTTCGGGAAGCAGAAGGAGATACGGGCTCTTTTCGTCGTAAAAGTCATCACGACGTTGGTGAGAGTCTGGTGTATAACTGCAACGTCTACGGCGAGAGTTGGAAGGACAAGCAGGAACGTATACGCAGGAATTCACCCGTGGGTAACTTACCTGGCTGGAAGCTGTTCACTATCATCGTGAAAACCAATGATGATCTGAGGCAGGAAATGTTCACCATGCAGATCATACAAAAGTTTCAAAGTGTTTTTCAACGCGAGCATCTGCCTTTATGGCTTCGAACGTATCGTATCGTTGCAACAGGAGCGAATATCGGTCTATTGGAAACGATCACGGATGCATGCTCGTTGGATCATTTGAAAAAGAGCTTTGGAAATGGAGAGAAAACACTTTACGAGTACTTTCAGGCAGCTTATGGAGACACCCGATCGATGACTGTGTCGAAATACGTCGCCGAGGTTGGGCTCGAAGAAGCGCGGAATAATTTCATCAACAGTATGGCTGCATACAGTTTGGTCTCCTACATCCTTCTGCTGAAAGATCGGCATAATGGTAACATTCTACTAACGCCCAAGGCCATCTCATTCACATTGATTTTGGCTTTATTCTCGGAATCGCTCCTGGAGGTGCCTTCAGCTTGGAAGATGCTCCTTTCAAACTCACACACGAAATGGTCCAAGTGATGGGTGGATTAGACTCGGACGGGTACCAGCAATATCGTCGGCTTTTATGTGACGGCTTTGTAGCCGTTCGAAAGTATCAACGCGAGATTCTCGCTCTTTTGCAAACAACCGGTCAACAATCTCCATTCCCGTGTTTTTCACCTGGAAAAAGCAATAAGAAGAAGCATTTGGCTCGCTTACTTGCAGGTGTTCACGACAGACTACATACCCCGAAATCCCGAGAAGAGCTGGAGAAAAAAGTAGATTATCTCTTGCGTAAGAGCTATAACGCATGGGGAACCCGTCGATATGACGCGTATCAGTTACGAAGCAACAACATCTACCCTTGATCCTTGAAACGTTTGCCTATCAATAGATTCACACGCTGTGCATGAGCTCTGACGAGAAGGTCGATGAACGCTTTGATCGACGTGGAATGTGAGTTTGCAGACCACAATGCTGCCATACACACAATGTGTTTCAATGAACGGCAAAACACTTTTGTCTCGTGTGATCCCAACGTACTTCGATTATGGAAAGCGGGTCAAATGCCTGGAGGAAGCAGTATGGATGGACACAGTTGTCGTGCGACGCAATTGCGTCGAGTCAAATTACCTTCCAGAACGAATTGTCACATCCAAGCGATTGTTTATATCGAATCACGCGACCTGTACATCGCCTCAGCTCAAGATGGAACGTTCCGAGTGTACGACAACATGCTGGAAGAGCTGACGTCTATCCATACGTCTCGCGGACACATTCAGTGTCTCGCTTTCGATTCCAAGCACCAGCTGCTCATTGCCGGAGGATTGGATGGATGCACAGCTTGGCGTGTACGAGAGTCGACCCAGGATGCTGGATTCAATCCGCTGTACGAACTCTTTCGACTCGATACATACTTCAAATCCTCTTGCAAACATTTGCAAGCGCATTTGGCAAACTCTGATCGGCTTTGGATCACTTTTTTGAAAGTCGATACGCACGAAAACAAACTGTTCACACTCTGCAAAGAGCATGTTGAGGTATTTGACACAGAAGACGGTCGACTCGATGAGACACTTTATAATTTCTACGCAAAAGATTTGGCGCATTAAGCAGTTTGGCTCTCATCCGCAAAGCGCAAATGATGGTTCTTGGAACTTCAAATGGAGCGATTATGATCGTATCAATTCATCCGACATCGGTTTTGAACGTTTTCAGAGAACATGGAGGCGCGGTAACGAGTATGATGGTGCATTACGGGTCGTCGTTCTTACTCTCTTGCTCCCTGGACGGAACGATTCGTGTCTGGGATCTGGAAGTACGACAACATGTCCATTGTCTGACGACAAATGAACACATGTATGAGCTTGGAGAATGCAGTGGATCATCATCAAGTCGCTTTTACACTCGATTTCGGAACAGTATACGAGTGTATCGCATCTATTCCGCAGTCAGAGAATTCTTCTCGAGTCTCGCTCGTATCACGAGAATCGAGCGCGTGAGTGTGAGTTTCTTAGCGTCAAAAGCGATTCGCGAGCGTAATGAAATGGAATGCGATCACAAAGCACTGGTTTTAATCGCTGCTGCTGACAATACGATTCATATTTTGGATGGAGAACGAACTCGACAAGCTCCATTGTATTCGTGGATTCCTGGCACTAAAGCATCAGAAATCATCGACGTATCGTTCCATGTCGAAACGCGTCATCTGTTTCTTCTCCACAGGAATCAAACAATAGCAATGACTGACACTCAGCAGCCCAATATCGACAATACGCGCAACATCTATCGTTCGATTGACTGTAGCCTGAATCCAGCAGCACGAAATGGCGTCCGCATGATCTCTCCGACTCGACCGATGGAATGTGACATTCCAGCCGAGATCAGGTCGGCTCGAAGAGGTCGAGATAGCTTTTTGTTTGCGAATTTGACTCCGGAAGGGAATGTTCAGTGTCTCTGCTGTCTTCATTTCACACCGATTTTGGAAACGCATATTCAGAAACCAATGTGGCGGAACGACACAGTCGATGCGAAAAACTCTTTTCGCGCTGATGAGATACTTTTCTGCACCTCACACAATCGTCAAAGTCTGGTGAGGCCTCGAGTCACGTGGGAAGAAAGGAGAATGGCTGGTGTACGAGCACCTTTGGAATGGATTGTATGTGGCACTTCGTCAGGCGAACTCGTTTTTTGGAACACGGAATGTGAGCCAATTGACTGTATGCTTCCATCGGCTATCGTCAAGCGCGTCCACAAAGATCCTGTGACATATATCACTGCGAGCATTGCTACTCCGTGTATGGTGAGTTGCAATACATCTCATCAGTACTATATATGGCATCTACAGCCGTCTTTCGATCTGAAGCAGATCGTCTCCTTCCAGCCTGCAAATCCATTCTCATGTATTGGATTTTCGCCCATTTCCGAGTCGATGGTCGCTGGATATGACGATGGATTGGTGCTCATGATCGAGTACAGCGAGCTGCGTGAAGCGAAAGCTGTTGATGACGTTGCGAGGTTCCAAATTGCAAGCGAATTGACCCCCGCTGATGAGGATCACGACACAACCGTCGTGGCGGTCGATTTTCTGGACGAGAAAGCGATTTTTATCACTGCAAGTGCCGATGCGATACTCAAAATTTGGAGCTCGCAGAAAGTGTTATTACGACAACTAATGACCGCAATGGCTGTATCATCAGTTCGCTTTATAAACACTCGTGGTGATTTGCTGGTGGCTTCCGAGAAACGAGCGTACACGCTGATTCAGGATGAGATAATACCTGATCATGTACGAGTAATGACGCTAGAGCAGATTGGGATCGCCAAAGAGAGACGCCGATGCGAACTGAAGCGAGAATTCGCTACTGATGAAATGGATCAAAAAGTAGCGCAAGTCGATGCTCCTGTGCCCGAAATGGAAAAAATTGCCAATACAGCAATTCTTTCGTCATCGACCAGCAAGCAATTCCAATCTTTGTGCATGGAACACGTGAAATATCATTTAGCGTCTTTGGAAACTCCGATTCTTCGACATGCATCCATTGAGACCGGACCTCTGAATGCAGACGTCATTACGTGCAAACAAGTGTCAGCGAATATGGTACGGAGGCTGCACATTGAAAATGAAGTCACTGAATATCTCGCTGTAGGGTGAGGCTGAAAGTATCGTGCAGGAACAGAGAATCACGTCCGATGATGTAAAAGTTCCATCTCAAACATCCATTAGACTCGCCTCAAGTATCGAGAAAAGTGGCTCGATAAAGCCTCGACAACAAACTTTGAGCGCAAGTGAAAAGATGGCGAAAGGTGACTCTGATAACAGCAAACTCGCATTCAAACCAAAGGAATGTATTCACCTTCCACATCTTCCGTCCAGTAATTGCAAAAAACAAAATTCAATTCACGTGAAGACGCCGCGAATTTTGTGGAATGCAATTGGCGGCAATCAAAGAAGATCAATTGCATCCTTTCGACAGTCATAACAGCTCACAAATGACACCGAGTAGCAATACCAGTGCCAGAACACGAGACGCATATGGACGGGATGCGATACTGCAGCCACAACGGGCGGCAGCTACACGAAATGAAGCGATCTGATCGCCCCAATATCCATACAAGCTCTTTGATGGATCAAAGTAGTAATCTGGTGGGGTGTAAACACCTCGACATGATTTTGACATTGCCTGTAGAAGAGATTGGCATCCAGCTGGACAAATCTTCACAACTGGATCGCACGCTAAACACGATCCTGAAGTCGTTCCATTGCCTCTATGCCCAATTTTCTCGACTATTTGCCCACAGGAGACCCAGGATGCACCCAGAGGCTTTGGCATTGTACTCGCGGCATCCACAAGCAAACACGGCAGGAAGACGCAGAATTTCGGTCTCATCACAAGGCAGGAAGTTTGCGATTATATTTAGATGATCATATAACCGCTAATGAGATCAGTTGATCAGTAGCTTCTTCCCCATAATGTCCAGGTTTTCGCCGGTTTCCCACTGATAAAGCATCGGAGGCTTTCATCGAACGGCTGTTCATTGTTGTCAAAAGGATTGCACAATGTTTTTGCTGCCGCACTCGTCGCTGTGTTCTCAGCTTCATCCTCTAAACCCATCAGCGCCAAAGATTCTTGACGGCTTTTTGTCTTGACAACTTCCTCCCATTCCACTTCATTGCAAAATGGCGTCAGAATCATATTTCCTTGACTCAGTGCCGACACGAAATCATTCCATTCCGTCACTGTCTGGATGTGTGAATCTCGCTTATGTCGCGCACGGGCAAGCATGTCGCTTTGTATCTCTTCCAGGAGTGCCGGGATCAACGTCGATAGTTTTGAGACTGGAACATCGGTCTTGACGCCATTGTCTCGACGAACAACACGCACTTGATGGCTCATGAGGTCTTTGGGTCCGATTTCGAATCGAAGAGGGACGCCTTTGAGCTCCCAGAAATTGTATTTCCATCCCGGCGTGTAGACTTGTCGATCGTCTACCTGAACTCGGACACCTACAGACTTTAAAAGCTCGCACACTTTGTTCGCTTGATTCGATATCTCGTCAATTTCTTGTTGGTCCTTGTACGGAATCGGGACAATGATCACCTGTAGTGGTGCAATTCTCGGTGGTAGAACCAGTCCTTTATCGTCACCGTGAACCATGATCATGATGCCGATCGAGCGGGTCGTGAAGCCCCATGAGGTTTGAAATGGGATCAGTTTCTTCCCATCTTCGTATTCAGCTGCAATGCCAAACATTTTTCCAAAATTTTGACCTAATTGATGCGAAGTCGCAGCCTGGATGCCACGTCCGGTAGCAGGAATAAAGCCTTCAATGGTCGTCGTGTAATCGGCTCCAGCAAATTTTTCCTTCTCGGTCTTGATGCCTTTGATCATCGGTACAGCTAATAGCTCTTCATAAGCAGCTGCGTAGAAATCAAGAATTTGGTAGACTTGCTCATCGGCTTCTGCTTTCGTCGCATGAGCCGTATGACCTTCTTGCCATAAAAATTCTCGGGTACGAATAAAAGGTGTTGGATTTTTGAATTCCCAACGTACAACATTATTCCACTGATTCAGCTTTAAAGGAAGGTCTCGATGACTTCGTATCCAGTTTTTGAAGGCTGGGTACATGATCGTCTCACTTGTGGGGCGAATGGCGATCGGCTCTTTCAGGTCGGAGCTTCCAGACTTTGTCACCCACGCGACTTCAGGTGCAAAACCTTCCAAATGATCTTTTTCTCTCTGCAGTTTCTCACTGGACACGAAAATTGGAAAGTAGCAATTCTTCACGCCAATTGATTTAATACGAGAATCAAGAAAATCTTGAATATTTTCCCAGATTTCGTACGAATACGGCCGTAAGATATAGCAACCAGAGATGTCGTAGTAATCGATCATGCCAGATTTTGTGATCACTTCGGTGTACCATTCTCCGAAATTCTCAGTTTGTGTATAGCTGAGACCCTCGTGTGATTTCTGCTCTGTCGATTTTGCAGCTTTCACGCTTTTTTTCGCCACGATCCGAGTTGGTGTGCTTTCACTCAAATTATCCACAAAGTCGATAAGTATGGGTTCATGTTTGAATGCCGTAGCGAATGCCAAGAGAGCTTTTGGCGTTAAAGAGAGTGTGATATCATTCCTTAACGGATGACAATGAATTCTGTTGGTCTCTAACAGCAATGTATCCATCACAAAACGAACTTGTTGCGTTGTATCGTGCATGACACAAAGAGGGGATACAGAGCCTTTTTGAACGTTTAGCGCCGTTTCCAGTACATCTTCGCCAGCGAATCGTAAATTATACTTTTTACCACTACCTACAGCACTTAATTTTTGACCGAGAAGCTTTGTATCGACCTTTGTAGATGCTGCAGTAGTGACTAAAAACACTCCTTCTTTCTTGTCTTTAAACACGAGATTTTTCGTCAAAATACCATCGAGATGGCCTAATTCCGTCACTAAATCCTCTACTGTCGGAAGTGGTTTATGCTCATGACGCTCATACGTCAGCGAAAGCCGCTCGAGCGCCGCGATCACAGCTACCTCACTCATTTTAATTTCTGGCTCAAAATCACCAAACGCTAATTCAAGGTCAAGATGAGAAGGAATAGGATCGTACAGCGGAATTGCGCGAATGCTTTGTATTTTGTAGCTAAAGTAACAGTCAAGTAAAAACAATCGTAATTTCTCAAATCTATGTCGGACTCGAACTTGGTTTCTCCATGCAAACCCATATGACGATGAAAATGAGCCCAAACGCGATGGAAGTAGAGCCCATAAAGTTTCCCTTATCGGTCAAACTCGTATAACTCCACCCGAAATACTCTTGAATGCTCATCCGCACGCTCGGAGCGAGTTTGTACGCGAGGAATAATCCCATCAAAAGACTGGCAAACAGCAAAGACGCGCCGTGAGATGTTTGCGCGCTGTTATATCCCGCAATAAAGCGCACAATTGCCCAAAGAACACCAACTACGGTGCCTAAAAACACCAATACATTTGGTAATTCAGAAATGGATCCGCGGGAGGCTCCACCGGTGTTGAACCAACGCGGTTCCTTACCCGTAATTCTCCACCAAACTGCTTCAATAACAGCTGTGCACATTGTGAAAGCGTACGCGAACCATACTTCTTGAGATCGAACGACGTCATTGTTTTCCACTGTTCGATTACTCAATGCCGAGAGCACTCCCTGAACAAAAAGTTTGGGCACCAATGCGACCAAAAGACGAAGATTCGCCATGTAGATTGGCGCCAATCCCGTGTACAAAAAGTATAAAGTGATGTAATAGAAAAAGATGGCCGGGAACGATCCCAATGGATACAGTGTTGCGTTGTAGTAGAAGACTTTGCGCATGAAATGATTCGGCTTGTAGTGATTCGGTAATGTCACAGCTGGGAACTTCCAGTCGGGATCAATATACTTTTTGTTCTTTCGCATGAGAAAGATCTGGAAATTACCTTTGGCCCAGCGTTTTCGTTGAGCCAGTGAACTGGCCACCGAGTCAGGGATCAGACCTTCAGCCAGACGTATGCGTTCCTCAGCTTGACCTTCGAAATCCTTTCGAAAGTACAGAGCTTTCCATCCCATACTGCATAGACGCTGACCAGTGTAACAATCTTCGGTCAAACTTCCATACTGAATCCCTCCAATGGAATCCAACGCTTCTCGACGGAATAAAGCATTTGTGCCCGCAAATGAAGCACAATTGTATCCATCTTGACCAGTTTGAATAGCGTCATAAAACGTTGCGTTTCGATGACCCAATGGATCCCCAATTTGAAGCTGAGTACAATCGTGAAAGTACTGAGGAGTCTGCACAAATGCGACGGCGTTATCCCGAACATCATCCGAGTAATTGTGGTGGAGTTCGACGCTGGTATCACGAACATTGTTCGTTTTGCATTTCAGACAAATCCCAGACCTCCCGAGTTTTGCATCACATGTCATACAGCGGAGATCCTTTCTTGTTCGTCGAGTGTCGCTCAGACTGCCGTTCACTTGACGACGATGCAAGTCACCTTGGACATGCATGGCGTTCTCAAAACACTCCTTGGAGCAGAAACTGATATTTTCTTCAGGAACGCCGGCGATCTTGCATGATGCACAACACAAACTAGCCACGTTGTTACATCCCGTACAGCAGCATGCAAATTGGCTTTTATCTTGACGATCTTCGTCAACAAAAAAGAATGCCAGTGCCGCCATTACAAACTTTGGATGAGGTTGCATGTCCGCGTCCAGAATCAACAGATACCGGCCAGAAGCATTTTCGTTGTACAAACAATTGTTGATATTGCCTGCTTTGGAGTAGTGCACATCGGGCTTGACGCGTCCAATAAATGTCACGTGGGGGAGACCTGGGTACCTGTAATCATCACGGAACGATCCGGCAGCACAATCGTTACGATTCACAACTTTAGGCTGTGATGGTGTCGGTATGTTGGCGGATGAGTGCAACTTTCGCCACGCGTATACTTCCATTTCTTCTGCGGGATCACAAACACGATCGTACATGAATTGAGCGACTTCTTGGCGGAGATCACCAGCAGTCTCTAAGACGCCTTTGTTCAGCTCGATGGTAGGAACGGGATTCCCCTTGGTCCATTTTGCTTTGCAATAACCATCGTCCAAAAGATAGATCTGTAAAAGATGAGGCGGATACTGAAGGTTCATGCAAGCACTGAGTGTATCAATACATTCTTCTGAAGGTTCCGAGTAGTGACAAATCAATACATCGACTCGTGGCCACATATCATCGGGAACAGGAGGATCAAATTCGTCAAAATATTGAGCTCCACGGCGTACTGGACTCCACATACCCAAGTAATACAGGCAGCCCAAGCTAAAGCTGATCAGCTCAGCCGCAACCATCAATGCAAATGAGATCCACTGAAACACCGGTGGGTCATGGAAACAAGACACATTGTCCACTCCGGCCAACGACAAGTACCAATCTGGAGGTGTCCAAATGCCGCTCATGGGATCCGAGGTACATCGTAATGTATCCAGTGAAGTGCTGACAATCGTATCGCAATCCACACTAGGACGAGAGCTATCGCATGGTTCCAATCCCACCACAAACCAAAAAATCAGACCAAATAATTCCAGCAGACCCGTCAATAGGTACAGGAAATAGAAGAAGCGATACGTCTGATTCCCTTTCATTTGATACTTTCGAACATTCGGAAGTTTCCGCTCAATGACATTTCCCGATCCATTCGCAACGATAGCTCTTTCCAAGCCTTCAAACCACATCTGATACTCCTCATCTGTCTCCGGACACAACACCCACACACGACGTTTTGTGTGAATTTCTATTCCTTTAAACGGAAGATCCAATCGACGACATGGTCGGAGTTGTAGTGCATCCTTTAGCTCGATCGCACCCACCACCAAATCTGCATTACGATTCCCAAAATATTGACGGCATTCCTGATGACTTTGGAAATAGTAGATTTTAGCTCGTTCCAATGCTAATTATAAGACAGGAGAATTAGAAACAGCACGATATACCCTGAAAATATCACATTATACCGAAAAAACGCCGTTTCCAACTTTTATGTATCGGTCCTTTGATGCTTCGTTTTCCTTGTTTGTGCATGTATCCATGAATAGAGATGATATTCCCTTGATCTTCGACAATACTCATCCCCACTGCTTCCGACACACTCACAGGCTGCTCCAATGGAGCGCGTGGATCCACATATCCCTGCTGAGCGTTCGGACGTCCTTCCACAACTCGCGTTTCATTACCAGCTCGAACGATTTCGGCTTCTGTCGCAGACGGCGTTCCATGCAGAGCATAGCTGGTGTCTTCATCCTCGTACATGATGTATCTGTATTCAAAAGGAATCTGCTAGCGACCAGTCTGGTTTAAGAGTGAAGAGACAGCATTCAAATTCTTTCACCAAGTAACTGATTAGAGCCCGTTCAAGCCGAGTTACAAATAACATGTGCTTTAGTGCTACTTTCCGCATAAACTCAGCTGAAGTATCGTCTTGGGATAAGGTGAGGCAAATGTAGCGAGTGGGAGAAGAGTTGGCGGTTAGTGGATACTTTGTGGCACTTGCTACCCGCACGATCAGTGTAGACTGCCTTTTGTGCCACATACTCGACGACAGACATTTTCTCCTTCGGCGTTTGTAGCAAACATTCGTTTGTATATATGTAAAGGATTTATAGCTACTTTCAAGTTAGGATTTAACAGCCAAATTCATCAAATGCTCCATAAACACTTTGAGGCTAACATCGTCTGTGAAAATAACTTCCCCTTGGCCGTCCATACTGTTATGCGTCACTGATGGATTCAATTTTGCCATCAAGAATCGAGATTGACTCTTGTGTTGATCGCAGACAATGTAACGCGGCACTGGGAACCTAGAATCCATTATTAGTTGAGCATCGGCTTGGGGAGCTTCCAGTAGATTTTTAAAATTGATATGTTGCGGGTCATCTTGGAACTTTTGGTCACGCCAGGCGGCGATTGTGTCGCCGTGGAAGACAACGACGTAGAAGAAGGAATCCAAAAGCAAAATTGTATCAGGTCGAACGCTTGCAGCATCCAAAAGAGCCGGGACGGGTGGTCCATTGAATGAGTACGATAAAAGGGATGGCTGAATCATGACCAGCGAATTCGTTGTGCTTTCACGCAAGAGACAATGTCGAAAGTATGTGCTTTCATCGGGTGAGTACCCAAATACAGTCAGAAATTGTGATCGTCGGAGGTGGAACATAAATTGCGGGAATATCGCAAATTCGGGTGACAAACGAAAGCTCGATGGATCATCTTTACGATACTCTGCAAACCGAGTCGCTAAGCGAATCAACGAGCGGTCGATCCAGCGCATGATATCCAATTGCTCCTCACCTTTTTCAGATCGATGGACTGCAACTCGAGCTAGCAATACAGCAGCTGCTTCCTGGTCGAAACCTCTTCCTAGAGAGGTTGTATCGTTTGGATCAACTGTCCAAGGTCCACAAACTGTAGTGACACGAGTGCGATAGCGTCCACTAGCGTGCTGGTAGCGAGTTATCAATTGAATAAATCGACTTTTTCCGGGAGCTAAAGCCACTTGGTTTGCCACATCAAAATAAATCGCAATAGTCGTATTCGGATCAATCCCGCCCATTGACCAGATATTAGTTCCACCAATTCCGATCTCCGTCTCGGAGATGTTTTTCGGTGCTGCTCCTTGACGCTTTGTTGCAGCACAGTGGCCAATAGCCCCAGCAACTTTAAATTCACGACTTGTCAATACTTCCACAGACGCAGCAAACGCCATTGTGAGATGATCTTTATCGCACTCTGCAGCTTCATCTGAGAATTTGCTAAACATACGCCGAAAAGACTCGCGAAAAACGGATTGACCGAAAGAGTCCGCCAAAACGATTACCCCGCCAGTCATTTGGACACAGGACTTCATTTCCAGCACTCCACTTTGATCCAAGGAACAAGCAAAGATGTCCACAACGTGGTTGGAAGTCACACAGCGATTTGACAGTTCCTGATAAAACGCCACTGCTTTCTTGGACAAAGGAGCGTTGTCTTTCTGAAGATCGGTGTGAGAACGAATGTCCTGTTTTCGATCGCGATTCACAATTGCTCCGGTTCCAATTGTTGGAGGACCTCCAACAAACATCATGATACGAGCTCCTTGGCCTCGATACGCTGATTCCAATAGACCCACACAGACGGATAAGGCGACTCCCGTGCATCGCTGTGGGCGTTGGTCTGCGCTAACCGGCCAAGGATCTTTTTGCAAGTCTTCTAGAATAGATTCTAATGTGAATCCACACTCAAAAACTGGTAAGAGGAACCGTGAGACCGGATGCTGCTGTTGTTGCTGTGGATTTGCCGCATTGGGTTGCGGACGATTTACAGACGTCAAACCCAGCATATCATGCACTTGTTGCACTGTGAAATCTTTACTTCCACGAAAGACGTACGATTTTGGAATTTCCGGAAATCCTAGCTCATGAACATGCACCATAGTGCCAAATGTAACGAGTCCAATTAAAGCATTAGGAGGCAACTGATTCAAAGTCTGCTGAATCGAGTCCTTCAGTTCTTCCAATTCATCTTCTGGTATACAAGTATCGATGCAAAATACGAAAATTGGCGGACTTGCCTGGCAATTTTGCCGCTCATATTCGAGTGTCGTGTACTGCGGAATCAGCTCAGCCGGAAGATTTTCTTGGGTAATATTCTCGGCGTAATGCGGTGGAAAATGATTCCGAGTCACGCAGAACGGACATACCCAAATTTTGGAAACAAAATCCACCTGGCAGAATGGGTTGAGGATAGCTGCACAGCTTTTACAGTGAACTGGATCATATTCCAAAGCGGGAGGGATCCCTTCGATAGGCTTCAGTGGCTGGTATAAGCATCCCACAGGTACAACAGATCGAGTCTGTTCCAGTTTGGTACAGGGCCAGCTATTCCATGAAAATCGAATGCCATCTTTGGACTCCATTTCATGAAAGTCCCATTCCTGTGCCGGAACGTTTTGGTAGCCTCCGGCTTGTTGCTGAGCGTACTGATCGAACTCGACTGGTTGCTGCTGGGCATATTGGTCATATCCCGCGGCTGGTGCTGGCGCTTGCGGCTGTGAGTACTGTTGGTACTGATCATAACCTTGTTGGCTATATTGCTGCTGAGGTTGCGCAGCTTGCTGGTGTTGACCGTACTGTTGCTGCATGTATTGTTGTTGTTGATCATATTGACCATACGATTGAGGCTGCTGCTGTTGCTGTTGCTGTTGCTGTTGCTGCTGATCATAGGCAGCGTTGTAATTTGCAGCGTAACCACCGTGCATTTTAGTGCGGAGACTTTTGGATGGCGACACGCGTCGAAGAATCAGATTTTAGAGCTTATCCTATCTTAAGGTAAATGTCTGAAAATAGGTGTTCGGATCCATCGAATCTCATTTATTTTAAGTACTTTATGTAAAGCTACACATGTTTTATGCAAGTGGAAGCCTACGAGTATGAATGAGGCCAACAGGAAGGTGGCTTCCCGAGTGATAGTCATTTACCACTTCTAGAATGTCACGTAGTGGTTGACTAACTCATCACTGGACACACGAATGAGAGAATACGTGTAATGCTCAAAGCTCTTGGCTCATGCTCTTGACCTTGGCAAAACGCGCAGCAACTCCTTTGACTTGAACGTCTTTCCGCGTCGAATTTATGCAACAGGTTTCCGAATGTGAATTTGGGATTCCACTTTGCAGCGGAATTTATGGCACAACTTTGATCTTTGACTCAACTTCGATGGTATCAGGCACATCCATCTGCGAATTGTTGGCTGACAAGCACAAGTGCATTCCTATATCAGCTGTGCTATGTGGAATCAGCAGCTTCGTATCGCCGTTAATGAACTTTGCCCCACCAACGGCGGCATGTGGCGAGCCAAAGTCGTAACGGTAGGAATACGACGGGAGTCCCTATTTTTCATGATATATTGCATTTGACCGCCATCGAATATGAGGATACAGGAACGCATCTGCGTGACATCTAATTGGCAAACGCTTCTATCATATCCTTTGATATTCACATGCCAAATCAATCGAACATTACCTTCCGTACCGCATGCTCGTTGCACGATGAGAGTGTGTTGCCATAGTCGACCGCAAGCTCTCATTCAGATTTAGATCTGAGAATGAGCCAGTAAATTCAGTATGTACTGAGTCGGTACGATAGCAAAGGGTAAAGATCATTATGATTTGAATTCTTGGCTGATTGACGGCTCTTACACCACGCGATTGGCTCTGTTCACAGAAGGATAAAGTAGAAGCTAGCATCAGTTGGGCCATCAGGATCGACCTCTACTCATCACTAAAGGCACTTCATCCAAAGCGACTCATTCTGCGTACTTCCGTACGGTAACATGCACAGCACATGTTCAATTGAAACGGAGCCTCCATTTGCATCGGCAAAAATAATACTTGGTGCAGGAAAATGGAGGCCATGTCGATTGGCTAGCCAAGTCTCCAACTTGAATTCCATTAGAAGTGCAAATGTGGACAGTACGATGGTCGGGTGCTTGATCACTGTGTATGGCGGTATACTGATTCCAAAATGAGCAGCAACGTGAGGAACGCTGGCTAAGCCACAACTGAATAGGGTTCCTACCAACTTGAATTATAGCTGCAGTGCAACGATGGGCAGCTGACGCTAGCGGAACTTCTATCCATGTATACATGGTATCTTAACACTTTTCTCTCTCTCGGTCTTACAACTTGTGAATTAATAAGTTGTCTTGCAATCTGATATTGGAAAGATGGATACTAAAGTATATGATAGCACCCTCGAATATATCTGCAACAGAACAGCGATATTATCATTTCAGCTGTCCATTAGAGCTGAAATCATGCTCAATTTCTCATAGTGGTAAATGAATCCGATCAAAGTGCTACGGCAAAGATGTCTATGGTAGTCGTGTGTTGCTTATTTGAGTGTGATGATACTATAAGCAAAGTTTGCTTTCCAGATCAATTTATTCTTTCTGCTGACTCCAATTGCACCTGGAAATGCCTCATTACACCTCTGAGTCGACTTGTTCTGGTTATTCGTGTAGTAATTCATGTGAGAATTCACCCAACTCTGAGAGCTCAATGGTCATTCGCGCGTCTAATAACAGTCAGGCGCACTTTATAGAAACAATCAGATCCCGTACCTATAAGCTCGTACGTCACCAGTATGCCGAGTGAGTCGACTGTGCCTCCTGCCGCTGCAAACGAACAAACCGAATCCTCTTCACCACCTTCCTCCACTACAAACATTCCTATTGACGATGCCTCAGCACCACGCTGGCATCATGTCGGTCACCATCGTACAACAATTCGCCCGGAATCAACTTTTGACTCTTCTCAGACCTCCATCCAACTCGAGATTCTTGGAATGATCGCAGAGTATCTCCAGTCAGAAGGATTTCCATTATCAAGTGCCGTTCTTCAAGACGAGTCTAATGTCCGCTTAATGGAGAAATTCCACGATAAGGAAATGTTCCATCGAATGTCGAAAGCGATACAAGATGGGAACTGGAATTTGATCGCTAAGCTGATCACCAAGCATTTCAAGACGATTAGTGCGCAACAAGGCTTATTGTATGCGATTTGTAAGCAAGAGTACCTCGAGCTCATTGATCGTCAAGAGTATCAAAAGGCGTTCACGTTTCTTATGACACATCTGAAGCCTTTGGAACGCGTGAGTAAAATGTATCACCACAATGAGTTTCAAGATCTTTGCTATTTGCTGACGTGTAAATCTGTCAAAGAAGCTCCCTGCTTTCGTTCATGGGAAGGCGTATATAAGTCTCGCCAAAAGCTGATTGAGCAGCTGAAGTCAACTTTTGAGATGGACGATTTTATGATGATAATGTCTGTGCCGATGTCCGTATCGACGAACAACGAATGCCCACAAAAAAGTAATAATGAGACAACAGAGAAAACCGTGACGAGTGATGACAACCCTTCCGATAACGACTCCGTTGTACATGTACCAGAAGATCGTTTACTCACATTGCTGCATCAAAGTGTTGCGTACCAAATGGAATTCAGTCGATATCACCCCAAAATTGTGCCCAAGGTCACCACGCTGCTGCGAGACTACGAGTGTGAGGTTGTTCCAAACGTGGTCAAGGTCACGTACGAGGGTCATATGCAAAATGTAAAGTATGTCACTTTTCTCGGTCACGATGGTGAATTCCTTGCCTCTGGATCGAGTGATGCAACCATTAAAATTTGGCCCGTTGAACCTTCAGATGACGTTAAGCGGAAGCCGAGGGCTACGACCACGGATGATGTGACCGAGAACAACCAGAAAGGTATGATCTGCAACAAGTGGGTTCAGGAACTGCGGGGTCATGCTTCCCGAATTTGGTACCTGAGCTCCAATCATGCTGGATCGAGATTGTACTCAGCATCCGGTGACGGTACTGTGAAAATCTGGGATCTTCGCTCCACGATCGACACATTGACATCATCTGCATTTCGAGATGAATCGCTTGATGATTCGATTTTCAATACAGCCGTCTTGTCCAGCGAGAAAGATCTTTGTGATTCGAGCTCCCACCAGCGACTTTGTATAGCGACCTTGGACGCGACACAAGCGCGTACAGAGTGCAGTGATGCTGACGCCGCTATCTATAAGAACCATCTTGGGGACATTTACTCGGTAGCGTTGCATCCACACGAGCTACATCTTGTCACCGGAGGATACGACCAACGTGTTCGCTTGTTTGATATCGAGACAAATACAATGGTGAAGACTTTCCGCGGGCATGCTGCCTCCGTCTGTGACGCTCAATTCAACCGCCACGCAAACTTGATAGTCAGTGGGTCCAAAGACGGCACCATTCGATTTTGGGATATTCTCAGTGGACTCTGTGTGCATACCTTGCGCCAGACACTCGGTGAAGTAACTTCCATCTCATTGGCGTCCAATGGCTTCCTTCTTCTCAGTGGCTCTCGAAATAATAGCAATCGACTTTGGGATCTACGAATGCTTCACGCGCCTCGTTCTCACTTACAAATGTCGAGTACAGCTCCGCAGAAACCAACTCGGAATCTGTACACAACAGCAGGGACGTCCACGAGCGAGCATTCGACGCTCTCAACTCATCCACGTCATCATCAATGGCAAGAATCACGACCTGTGCAGCGCTTCAAAGGACATCAAAACACTGCGAAAAATGTCGTCCGAGCTTCATTTGGACCACGTGAAGCGTTTGTGCTAGGAGGATCAGAAGACGGAGCAATCTACATTTGGGATGTCACCACTGGAAAGCTTCTTGAGAAACTCTGCGGACATTCTGGGGTCACATATAACGCAATGTGGCACGAGAAACAAGCTTTGATGGCGTCAAGTTCGCATGATGCTACTGTGAAAACGTGGTGGTGGCGTGAGCAATCTCGTTGATACTGATGCAGATATCGAGCATCGAATGTCCAACTTTGCAATGTATATTTATTGTGTCGTAGTATCAATCTGCATGCGTAGCAACGAGTCATCTACTTGCGGCTTCATGAGCTCTTGAAAGGGCCAAGTCGAAATGCTCTTGACAAACGCACGTGTGTCCATGACGGACAGCTAATAAAGCAGCCTCATTGACCAGATTTGCTAATTCTGCACCGCTTTGTTGCCCCATGATCCCGCAATTTTCAGCGACACGATTTAGATCAACATCATCGCCCAGTTTCACACGTCGTGTATGGAGCTTCAGAATGTCCAAACGTCCTTTGTGGTCTGGTAGACCGACGTATACATGGCGATCAAATCGTCCAGGACGACATAATGCTGGATCGAGTACTTGAGGACGATTTGTAGCTGCAATCACAATAACGCTATTGGATTCACTTCCTGCAAATCCGTCCATTTCTGTCAATAGCTGATTCAATGTTTGCTCGCGCTCATCGTTTGAGTTAATTCCCCCTCGAGCTTTCGCCAACGCGTCGATTTCATCGATAAAGATGATACAACGGTCGTAAGATGCCGCTTGAGTGAACAGATCTCTGACTCTTGCTGCACCTCGTCCAACCAGCATTTCAACAAAATCCGAAGCGGAGCAGAACAAGAATGCGACGTTTGCTTCTGCCGCCAATGCTCGAGCCAACAGCGTTTTCCCAGTTCCAGATGGTCCACAAAGTAAGATTCCTTTGGGCACTCGTGCTCCAATTGCTCGATATCGGTCAGGATTATGCAAAAAATCGACGATTTCTTCCAACTCTTTGCGTGCGCTATCAATTCCTCCAACATCTTGGAAGCTGACACTCTGTTGCGTGATGTCATTTTGCTCCTCATTGGCTTTACTTTCGCCTATATCAACGCCCAATAGTGTGCGGTTTTTAAAAGTTTTCCAGAAGGCCCACCATTTGGAGCTGTTTCGATTCAAAAAGCGTTTGTCTCGTCCATTTTTTCCAACGCCATCAGAACCCGTTCCAGGAAGAATTGTCTTGAGCATGCGATAGGTAAAGATAAGGTATCTAGGTGGAGATGGTGAGAGGTTTTGTCAGCTTTCGACACCTAATTTGGACTCACAGAAAAGGAAAAAGCGCCAGTAAAATCGATCCTAATCGCTTCGGTGTAGGCCGAAATACTTCAAAGGAAATGTTGGACTGCAACATCAACTTATAGAGGCTCCATGGATTCATTTGTGCGGGGATAAGAACTCTACAATATGATAGTGGTGTGCATCAAAGATTGATTTTTAGAATGAAACGATGCACGTACTTGTATGCAGGCTGCAAGGATGAGTCTATGGGTTTCACACATATGAATGTGGGTGCCATCCATACGTGCTGGATCTTTTGTGCAGCGATATGGTGAATGAACGTGCTTAGATGCTGCGTAGGTAATGATCCGGCGTTAGGACGTGAAAGAAGCGATTTTGACGCAATTTTGGATGAAGCGATGGATTTCAGCAATGTCGTCAGATGATTAAATGCTTTTCTTGAAAGGAGGAAAAGCGCGATGAAATATAGCGTTCGCCGGGCAACTTGATAATGTGTCATTATTGTGTTCCAACGAGCGTATCCGTTCCTAATAGCTACGCTAATACCGGTTTTATCAGCAGTAGCGAAATCGATTCGAAGTTTGTGCGAGTTGAATTCACAACGAATCCTTGACCTAAAT
Organism: Albugo candida; assembly: GCA_905220665.1. Taxonomy (NCBI): domain Eukaryota; phylum Oomycota; class Peronosporomycetes; order Albuginales; family Albuginaceae; genus Albugo; species Albugo candida. Next base: position 260,382 of record CAJNAR010000004.1, read on the forward strand.
CTCTGCGCAACGGATGGGTGAATCGTTACTATAGTAGCGATGCTGTACTGGTAAGAAGTGGTACAAAATAGCTTGCTGTTATGATCCAAAAATCAAAAGGAAGCTGGTGTAAACACGGCAAGATCTTGCTCAGTACCGCTATGAATAAATCACGTAGTTGCTAAAGTACTTCAGCGTTCTTCGACGCTATGGAAGCTAACAAACTTCAAAGGCAACGCTTCTGCAATTCCACCGAACGACAAATTCGGGATTGCTCTTCCATTCCTTTTCCAGGCTTCCCAGTTAGCGTTAAAAGGATCCGTGTATACTCACTTCCATCATCTTTGATAAATTCCCACAGAGTCTCTCTTCGTATCGTCTATATATATCTGCCTTGATCACCTCTCCAACCCGTTCGACCATTCGACAAGAGCCACTCGAGCGTTAAATTTTCCCAATGGAGCGTCTGACCCAAACGCAAACCGTGACGGAAGAGCAAATTTTCTGCGATCTGATCGATGATATTTCGTGCTTTGACCAAGCTTTGGCCCATCAGAGTGTTACTCAAGGTTTAGGCTCTCTTCCCAATGCCGCTTTGTTGCCATTTTTGAAAGACCGAACGTCCCGAGCTTCCAATTCGCAAACACTTTCAACCGTTTGGAATTTTCTTTCCGATTGGGTTCGAGCTCAGGTGATGGATTAGTAGGCTTCGTTATCATTCCAACTATGCACTGAGCACGTAATTTAGTAGTTAGCCATGGATGCGCCAGCCTCGATTCCAGGCTTTGGCACAATTACGCAACAATCTGAAGAAGTATTATTGTTTGAACCCGATCCGACATTCTTAGACAGGCATGCTTTAAAAGTTGAAAGAGATTTTCCTTTTCTTGAAGGGACCAAAAAATCGCCAAACATTTCGTTCGAGGACCAAAGAGAGTATGATGCAGATTTGTTTTTGTTCAATTTTGTTGAAATGGCTGCATGTTGTGCTTCCGACTCTGGTGGACAAGCAAAAGCCTGGTTAGATGTATTACTACAGACATTGGGTTTTGCGTTGAGAAATCATGACAAGGTAGACGATCTACTATGCGAATATACTTTCTCATTGATTTCTGTCAAATAGATTGAGCTGGATATCGGAAGTGGTATCATTTGTTGTGATAACAAAAAGATATCACGGCATATGAAGCAAAAAGAGGTACAAGGAATGCAAACGATCTGGTTCTATCCGTCTCCTGGTGAATATCCTTTGGCTTTTAGATGCGTGATTTGGATGCTCTTCATGACGATTTGTTCACAAAGTATGTACTTGACCTCTGTCAAAAGAATTTGTCATCTGAAAGCAGGCTTTGACTAACAGCCGATAACTCTGATTGTAGAATTCGAATTCCACGTCGCCCTTCAGCATTCGATCACGTAAAACATTCAGATGCGTTGCCGACGCGATCTCATACAAGAAAACTCAAAGATTCCGCCCCTCAGCGGACAGAATCACCTCGTCAGATAAAGCTCAACCGGAGCTTTGAAAGTGTCAGAAAACAGCAAAATTTGTGCACACATAGCACGAGTTGTGACGAGCCATCAGGCATTTTTGTTCCTCTATTTGACAAGATGGGGCAGACGTTGTGCGTAGAACCAGACATGCGCACGGCTATGGCTCCATCTAATAGAATAGGCTCCAATTACACGCCGACGGCTCTGCAATTATGCATGCATAGAGGTCTAACATCGGCGGGAATATCTTTGAATAATGAATCTTTCAATCGGGGAGAGGTTCATGAGTGGTCTCAAGCGGTAATAGCTGATGAAGTTGAAGCTTCCGACAATCGATATATGAGGTATCTGAACGAGCTGGATGAATATGATCATCTACAGTGGCAAATTCCGCCCCCTTCGTGTGACTTTATCGATTCTATTTTTCAAGCTTCAAAGAGGCACCTCAATGTATTACTTGATCACCCAAAGACTTTCAATGATCAGCTTATTTCTACATTGAGGGTGGAGCTCGCGAGAAGATACACTCGCAGCACACGAAAGGCTGTTCTCAACTACATATTACTTCGTGATACAACGAGAAAACGACTTCAAATTTATCATGGATCTCCTTCGTCGATGGTGCTTCCAAACAATTTTGTCTGGAATAATCTGACCGGAGACGAATACGGATGCCTGTCAGATCTAAAGGCTCTGATCTCAAGCACCCCGACCAAAGCACTTACTTCAAATTTGAGGCAGACTGAATGCATGATAAAAGATTCTACTTCACCTCGTTCGCTGATAAATCTACTATGGATACTGTCAAAACCACAAGCGTATACTGTTCTGAAGACGTCATACGCTATGCTTGAGTCAATTCAGCTATTTGATTTACCATCATTAGAAGCACTTTCAAATTTTAACTCGTACGGCTCTCAATCGCAAGGCACACGGCCTTTGTACCTGCTTGGGTTCAAGGCGAAGCAAATTCATCACGCAGAAAAATCGAAAGAGATATTTATGAGCTTTTGGCATCATCAGGCCTCTAAATTGCTTAATGAACCGAGTCCACATGGTCCAAAATCATCTCGTTCATTTTCCGAACACGCACTTGCGTCGATGACGGTTATCATGTCGCTACAAGCTCAGAGTATCATAAGTACTTCAATTGAAGTATTTCTCCGATTTTTGAATCATTTTGACTACAAAATTGATCCAAGCGAAACAAATAGTCTCATACTGACCCCAGAGGAGCACTTATTCGAATCGCCACTGGTGGGATTTTCAGTGGAATTGAAAGTGGATGGGAATCGTGTCCGACTAAACGTCGAGCACGAAGACATAAGCGAGCATCTTGTTGAAACTTTTCAGCTCGCAATCAAGGTCTTTCAAGACATCCCATCCTTAGAGAATCAAATCATAGGACATGATTGTCACAAGTCATCATTTACGTGGAAGACGGACAGGATACACGATGAGCATTCCAAAGCTATCAATGAAATACGACGAGTTTGCCGAAAACATGTGATATTCCTGGATCACGTCTGCCATCAGCACACACAAATACTTGCGCTGTACCAGGATTCAATATTACGAGAGGTTTTAGACGATCTCAAACGAGCAGCATGTGATACAAATGTGTGTCGGGAAGCGATACGCAAGTTGAATAATGCTGCAGATCGACTTTCGGAGTTGTCAAAGTCGGTTATGTTTCTGAACCTCTTTTGCTTGGACTGCAATCAAGTACAAGTGGAAATGCACAAGACTATTTCTGAGTGGTTTCATTGTATTTCGTGTGCATATGGTGACATTACAGCTAAGAGAATTCATGCGCTGCGTGATATGTATGAAGACATTAGGAATGTACTTGCAAGTACACCAAGAAATTCGCATGAGCTGGTGGCTGCTGAGATGTACATCAGTGAGCTACAGAATTCAAAGCTGCAAGGACTTGAGGCTGCGTGTAAAGAAATTGAGACCAGACTAAGTTTTTTGATACTTGAATGCTATCAAGAACCACCTAATAGCATTCATCAGTCATACAAAGAGATGATTACTATGGACGCACTTTCGATATACAGAGAATTGACTCGATGGCCATTCCATATCAAAAACGCAGTCGATGACGCTGAAAAAGCTTTGGCATTGGCACGAAGGAAATTGGAAGAAGCTTTCCATGATCATCGGTTGACTTTTCACCGAGAGATAACTAGGCTTGCTGGTCAAGTCACCACACTAGCAGAAGCCGCCGATTTGATTTACCCATCAATGTATGCTATTCAAGCCTCTGCCATACAGGAGAGACTGAAGGACAATCGAGATATGCTTAAAATGCTGATGGAAGAGGAGAGAGTTCTCGGGATTCAAAGTAATTGGAGTGTCTCGCTAACAATGGATGATCTATCGAAGACCGCATCTACACAGAAGCAGATCTGGTCGACGATACGTGACTTTCAGGAACTTTCCAATCGTCTATCTCGATCGGTTCTTTCTGAACTGACTTGTGAATCCGACCAGGCGATCCTAACGAAGATGATAATAACACTCATAGAATGTAATCATTCTCCTTGTGCAGGTGAAACGGCAATCAAAAACACTATCGAGAACGCTCAACTCTTTTTGGATATCATCAAGCTAGTAAATATGCTTTTGCATCCAGCTATAGAAGACCGACACAAGCAAGAAATGACCGAATTACTTGGGATGCATTTCGATGAACTTTTGCAACTTACTCCACTCGCACTCATCCAGAACGGAGTCATGGACCAAATAACTAAAGTGGGACGCATTTGCGAGTTGGCTTTGTTTGAGAAAGAGGTGGAGAGAACCCTGCAAGAAATTGCAGCCGAATGGCGAAATGCGGGCTTTATTTTCAGCACACAGCAACATGTCAGCATACGAGGTAGTTGCGATGAGATGCAAAGCATGATCTTTTCAGAATCAGATGCTAAGGATCTCGAGATTATGATCCAGGATCATCAGATACGTCTGGAAACGATCCAGTGTCTCCGCCCTGATTCAGTCTTGAACCAGTATCGCGATGAATGGATGTCATTTTTCGAAAAGGTAAATTTTCTGGCCCATAAATTGCGTATCTGCAATCGACAGTGGCTATCGTTGCGCACACTATACTGCAAGTCATACTTCTCCGGGATCTTTAAAGATGATGATGTCATGATATGTGCTAAATGGGAAGGTGTAAAGGCAGCATACTTGGAAACAATACATCGCATTACTCTTCATCCTCGATGCATCTTTATTGTTCCGGCTCCTCATTCTTTATACATTGACGATGGTAACAGCCTTGGCACAGAAAAGATGTCTCAAGACGACGTTGCAGTCAAGTCACGGCACTTTATCCAAGCCATTGACGAGGTGTGTTTAGAGATGGATTCTGTTCAACAGAGATTACGAATCATACTCGATCGAACGCGGGAACTATTTCCAAGATTTCATTTCCTATCTGATATATCACTGGCAGAATTGCTCTCGCATTTGTCCGTGACAAATGATCAATCTAAAGCTAGAGAATTGTCTATCTTGGAGGGAACCGTTACATCAGTAAGAAAGCACTCTAAGCAAATCAAATTATGCTTTCCAGGTGCCGATACGTTACAATTTGATGCTAAATCACACCAAATTATAGCAATAGTGAGCTCACAAGGCGAAGTTTTCTCAGTAGCATCCTCAATCACTACCAAGAATGTACCTGTGACTCAATGGCTGAAGCATCTTGAAACGTGTATGCATCGAACGATACATGCATCTCTTCGAGCGGCGATGCACGAGATGGACGAAAAGGACTTCAAGAAGTGGTGTATGTCATGGCCGGAACAAGTTGTACTATGCACAATCTGTCATTTCTGGACTCTGCAAGGGGAAGCCGCCAATCGGGCTTTAGACACCGAGACACACAGCCAAAATGGAATTTGGACTTTCCAAAAATCCAAAAACGCTTGGAATCTTGTGGTTAAGGATTTAAACGAGAAATTACGAGCCATTTCAGATGGTATGAATTCTGCAAAGAGACCTCATCACAGAAAAGCACTGGAGGACGTGATCATACTTTTAAGACATCTACGAGATGTGTCAGCCAAGATATCGAATGAAGTCCAAGCCGCGGAAAGTATTGTCTGCCCTCATCTGGAGAAGAAGACAAACCGAGGAAAAAGCGAGACAGCAGTCACAGCCAAGAATATGGAGAATTTTGAGATCTCTACTTGGCTTCTGCAACCACGATATTATTATGAGGAGAATCAAGATCTCATAATTCGCATTATGCACAAAACCTCTCTGTTTTATGGTTACGAATATCTTGGAAATGATTCCATGTCATTTTCAGTCAAGCCGTTAACGCTGAGGTACTCACTGGCACTTTTCCAAACCGCAGTTCATTTAAAAAGGAATTGCTGCTTTGAATCGGATGCAGTATCAAGTGTTGGCATTCCAACTCTAGTACATGAACTCAGCAAATCCTGTGGCCGCTTATGGATAAAATTCTCATGCCAAGATCAAAGCATCAGGGAATACCATACGCTGCAGTACGATAAATTAATGAACTTTGCCAGGGGTGCAGCATCAACTGGGGCTTGGCTTTTGGTTGAAAACGCCCAAAGGATAGGGAACAGTAAGCACCAGATGTCTCAACTCGCTAATTTTGTACAACTATGCGCAAAGATTAGCGAGAAACTTCTCAGTAAAAGCCCGAGCTGCGAAGCTGGAGGAACTACAATCTCCTTACGTCGAGGACTTCAAATTACCATGATCATGAACAAACAGAAGCTATCGAACCCAACGATGGAACGAATGTTGAGCATTGTGCGATCTCATTTTCATAGCATCCAAGCAAATCTTCCTGATTTTGACATCTTGATTGAGAGCTTGCTTGCTAAAGCTGAATTTCAATTTTCTCGAACTACAATCCTAAAGCTCTCAGCGATAATGGCGATAGTGGAGACTGATCTCCTGGAAAATGGCTCCTTTGATGAGCGTAAGCTAGGAAAGGACGGAATGACGCATGATAAACCACTTGCTTTACTCGTCCGGATTATCGCACGAGCGGTCCAGATTCAGTCCATTTTGCTGGAGAATCTCACACTCTTTCGATATCGCGATACTTCTCTCAACGCTTTTGGTACTCGTGAAAAAGAAAATAATTTGCGAGCGAATAAACATTTGGAGGAAGCAACTTCGTTAGCAGAAATCAAACAAATCATCATAAGCGAAGGCACAACAGTATCTGAAGTGCAGAAGCTAGAAAGCTTGAGTCTGGCTCGAGGTTCGTTTGAGATACTTCGTTTCAGTATCTCAGAAAGTGTCATGGAAGAAATAGCGGAACTGCTACAACAAATCCATCCTAACTTCGAACAAGAGGTTAGCAAGATCAGAAACAGTTCCTTACGGATTCCGCTTAGTGTGAGAGACCAATACACACAGGTTTCATCTCACCTTGATAAATCTTCGAGCATGAAACTTTGGCTCGATTTGATGGAGAAGGGATCATCACTGGAAGATGTAGTGACAGAGTACACTTCTACAAGCTGTGTTATTAGAGCATCAGATGCATCACTTGCCACAAAAACTCGGCAACTCTGTGAGGTATTACAGCTCGGTCGTCTAGTGATTGTGAGTGGAAAAACACAAGCTGGCAAAAGCGGAGTCATCATGACGCTATTGGAAGCTTGCAATACATTGCATCACATAGCTGAAAATGTTGAAGAAATCAAAGAACGAAGGCAACGTCAGGAGAAAGTAAAAGGAGCACTGTGCCCCCGGCAGAAACAAATCTACAGTAATTCACTTCCATCAGCTTCGTGGAATAATGAATGGTACCAAAACAAGCTCGTTGCCTCTACGCATCAAGTTGTTATAATGCACCAAGCAACAACATGGAAGAAATTCATTGGACTTGATATATTTCTTCTTGCGGAGGATTGCGTATTAAAAGAATGTGCAGAGGAAGGCACAATATGTCGAAATAGAGATCTGCTAGATCAGTTGATTTGGGATGCAGTGCTAAGGCATCATCGAAATGGTGTACATACCTGGCTTGTCCTTGATGGATCGATCGATACCTCCCTATGCGAATGGTTGATAAAGTATACAGGAAGCCTGATTCAGCGATCACGTTACGAAGTATTGGATCGATTTGATACGCGAGATCCTGTATTGCCAGATTTTATTCGGGTTATCGCCGAAACTGAGAATCTATCGAATGTGAGCCCATCCATCCTTTACAGCATCGGATACGTTAGCATGTCTTTACAAACTGAAGGTTTTGTACAGGAAGTACCCATATGGCATGATCTTTATTTTTCATGGCGACGAAATCATATAGCAAAGGGTACATTCAACTCGGAAGTACTCGGCATGCTAGATTACTTGATGGAAGAAGTGGTGACAGAGAGCTTGAATTTCGCAGATGCAAATTTGCTGTCATCGAAGGCATATTCCGATTATTCTCGGAAGTATATTTATCGAAACTATCGAATGCTTTGCCGCATTCGTCAATTGCTCGAGTATTTTGAAATCTTCGCCAAGCATCAGTGGAAGCAATGGACAGCACTTACGAGCCTGAAGCGGAATATCGCGATTTCGTCCTTCTTCTTGCAGGCTCTAGTATGGGGAGTTGGAAACACGTACGATAGAACAGAACAGGTGAATTTTCAGGCCTTCTTGCGTGAATTCGCGCTAAAAAGCGCGCCTAAAATGGCCGCGTCGATCAGCTCAGTCAAAAGTGTTTTACTGGATTCTTTTCTAGCGAAAGATTCCACGGGATTTATGGCTGATGAAAAGTCTGTCTACAAATTTGGCTTTATAATAGAAAGTGGAAATCTCAAATGGATGGAGTGGACACAATACTATTTGCATTGGCTCGAATCCATTCTCAGCTCGGACTTTATAAAGTCCGACGCGCCAAACGTGTCAGATGACACATCAAATCGGATGGCTGGTGTTGTAAACTATTGCAGAGCATTCTCCAAAGCGGTTACTGGATGCCGAGTTGTATCAAAAGAGCATTTGCAGTTTTGGCAGCTCGTCTCAAAATACAAAAAAGATGACGTTTCCTCTCTGCGTATGCCAACATCAAACGAAGTAGCAGCACTATGTATTTTAGATCAAGTAATGGATGATGGAACTCAGTACTCAGCTCTTATTTCGGGCCCAACCGGATCAGGGAAAACACGCCTCGGTCTTCAATATTTGATCACACGTGAGTTTTCACATCATTCATCAACTGAAGCATCGTTATCTTGTGAGGCTCTACATCGAAGATTCAAAAAGCTTCACGGTCAATTTCAGCATATACAATTGAGCTCAGGTAGTACCGCCGACGGTATTATGAACCAAATGCTTCCTTTCTTAAACACAAACGCCCATCATATATATCGGAAAAAGTGCATTTCTGATGGCTCGCCTGTAGTCCTCTTCTTTGATGATGTTCATTCGGTTTTACCCGACGGTGAATCGTGTCAAGGATCTCCCCATGTTCAAATGAGTATAGCGACCGAATTAGTGAGGATGATAGCTGATCAAAAAAAGCTTTTTCATCTTAGTAGTGATGGAAATTTTGAGAATGTACCTGGACTGAAGGTATTCAGCTCGAGGAGCATCAGTGATGCACAACTGGGATATCGACGCTCCACCCTCGATCGAATGTCTCACAGATTCATTGATATCGCGATGCCCGAAATGAATGATCGAGATTTGTACGACATCTGCACCGAGATCATCTCTCATTATATTTCTTTACCGGGTACATCTCGCTTATCCGAACAAAGTCCGTTGACTGAAGATAATGGAATTGATTTAAAATTTACAATGAGAGTCGCTAAAGCAAGTGTGTGTATCTTTCAAGTCGTTTGGCCATCCTTTGGTATACTTGATTGCCGTACAACAGATGATTTTAGCTTTGAAAGCTCCATGTTATCGTCACATATTAACGAAGATGTATCTAATTCTGTCAAAGAATCCCGGCTGTCTTACCAAAGTCGCTTTGCATGCAAGAATTCTTGTCTTTTTCTCGATTCCGACTTAATTTCTCGTGTACATCGGTACCATGTTGATGACTTGTGCCAACTCGTTCGACGTGTATGCATCCAAGCGGTAAATTGTCGGAATACGATCGACATTTCTTCAAGCTGGTGTAGCGAAGTTGATAGGATTTTTGGATATCGCTTGCTTGACGCTCAATTACGTCAGGCGCTCGTACAAAAAGCCCGCAGTGTTGCGTCCTCCTTTTTTGGCCATCTTGAAAACCAGGCCTACGTCATCGCTGATGTAGCCCATTTCATGCCACTATTAAATTCGGCTTCCGCAGAAGGCCTTCGTCAGCATTCCGTGGTGATGGCCTACGGCGTCAACGTACTTGATATGATAGAGAAGGAGGAATCAATATGCAACAAAACAATTGTTGTTTATGATGGACGATTCAAAGGTGCGAGTCATATTCGTTGGCTTGCATTTTTTAAGAGAATCATTTTGCAATGTGTTTCACTATATCTGTCACGGCTTCCTGAAGCTAAATCAGAACCAACTCTTCTGCTTTTCCAAGACGATGGAAGTTACGATCACCAGGCTTCTTATCAATTGATCGAATGGTTCGCTTTGGGAATGCACAGAGTACTTGAAAACTCGCTGCATCTTTATCGGGATCTCAGTCCTATTTTCATCGATCAATTGAAAAGTTATGAGGCACTGCAGAATCAAGAGCGTGAAAACAGATCTGGCTTCATAAATACAGGCGATCCGTCCTGCCAATTTCTAGTATCAAATGCGATTTACAATATTGCACGGAAGAACCTTCATATTGCAGTTATTCTGCATCTCGAATGTGCTCAAATCCCACGTACGAAAGGGCTACGGACACGAAATTCCGTTTCAATTACATCGACACTCCGACGATATTCTCATTTTTTCAACGCCTGCAACATGACTTTCTGTGCTCCTTGCCCGGATGAGACATTAATTAGCGTATCAGAGAAAAATCTGGATGGAATTCCACAGCTCACTGATCAGGAACGGAAATTGTATGCTTCCGTGGCGGTTCAATTCCTGCAAGAAGCTCGCAAGAAATCAGAAACGGGTGGAGATATCGAAGAATTATCTTGGGACGTGCTAGGGTCCGTCGTGCATGTAGATCTCATTAACCATCATCTCTCGATATTCGTCGATCAGTATGAGCGGGTACAATGCCGCATACGGGATCAGCTCAAGACTTATCGCGCTGCTGTGCTGTTTCTCGACGAATTGGAAACGGAATTTTTCAAGCAAAATTCTCATGATACATTCCTCCGAGCTCATCACCAAGAAAAATCAGCATTAACGTGGGAATCGTACGGAAACCTTGAGAAAGAGAAATTGGCAATCATTAAAGCACAAAAACAGGTTGATGTTGCGAAAGATTTACACCGGCTACAAGGTGAACGAGTTAGCAGTATTGAGCAAGAATGCAAGGAATCATTTCAGCATGAAGAATTGTTCGTACATCAGCACCAGCGAGTCAAAGTTCTGGCTGATACGATTATCTTTACCATGAGTAGACTAAACGAGGAGAATGAAGCTATTCAAGACTTCTTTGAGAAGGAAGACAACGACGTCGAGCGTAATATCGAGAGCACATTTCTGAAGCAATTCCCGGATTTGTACAACGTTGAGCGCTTCAGTGGAGAACAGAGAGCAATGGTAAGCATCAATTCGACGGTACAGGCTTTTTTAAATTTGCCAAACCATCCACTTTGTCCAATATTTTTCCATTTGTGTGAATGCTTGGCACGTATTTTGCATATTGATGCGCACAAAAAACAGATTTCTGCTGAGAAGGAAGAGACATTTGATGATTTCATGACGGCTGTAAAGATGCAAATGTTACGTCCTGATTTTTGGTACGAAATTCGAGACTTGCAAATATCTCTTATCAAAGAATCCGTTTTGAGTCGAGTGCTCTGTCTCGTTACGACTATGGATATCAGCGCAATGCAAAATCCTCCTCTACACCCATTCGTGTCTGTTCTGCACGATTTTGTCAAAGCTGTAGCATTTTGTCTACGTGATCGCGTTTCATCGAGTGTCAAATTGGGTCACTTGCAAGAAGAGCGCAAACTATTACATCAATCTCAGTTGCACATTTCTTCAGTTCAATCCGTCAACAGATCGCACCAATCATGTATAACAGATGCCGAAAACCTTCGGCAAGATTCAGAGTTGGCACGGGAATGCTTGGCGAAGAAAATCAAGGAAAGCACAGAAAGAATTAAACAACTTGAGTCCCTAAAGTATGCGACAAAAGATAAGAGGAAAAAGATTCAAACTCGATTTGAGAAGCTTACAGAGGCTTCAGAAGAATGGATAGGTGATTTATTCATGGTTTCAGCGATGATGACGTACCCAGAGAAGTTGATCCATCAATTCGATCTGTTGAAATGCTGGGATACAATTCTAACGGCTTTTCCTATTCGATGCAATGGTATCTGGAAAAAGGGAGTGATTTCTTCGAAAATGACTAAACATTTACAACAGCTTTTCGGTATCAGAAAAGTGGTTTTATCAGAATGGGGCATACAAGGGCTTCCGGCAGATGATCCTCAGACAGTTTTCGATGTTATCAGAGTACTGCATACCAAAAGGATCCCTTGCCTGATAGATCCGTCCCAAGTTGCCACAGAGTGGATCAAGAATGTCCTGATCGAAAGCAGATCGTTTGTTATTAGTTGTGCTACTCAGTGTGCTTCTTCCACCTGCAACGGTCTCCTTAACCCAGCATTCCCTGAAATCGACGAGGAATGTGCGCTTTGTAATACAATCAAACGGCACAACGATCTGCAGAATCGATTCCTTCTGACAGACTTTGACGAAAATGCCGCATATCACCTTCGCTTCTTTCTGAAATCGTATCAGTGCACGCGGTTACGCTTACGTGGGAGGAGTTCTCAAGCTTTGCTCAGTAAATCCGAAGAAAGCACCCTCCATCAGCATCTCGGAGATGATGTAATTCATCAAATTTACGTCTCGCTCTCTCCACAGAGCGTTTGCACATTGCAAGAGGGCCAATGTCGGATTAGAATCCCTCAATGGTTGCATCTGATGGACAGAGAGCTCCACGTGATTTACATCCGACACTCAGATGTCTATTTCACGCAAATGATTCAGAAGAAGGTCCTCGAAGGGACTGGAAATTCTTATCTGATCCCTCAGGTAGACTTGTTGATAAGCAAAATTATCACATGCAATAAAGAGCTTGATATATTGGACGATCAGCTACTGGCATTATTGACTAGAAATATTGATAACAGAAACGATCCAAGCATCGAATCGTGGCAAGAAAACAGGATGTGGAACTTAACAAGCATCGAGGAGATGAGTGTGGTTAGCAGTCGAGTGCTTTCCGATCGGTCAGCCTATGAATCAAACCTGCTGGAAAAGCGAGCGCTAGAGCATACACTTGACCAAGTGCACGTAAAGCTGCAGAAGTTTGAGGGCTTCATCAATCTCATTTTGGGAATCCGAAAAGCTTGGGCTCGTGCAAATGCTCACTCGATTGCGTTTCGGCTCACGTTACAAAAGGAGGACGTGAAAGCCACTTCTAGGCTTGCAGACTTGTCCAGTCTTCGAATAGAAGATACTTTTTGGCTACCACAGACCTGGTTACTTGAGCTTGTTGGTAAGGTGATGAAGCAACACAACGCAGAGTTACCTTTTGAACTTGTAAGACAATTATTTCTAAAACAAGCGCATGCGTATATGACTTCCCGGCTGCAAACTCATCACGAAATATTATACTTCAATTTTCTCATCGCATGTGAAATCATCAAACAAGACATTTCTTCATCGAGATTCTCATCGGTGAACGTTTTCGAAGAGTACCTGCGGCGATTCATAACTGTCGTGCTGTACTGGAATGCCTCTCAAGATGCGCTTACGACGCTACTAGTTGATAAATGTACTGACGGACCTTTGTCAGATTTAGGCGATCTGAGGCCTAATGGTGTCAGCTCACAGCAATGGCAACTTGTACAGTATCTTGCCAATTGTTGTGAGCCGCTACATGAGTTTATTTTATATGTAGACAACCTTACTCTTGATGCAAAACAGCGCGTATGGGATGTATTAATGCACTCAAATGCGAGTGGATGGTACACAGAAAGCAGTCCCAGCGGTCTATCGTGGTTCAATATGGACGAAAATGATCCGTCATCATCGCCTCCTTCATGCTTGGCTCCCTACTCAGTAGACCATACTCTTGTGCGTATCTCGCTGGCCGCAATATTCGCTCGGCAGCACCTTCAAGAAGAAATGGGATCATTTTATCATACTGTCATGCAAAATGCCAACACAATTTTAGCTACCAGTATTTCAGATTTGAAACGTGAGTTCGCAAAGAATTGTCGAGCAGATTATGCTCACTCTAATCCAAGCTCGTGGAGGCATATCAAAGAAATATGGAACACATCATGTGCATCTCAACCTTTAACGGTGGTAGCCACATCCTGCGAACACGAAGCTATTATTTGTATCAAAACTATAGCTCTGGGCTTGGAAATAAAGACTATACAAGCCGATATGCAGCAGTACGCGTATCTCGCTCAATCTACCAGCGATAAGTCAATGTTCTCAACTGCAGTAACATCGCCTTGCGCTGAATTTCGAAACTGGATTCTTCCAGCCATGTGTGCTGGAAACTGGGTCCTATTTCCGCATGCGGACCTTTATCTATTTAGTGTATCCAGGGCCATAGAGTTTATCGAAACAGCCCTGCACAGCATTGACAGTATACATGAGAATTTTCGAATATGGTTTGTCGTACATATGCCTAAAGATGCGCAATCTGAACAGCGAGAACTTTGGCGTACTTGGTCGATTTCACAAAGTCGTCTTACATGTGAGCTCCATTATGGCGTACGGTACGCCTTTGGTGACTGCCTCACTCAATCTGCTTACATTTCAGTGGAATTGATGGAGGCGCTGGGCATAGATACAAAATTTGAGAGAAATTTTCTGTTCTTGGCGATTTACCACGGCATTTTGGTGTGGCTTGGAGGTCGCTCTTCGTGGGAAGGGATATGTGATAGTGATCTTCGGTCGGTTATCGATATTGCAATGCGAGTATTAGGCACCTGCTGTGATGAAAGAATGGCCGATTTGAATGACGGTGAAATCTGGTCTGAAGTCACGGCAGCTACCGTAACAGTGTATCATAGCAAGATGAGGAATCAAAGTACTAGAAAAATGGCTGAAAATTTGCTTTATTCCTTAGTGACGACACGGTGTGAAGGCAATTGTTATTGTAGATTTTCTTTGTTGCCTTCAATTTGGGTGGAAGAAGCACCAGTGCACACTCAGATGGAATTCGAGGAAGTTGAGGCAACCATACCTCTGTTGAAATTGGCGAATTTGACTCGATTTGATCAGATACTTGGCCAAGATTGGCGAGACATCTGTTCGAGAGAAGCATTTGATATCACGAAAAAGGCAAGCGTAGATGAGCTTGCAGATGAGATTTACGGTCAACCAAAAGTCGATTCTAAGTCGCCGTGCTTTCAGTCATCTGCAGTCGAGCCACTAGATAGCCGACAGGAGCAGGAGCTCAACTTGATGGCGTCTATATTCTTGGCCAGCTGTGGTCACAATCAGCCAATTGAACAGTAGCAGTACATCTAAGAAGTATGCTTTACATGCATTGGCGTCAAGTAGTCTGGTATCATTGTAAGCTCTAAATATGATGAGGTACACTGTCGGGTTATGCAGTGTTCCTTAATGTAGAACTCCTACACATGGTATACACTACTTCAGACTCAAGATTATCTGTGGCTGTTTCATCAGCGACAGACCCATACCGTAGGCATACCGGTTACATGAACATATGTCTCAATTGATGCCGAGGACTCGAGCACTCAGTTCTGCGTACACAACAAAGAGTAGGGTTACAAGTCGTGAATTGATCGGTATAGCCTCTTTCATCCGCATATTCTATTACTCGCGCCAATATTGGCTGTGGAACTTAGCGTACCGTTACAGTAGAATAGAGAAAGCTGAGAGAGATTAACGATACAATCTGAACCAATCAGGATGAGCTGACTTTTTTTTTTTCGCCGATATGAGCAAGAATCAACGACGTGGACAGTCATTACAATTCATCTCCTAGCTCTTATCGGTACTTTAGTAAAGTACAGTTCATACGCTTGTTTATTGCTACATTCGTCCGTTGAATGTTGGAGGGTACACATGTTCGTGTCAAATGCACAATCCGATAGATACCGGGATTTTCATCCAATAAGACTCTGCGTTTGCCTTCAAAGGTCACAATCTGTAGAACCGTGTATCAGCTCTAAATTGGCTAACACTGCCAAATCTGATAGGCGACAGTCTTGAAGAACTGGTGAACCAGGAATCCAGCAGCTTAGAAAAGTGTCAAGCGAGCTACGTATATCGTGCAAACTTATATATGCGAACAAAGTTATAAGCTCTTACAGTGATACTGGATCTAGCATCAACTGACGTTTATTGCAGTGCAAAATTTTCCATAGAGCTCGAAAGATAAACTAGTTGCGAAACAAATTTACAAACGATACGTGGCTGCATATAGAATGATAGTATCAAGCAAGATATCAAATAATCAATGGAAACGATTCTCTACTGATTCACATAAAAGCATTTCCGATCGACATGAAGTGATACATCTACGACGACGCGATTTGCATGCGTGCAATGCATCCGAGCAATCCTATGGAAGTACGAAAAGAAAAAAGAGTGTTCGTTGGGATAAGATCACTGTGTATGAATTCGGTGTTGGTCTAGGCGGCAGTACTGTGTCTAACAGAGGAGGCCCGTCAATTGGTCTGTCTGAAAAACCCGAGTTCACCTGGTATACAAAAGTCGGAGAAATGGCAGAGTGCAGTGAAGGTATTCATCGTTTCACTCCTGAAGAAAGAGTTTACTTATTAAAGACTGCTGGAATTGATGATGAAATAATTCTTCGATATTCCCGTGAAGCCTCAATCATACTAGGATCAAGAAAGCGTACGATGGCAGAGACAGTGAAGGAACGTCAGCGACAACGCCATAAAAGGCGAACCATCGACTCTCTGGACCAAACTTGCTCCACTTATGCTCAAAAGCGGCCAGCTTTGATCCCAGCCAATTATGATTTAGCAATTTTACTTAGTGGTTGAACTTCCTAGAAGGCATTCGCTAGCATTAGGTTCTGCTAGTTATAAATATCTCAGGATTGCGGATAGACTAGAGACCTGCTAATCATGCTTGTTACGGGCCATTGCATTTTGATTTTACAATAGAAAAAATGTTCTAGTAAACAGGACACTTGGCTGTAAAACCTGCTATGCGACATCACGTGAGACATTGATTGCCTGATTATTCATCCCTGGTTAAGACGTTACAAACTTTACCTGGGAATAATAATAATTATAGAACGGGTCACCTGGCGATCGTAAGTTCGATCAGGACTTAGGGCTGTGCAGAGAGGAGCAACTGATTAAACACGCAACCGGAATCGAAGTCGAGTGATACAAAAGTGGTGGTTAGCTAACAACGTCGTCAGATGTTGATCAAGTCATGGATACGAAAGCGTATTTCACTTTTCTGATTCCGACGAGCATCGCATTGATCATGTCTACTTTGGGCTTTCATTCGCGCTGTTAAGTACAGCACGGTGAGCAAAAGTCAATTCGGAGACAGTTGGAAAACAGCCTCACAACTAGAAAAGGCGATGAACGGAAAAGTTTTGTCCAAAGTTGTCATCCAACTGTCACTTCGACGGCCTAAATTTAGTTGGCTTTCTACGATTCGTCCGCTAGCCTAACCTTTTAGCCCCGGTACGCGTTTTGATCTTCTACATGCTGAGATACGATAGTAGACACACAACGCGGGCTTACTTCCACGTATAGAGAGTAAGTCCTTAGTAGGCTGACAGGATGATTTCGTCAATCTGCAAACATGATATCGTGTGGACATGAGAACATACGTTTTTGTTTGAAAAAACACAGAACCGCCGAGACATAATTTATACAAAAGCATCTTGATACTGTCTCGTTAACCTTTTTTCATCTTAGTCTCATTGAAAATCACATGCTGTCGCACTATTGGATCGTACTGACAACAAAAGACTTACTTTCACATTCGATGATAAGATATGAAGATGCGTACCTTTCGAAGGGAGAGTTTACGCTGCACATTACGAGGATTCTTGGTGGTGGTATAGAAGAATCTACATTTGCTTGTCAGTTGCTTACCGGATGAACAAGACTGTGTACCCTGTATTTGCTGAGCTGATCATTTTGATGATAATGTTCTTTGCTTTTCCCTAAGGAATTTTATTTTTAGGAATAAGTCGTTCGCGTAGGATGACGTGACATAGTTTACTTTCGCCATTGTGTTCCAATCGATAAAGACGATATTATCACCAATCCGGTCTATGTACCTTTGAAACTTAACAGTCAATAATTTTTTCCTGGCTCGTGCATGGTGATCCTTTGCAAAAACACACACGACTAGATGCATTTATAGTCTCATATACGAGTTCAGAAAGGTTATAAAACATAAAACCTCCATGACCCAGGATAAAGAATATCGCCAGGAAATAATCCATAATCACAGTTTCTATTATTAGGCTGTCTGAGCACGCAAAGCCAAGCGGGTGTCTTGGAAGACATGACGGCCTCAAATCGAAAGAAAATAGTTGAAAGTCGTGTTTCAAGTGATCTTTGTGCAACTGCATGTGAAGAATCCGATGAATTGGTCGTTCTTTGTGCTAAACAGTACTCTCAGCAGTGGATACGAAAGGAGAAAATTGGTCAAGGAGCTCAAGGATCTGTTTATCGGTGTGTGGACATCAGAACCGGTCAGGAGGTAGCTGTCAAAATAATCAACACACAAGGTACATCCCCCACTGAAGTGGAAAACATAAAGGAAGAGGTCAAAATCATAAAGCAATTGCGCCATAGCTGTCTTGTTCAATATTACAAAATCAAACAGGAGAAAAGGAAGAAACAACTCCGGATATACATGGAGTATGGTGCAGGAGGCGCTTTGAGCTGTAAAATACGTCGTGATGGACCAATTTTGCTACCTGCACTCCGCACGTTTACTCGTCAACTTGTGAGAGGTCTACAATTTCTTCATGAAAATGGGATCGCGCATCGAGATGTTAAATGTGCCAACATTTTCTTATCCAGGGATTGTCAAAGTATAAAACTTGGGGATTTTGGTGCTTACAAAGTGTTCGGGAAAGTATCTCTAGTAGGAGGATTAAAGGGTACACCACATTGGATGGCTCCGGAGGTCATACGCGAACAATGCACTTCTGAAGATGCATGGATCAGGGCCGATATATGGAGTTTGGGATGTACCGTCCTGGAGATGTTTACGGGACGTAGTCCATGGCAAGAATATAGTAATCCGATGGCTGCAATGTACCAGATTGTTACAAGCGATCAAATCCCAAACATCCCAAGCTCAGCGCCAGACGATCTTGTCGAATTTCTACAAAAGTGTTTGCATCGTGAACCATCGAAACGTTTCACGACAACGGGATTACTGCAATTGCCATTTATACATAACGAAAGCAAAAAAAAGAAGGATCCTTTGCAAGGTCTCAGGAGCCGGTGCGTTGATTTGTTACAAGTAGACGTGTCAGACGCGAAGAGGGATGCAAAGCTTTTTTCAAAAAACTGTGTGAGAGAGGAAGAAAACTATTGTGTTTCCGAGATGGAGGAACCAGAACAAGGAGAAAGGAAAACTATACAAATGTTGCCACCAATCGGACAGCTTGTCTCAAGCATAAACGGTGTCGGTAGAATGAGGCAACTGCATCACGATAACTTGGTGGGTACTGTCTACACACGCGCAGTGACAGCTCCCATTCCGTCTATCCCAAAGTTTTCAGATCGTAGATACAGCGGGCATTCACAAGCTAAGCTACCCCCTTTGTTATTGCGCTAGAAGAGTAGTTCCATGCATTTACGACCAGATATACATCATCATTACATTCTACTAGCAACTTACACGCATGAAATAAATAAATCTGTATTGCGATTTGGATGCTTCATAAAACGGGTATGGTACAACAAACAGTTTGGTGACCGGAAGCAATTACGCTGAGCCTATACGAAGCAGACCTGGCAATAACATGACTGTGCTCATATTGAATATTATTAAAATTGGACAATTGGCAGATGTGCTGATAGAAAATAAGACGTAACAAGTACACGGCTCGCAGCTGTATTACTTACTCATCCAGTTTTGGAAAGATAAACATCTTATAGAAAAGACATGGTCGTCGGGAAGAATGTGTCCTCATCGTCAGCTTCTTGACTGTCAAGTGACCACATTATTGATTTTTCAATCAAGACTTCCCCCAAGTTATAACAACAAAGGTAGCTTTGGAAATGCAAGATCTTACAAAAAAACTCGATCTGTGAGTGCAAGTTGTGACTACTTCGGGGATATAATGCTCGATAGAACGCTCTAGCGAAGTCGTACGACTCATGATAAACACAGCTATTCTAGTCTTTGATTGAAATTCGCTCCTGACGTCATGCAGCAGAGATAAGTCATTCTTCAAACCCTCTAGTGCTCATGTTCATTTTTACTATAATCTATCGTTTCGTATTGATACGTGATTAGCACGAATCTCGCTGCATTTGTCTATTATTGTGTGTCTTTTTATATCGGCACCCAAGTGACAATGAGGATAGGACATTTCCGATCTTGTTTTTGGTAAAATAGCTGATCTGATGGCTTTCTTTGGTATCACAATTCTTGGTGCACAAAATCCATTCGATGAGACAAAAGCGACGCCTCTGCACGCTTTTTCTGAGCAGGAATTCCAAAAGGCCTTCTTGGAAACGTATCAACCTGGCTTTTCATTGTATTCAGAAGACGAGGATGTTGCTATAGCACGTAGAGAAGCCGGTAATTTCGTCACGATCAATCACGCACAGCTGAGGGCTTTTGTAATGAACCTTTACAAATGCCCACAAGGTATAGATAATGCACCAAGTCTCTCGTACGCTTATTTGGATAAAGCTTTCCACGATCTTGTTGGTAACGAAATATCGCTTGCGATGCTTCAGCAAAGACTAGTACTAGCTTGCAAGTTGTCACAAGAAGAGGAAGCAAAATCTCTCGAATCAGTATATAGTCGCCAGGAGAATGACACACGAGAATACATCTCAGCTCAAGAATTACGTACAGCCCATGGGAAGCATCACCGAATGATGAAGAACCCATCTGAGAAGAGTCTAGTCACAATGATTGAGTCTCAGACATACGGATGGCAGAAGCCGGGCTTCAAGCAGGAACGACGACCAAAACAGAGTTGTGAGGAGACAAAATTTGCCAGCGCCATGACAAAAGCTGGAATGTATTATTATTAGTCATAAATTCTAGTTTAAGGCACACTGAGCTCTGATCGCATCTGTAAGAAATAAACACTTGGTACGAAATCCCTGACATCCAACTGACGCACACCCTTAGGTGTCAGCGGTTCGTGATTCCTAGATTTTGGCTCAACTCATCTCGTACATTTCCCCCGTTGGATTCTTCCCGTGACTGTAATTTACGACTTATTGATGATGAGGACCTCGATTTTGACTTGCGAGGATACCTACGACTATTGCGAGCTAAAGGTCGACGAAAACGAGTATAGGAACCTGATCGTGATGATCTCGATTCCGAGCTTGATCGATGATTGCTCCGAGATCTTGCACGCGACCTAGATGGAGACCGAGGCTGATGGCGAAAACGAGACCGAGCTTGGAATCTAGAATTGGGTCGTCTTCTCCGTTGAAATTGAAATTGCGACCGTGATCGTGAACGTGACCGCATTCTTCTTTTGGGACGCTCATCTCTACTAGCTTCTTGATTAGCGGCTTTGTGAGACGAGTGATGTGTTCCTGCGGCACTTGATGCATGCTCGTGCGGTGAGAGAACGGAATTTGTTTTTCGACTCTGTTCTATTGCAAAATGTGTATCTCCATTATGGTCCTTATTAGAAACACTGCTCGGATCAGTCGCATTATTCGCATCACCAGAGCTGTTTGCTTGACGAGTCTGCTTCAGGACACGCTCTTCAATGTCTTGACGTAGCTTCCACTCTCGTTCGCGCCGTTTTTTCACACCCTCGTCGCGTAATTTCTGTTCTGACTGTCGTCTTTTAGAGAAGCTTTCTATCGGGGGAGGAGATGGAAGTTGCGTCTGCACTATCAGTTGTTCCAACTTATAAACGTTTTGCTGCACTCGAAAAAAATCTTCCATTTTCAAGTCGCTGCAACCAAAAAACGTTTGGAATCGCTTGGCTACAGCATACAAAGATTCTAATACAGTTGCAGGTTCCTTTTTCGTCATAAACTCTTCCACTTTGGATGCCCATACAAGGGCTCTATCAGTATCACTTTCCAATTTCTCCCACTCACTAATAACGTCTTCCTGTGGCTCGTGAACGGGCTGAAATTTCAACAGTGTATTCCGAATAAAGTCGTAATTTACACTTTCTTCATATTTGAGCGACAAAAGATACCTCATGATTGCCAGTAAATGGTGTGCGCCCACAAGTCCATCGACCAGTAATTCCGGTTTTTTCTCCGTGTAGTATTCTTTCAGCTCAAGAACAATTTGACGATTTTTTTGCTGTGCATCCAATGCCCATGGAAGTTCCCCACGCATAAAGTCCAAAAGTAGATAAAACCAGGACCATAAATCATCTTTAGGGCTCAGTTCCTGCCGACGATGAGCACTTAGCGAGGCGTACATCGATGTACCACGAAAATCTGCTTTTTCACGGGCTGGTATGATTTTCCCATCGATACGGTATTGTCTCGACAAACCAAAGTCGATAATATAGTATTTCCTAAGTGCACAAGTGTAACGTCGAACAAAACACGATCGCAATACATCACAGTATACCTTCTTGATGAAGTCAAGGGTAGACCGGAAGCGAAATTGGATGCTTTGATGTCACGATGGACATAACCATGAGAGTGGAACGCTTCAATGCAATCCAGCATCTACAAGACGTATATATCATTTTGAAGCTCCAGTGGGTGAATGAATTAGAAGGAACCTCAAGGCCCACGGAGACACACTTATTAACAGAGATTCCTCGAGATGCATCAGGAGACATCCGAAGCATTGACATACTTTCACCTAGCAACTCCATGACAAGGACTGTGCTTTCTGCATGTTTGCTACATGAAAGCACTCATTAGTATGATGAGTCAAATCTGTACGATAATAAATACGTGCCCAAAATAATAGTATCGACAAACGTGACGACAGCTTTGCAAACTTTTGAGAATCGTGCTCTCCCATTCAAGAACTGGTTTTAGGGAAGTGGGAGCTTCCACTTTTACAGCAACTCGTTGACCAGTGTCGATGGCATTTGCTGCATAAATCTGACTGAATGTTCCCTGCGGTAATCAAATTCATCTGAATGAAGACGGACAAACCAGAAACGCTGGCAAATATTACCTCTCCTATTTTTTCAACGATCTTCCATCGATCTCCGATAATATCACCCGCCTACGACTTCACGTCAGATCAAATTTTGGCAGTACCACATATCATTGTAGGAGTTTGTACAAGTAGAATATTCTTATTAATGGGTTCCATCGAGGACGACTGCATATGCCGTTTTGCCTTAAACTAGATCTATGATTGATTTTTCGATCGCCTGAAATCCAGATTTGCAAATGCTGCTCTAGTCGCCCCTATCGGCAATCAAATCGTTTGGATCGTTCGTTCTCCGGCCTTATGGTTTTGTCACCAGTGATATTGCAGGATACTGTAGTATCAACTAGGACGATTGCTGCCTTGTAGTTTGTCTACAGCCACGACGAGATTGGGTGCAATTTCTGTGATCTAACACAAGTCGATATGCGGCGCCTTAGACAAACTAATTCGCGATGCTTCGGTATGGCAATGCACATCTTGGGATTCGTGATTCCGTGCGATACAGACACCCGCGTGCAGCGTACGGTGTGCGGAAAAGTAATGTTAACTAGCTCATCTATCGAATGTCTACTAGTTTCTTCGCATCTGCTACAGTATTAAATGACAATCACAAAGAACACATTTCACAACATAATCACACCCAAATAGTTGTTCGATATCGCGGTGAACCAGACTTTATGTATATCAGTCGGCAAAACAGCATGGTTGTAGAGCTGGTAGGAGCTATGCGTGAATCTCACCTTTTCAAACAGATCAAAATGCAAGTTGATATACATATGTAGTGTCACAATGCCTCAACAACAATATAACAATCTACCCCTTTTTTCATTGTCAAACAAAGGATTTTACACTTCATTTTGATCTTTCTGAGTTTAAAGACTTCTTATCGTCATCAAGATATTGCAGCCACATAACGTTGCTGCTGTGAACC
Organism: Albugo candida; assembly: GCA_905220665.1. Taxonomy (NCBI): domain Eukaryota; phylum Oomycota; class Peronosporomycetes; order Albuginales; family Albuginaceae; genus Albugo; species Albugo candida. Next base: position 284,230 of record CAJNAR010000004.1, read on the forward strand.
CATGGGCTACATTACGTGTGCTTTGCTTCGCGAGATCTACATTCTGGAATTTCAATGAGATAACTTACCATAGAATCGCCAAGTCATTCATTTCAAGAGCAAATTGGACGCTTTTGGATCAACATGATTGTAAAAGTGGTCATACATTTGCCCTCTCGTGATGAATATGAGCTTACCCGCGATCGAGACATCATCACTTGATGAATTTGGTGACTAAGTATATACAACTGACTCGTCGCAGGCAAGCTCTATGATGTCAGCGGAGGTAAATGGGCTGTGACGCTCGCAAGGGATTTTTGCAGTGTTCTCGCTAGATCGAGGCAAACGATCTTGGATCCTCGCTTTTTCTATTTTAGCATTGGTGTACCGAACCATTGCGCTAAAACGTAACGCAATCCAACGTCTTTATTTGAAAAGCTACATCTAACTGTGTGCCGGAAAGTACGAGGAGTGCTCGGCCGGAATCAAAACAAAGAGATCCTTTCACTCGGTATAAGCCACTTGTTCGAGCACGATGAACTGAGAGAAAGGCTCCAATCAAGGCTGCCCAGTCTCTGGATGCTTTCTGAATACATGGCCTGTTGGTTCAAATGCCAAAAACTGTTATAGCAAGATTCGGGAGACGGGGTAATGTCCAATGGATGGTAGCAGCTGGTGCTAACCTGCGGTATCCACGGTCAGACATTTGGCTCGGGAAAAGGCTCGTATTGACGACGTCTCGAAATCTCCATTGATGGAGCCGGGAGGTAGTACATGATATGGCCTAGTGATTCACTGGAAAATATTGACCGATGGACAAAAGATATAAAACCGGACGTGCATATTGCCAGGAAATTTGCATCGCTGTTTATCAGATATGCCTTGGAGGAGCGTATAAATTGCAAGACAGTACCAATTGCATCGCGACCATCATATGCTGAATTGAAGTCGCTCAAAGCTCAGTCAGTACAAGCGCAGACAATCGTCATCCATGTCGTTATCCGATGCCATCAAGTCCGATAGAGCAATGCGTAGAGTGACGACGTAGCTACGTATTTGTCATAGTAAGACGAGTAAATTTGCTGTAATGTTAGCGATGCTTGGTAATGGACAGACTCGGCGGCACTTGCGATTGTCAGCTCTGTAAATACATACAAATCCCGCGAGATTGTGAAATATCCACTCAAGCGTTTCCGAAAGCCGGAATTTATTTTACACAACCGCCTTGAGCGAGCCATAGCGCGATTTGAAAATGGATGCGGTCAGACGAAGTTCGTGAATTCTTTCTTTTTGCATGCTGTACGGGACTCAAATCATCCGATGCAACGCAAGCCCACAAACTTAACAGTTCGTTTCGGCTAGGTGGCAGACTTCTATTTCAAGTCAGCGATTGATTGATCAGTGACATGTTGACGACACTTTTGAATCATCAGTAGTCTTTGTCGTGATTATTCTGTTTGATCGTCAAACTGGCACCAATGAGAGTACGGTGGACGGTCTTGGTTGTCATACTGCTGTAAAATATTTCATCTCGAAGTTACCCATATATTGCAGTACCAGGCTCCATCTATCCACGAGGTGGTACGTCAGGGACACGTGTGCGCGTCTGTCATCTTGCGATAGCATAACGGCTTGCTTCTATCTGGCTAGGGTCGCGTACGCAACATGGCGCTAAGCAGTGGCTTTTACATGACGACGGCTCGGTGGACACCATCACGTGCTGCGTTTAGAAAACATCGGATGTGCTCATTTCCATGTTTTCGCTCAGATTTGGTGGTGACATGTTCCTGAATTGAGGAAGCGAATAGAAATTCGATTCAAGTATCCGTAGCACAGTAGAATTCGGGGTGGAGAATTAAATCTCAGTACTGAGAATGCCTGCACTTTGTTGAAGTAACATCGAGCAAAGTTTTTAGATATAGAGACAAAATCGTTTGTAAAGATAGTAAGTATGCTGAGCGAAAGCACTGTAAACTCGATGCTTCTTTGGCGGGGATTGGTGGCATCGCACTACTTTCCATGCCAATTGTTGCCCATTGCCGGAGAGTATAGAATGTCTTCCACCACGTGCGCATCAAAAGGTATTTCTAGCCGTTCAATCCCTCGCATTTGACGATGACGCACAAGCCCATGATCTTTCAGAGTTTTGATGGAGCAACCGAACGCCCCGTATGATCGCACTAACAACTCCTTTGTAGCCGCTCCATACACTTTGTGATATTCCGCGAATACACGTGTGCTACGGGTAGTACTTGTAGCCGCTATCAACTGGATCCGCGCGATGCATCGCAGAATGGAAACATCTTTGGGTGCAAGGCTTTGGATTATGTATTGTATACCGGCAGATGACTGCTTTGTCTCTTTTTGTGACGTAGATGATTGCCACATAATTTCATGATCGTATGGTGAGTCTGAATCGAGCTGATAGTATACCCACTGATAGCGTTCTAGATCCGATTCTAGCCACATGCATGGGCTGTTTATGTGATCAATACTCGCGAGAACATGAATCAATTTCGCTGCTGATAAAATGCTCAAACAGCGCTGAAGCTCTAAACTTCGAAGTGCATATCCATCCAGAGAATGCACGATTAGGATGGTGCGTGGGTAGCTTGACGAGTTTTGTAATTTGACGATGTCATGACACTATCAAAATCCATTAGATTTTCGTTAAAGATTAAAAACTTCTCACCGTTTGTTCCAAGGATGAATTCGTGATAATGCTCTTGAAATTCATTATCTAGTTGAAGAGTTGTAAATTGTGCGGCCAAACGAAGTGACTTGAAGTAGTAAACACCTTCTCGAGTATAAATTTACAAACGTATTGGACGGATACTGACTTGAGATAACCATGTATCTGAAGGACAAAGCATTCAAGGATATAATTGTCGGCAAATTCCTGAAAGCTCAACAATGATAAAAAAAATGCTCAAGCGCAATATTCCTCATAGCTTTCATACCTTTAGTATATTCAGTTTGGACCCGAAACCATAGCAGAGAATGTTGAAACCGGCAAGCAAACTGCTTTGCCAATCTGCGAAAATCTAGAGACATTCAACCGCAAGTATGCAAACCCTTGCACAACAGAAGGCGTACCTTATCTTGCTTCTTGTTGTCTACTTGTAGTGATTTTTTACAAAGTGTGTCAAATCTTTCGAAAACATCAAAGATCACTTCTCGTTTAGGTAAGCTGAAGTGTGAAATCTTTTTCTTTCCTTCTATTTCAGATTGTACTGCATCCTGTTTGTTGGACGCTTCTGACTGGCTTCTGAGTCTTTTATCAGTAACGAGTGGAGAATATAGCTTCGTTTGTGTTCGCTTTCTTCCTAACCGACGGGATGTAAAATATTCATTCGCTTTCAAGTCTCCGAGTAATCGCATGTTAGATGACTCATCCTTCTGACTGCAATCTGCTTCTTCGGGTTGGTTGGGATTTGAAGGTATTGTTGCATCCGTAAATGATGTCATTCGCTGGGCAAGATAATACTTTCAACCAGTAATAAACTGGTTTTAAGGATAATGTCGCTGTTCCTAGCAAATCTTGGAATGGCGAGCTACTTTTTAGCTCTCTGTTACATGTTTCTTACTGTAATCACCGTGACCAAATACATGGAACTACGTCGCGTCCTTCGGCGCTACCAATTCACTGGATGGAATACAGTTCAGTTATTGATATGGAGCATCGCTTTAGGAGCGTTTTTTCGTATGACAACATTTTCAACTCTGTGTATTTTCGACTACTCGCAACGATCGATCCGCCCTTATCCTTATGTGATAGTCGGGGTTCCTCCGTACAATCCAATGCAGCACGATAACAACAATGCGGTCGAGAGCGATGCTAAGGAGCTTGTATCAGCGTCCGAAACTGAGCTGAATTTCTACAACAAGGTTGTAGCGGTTTTGTTCAATCTTCCCGACTACCTCTTCGTCTCGTCGTATCTTCTAGTGGTCTTAGTGTGGGCAGAATCTTTTCAGTCGGCAAGTATCAAAAAGCTATAAACGAATTGTGTACATCATGCATCTATTTTGTTGCTAGTCACGTCATCATTGGTTCTCTGCAGAGCATTTCCGGCGTAAATGGATGATATTTTACCTCGTTTTCAACGGAGCTCTGTACCTCGCGCAGGTTTTTCTGTACATGATGCTTTTTCTGTTTGATTCAAATGGGATATTTCGCGACTCAAGTGAGCGTAGACTTCGTGTGGTAAGATGCTTATTGTACTCATGCCTTCTATAATGAGATGCGACTGTTCCTGTGTAGATACCGGAAATGATATTTTATGTGGTTGCCGCTACCGACTTGTTGCTACCAATCATTATTTCGACAACATGGCTATACTTGACATTGTCACTTTCCGGATTTCCCTTTCGATCTTCGTCTACGAAATTCCGATTAAAGCGCGTGGGTCGTTTGGCCATGATATGGAGCCTTGGTCGTATCTTATACAGTGTCATGACGCTCCTAACGTTTACAAGAGTACGTTGTGCATGGACGCTTATAATTATCAAGCCTAAATCGTTGTTCACACCAGGGATGGTTTAATGTGAATCATGGCAAAGAAACGGTGCAACTCGCGCTGAATTGAACCCGTACAACATTTTTATAGTGTTTTCATCTTGGATAGGTACAATCAATGGTCCTGGTAGCTGTATTCTTCGTGGCTGAGATCTTGCCTATCTACTCGACACTTGATGCAAGACTTTTGACCATGCTATCAGTCGAGGATTATCAGCCACTGTTGGAGAATTCTGCCATCCTCTACTGAGTCCTTAATCATCTCGGAAGCTTCTCACTCAAATTAATGCATAATCACGACAATATGCGTCAAAGTCTCACGATTTTTATGAATCCATAAACATCTAATTTTTCAAGCACGCTTATACGTGTAATTGAAGCACCAATGAGAATAGGGAAAGGAGTTCTGTAGCGTCTCATAAAGGTCATCTCAGTTACTTTAGTTTTAGTCTCAGGAGATATTATTGCAATGCAAACATTAGATTCATCCACATCATTGTCTTCACTGGACATCCATGCATATCAAGTGGAGTGTACATCCGTGGATTCGGATTCGCTCGAGGGATATGAATTTGGGAAAGAGTTGCTGCAAACGCGACGACATTCTGTAAGTATCCAAGCCAAAAAGCAGCTTCGTGTGGTGTGATACTGAAATGCGTATAATTGCAACAGGGCGTAGTTCGGAATGATCGTACACCCTTAAATACTCCTTATACACCTCACTTGGTCAAGCTACAACTGAGTGAGCACGGGATGTATACGCTACAGGAAGAAGAAGACACCGCTTCCAAAAGTTACATCGTCACACTGCACTCAAAAGTAGCTGGTTTCTTTCGTAGCATTGGCAACTTGAGGTATCACAATATCTATTTTTTTGCTAATATTTATCCTCGTGCTCATAAAACTGTAAATTGAAATGTAATGCTAGGATCTTCGTCGCTAGCCTTTTGATTAAGATACTACCATCATGGATAACGCATAGCTATTTTTTCGAAAAGGTGTGTTTTCGCGATAGTATTGCGAATGACATTGATAGACTTTTTATGACTAAGTTTGCATATCACATGTTTGCAGTATTATCAGCTGATGGCTAGTGTTATGACCGCATCGATTTGTATCCCAGTGATACTTCTTTCAAGTCCAATTGTGATCACGCTTTGCTTTCTCACGTCACCAATTTGGATGGCGGCATTACTTGTGGTCGGAATGCAGTCAATATTTATTCACACAAAGAAAAAAATGATAGTAAGCAACTACTCAAAATCATCCAGTCCGGTCGCGAACGCGGTATCGCCTCATTCTGTGACTCGTAACGGCTCGAAATTGGCAGTCGGTCATAGTTTACAGAAATTGAACGGTCATGGTAATGGTCACGGAATCTCCGTACTATAGACAACAGAACGTAGCGTGCTACAACAATCCATCTGATATTATCTGGCTATGTCAGGATAAGTTTATGTCGTTGATTAAATGCTATTGCCATTTATCACAAATTCCTCACTCCAAACCAGCTCGATCTCTGAATTTTTAAATGTTTTTGCATGCTGCCATTGTGATGAGAATCATCATTACTAAAAGCCCAATCATGAAATCGACAGGAAACTGAAATGGCTGGGTCGAATTATCCAAGTTGCTAGGCTCGCTGATGTTCTGATGTTCAGGCTCTTCTCGAAAAGGTGCCCACCGTCTGATAACTTCATATATTTTCTCATCCGAGACTTCTTCCGCAATATATTCAAGCGGGTAGGCTTCGTCATCATAGTGAAGCTCCACTTGTAGTACAGAACCCATCATGTCCGTGATAGGTATATCATCAATTGTTTGTTCCAGTAAGTCTACCCGATAATCAGGTGTCGATAGAAGAGACCGAGGATCATAAAACTCGAAGAGATTGCGAAGTGTCGCATGATGTATTGAGTTGCTCAGTTTCAAACGTTGTAGATAGTCGAGTGTGTAGTAAGTAAAGCGATCAATAACAGATAGACCCAGCTATGAAATAAAATAATGTACGTTATAGTGAGTGCAAACGTTCATGGTCAGACAGAAATTTCACCTGTCGATCCACGTGATGAGCGTATGAGTTTTCGCCTAGTTTGGAACTACCAATGGTGGCAACATTTGGAGATGTGATAGCCTTGAAAAGACTTCCTGCCTGGCAAGTGTCGACCATGAATAAGATCTTCTTGTACCTACAAGCGTTTGCAACTAGATGTTTATGATGTAACGATACTTGATCTAGCTTTCAATTACCTTTTTTTCACGTACATATCTTGGAACGCGTCAGCCAAATCTTGGCTGGAGATCTCTTCTGCGTCCTATATGCGATTTGATTAGACATCAACGCATGAAGAAAGAAAAAAGGTCACCTGAAACTTGAGAAATTGGTCCCCTCCGTGTCCTGTCATGAAAATCTATATTGGAACATTTCAATTAGTACCAGTGCCAAGCCAAAAAAATGCCCTCATACAAAAATGTTGCTGTTCTCATCTGTATCGAGCTTTTTCGAGGCTGGTGTCGCTTCCTGATGTCGACCTAAGAGTTCAAATGCATTGTCAAAATCTATTAACAAACTCTAAAATTTTCGACTTACCGGTCAGAACGGTAATGAAATTGGCAACAGTGGTTTCTGCTCCACGATAATCCACTTCGACATCCTTGCCGTATCTTCACAATAAACCACCTTCAGCGATCTAACTAATATCATTAATAGTGGCAATAAACGCGTACAGGTTAATCTTCTGGGTGCGGCTGTTGAAAACTTGACCAGGAAAACAGTTTCTTGCGTTGCAAGGCATTTGGTCGGCAAGCATCAAAATGATCTATTCGATAAGATAGCAAAAGCTTTTTGAATCAGAATTGTCACATTGAGTATAGCCTACTTGACTGTCAGGAATTCCCATGAGCTTGACAGAGTGATAAAGGGATAATGCGTTTGCGATGTGTCGATAATTGAACCAAAAACGAGACGTGTCTACCTGTACAATTATTGTCAAGTCTGGTGAATACAACTGCTAGCAGCTCACCACTACAGCCCAGTTATTCGTCGAGGATTCAGGTCCTGTGTTGGATCTTTCTGTACATGCATACACTGCAAAGCTCGCCAGTAGCAGTCTGAGTAAATTTATCTTTGTAGCATTAGCTCTGTTGTATGCGAATTGTTTCATTATGTATTCTCTACACAAAGCTAAAGTGCACGGATGTAAATATATTGTCGTATTTGCTGATAATCAGCGGGTATCTAGCCAATGATCAATGCAGCCTGTCTGATGCTTCGCAAATGTATCCGCATGGTGCGTGCTTTTCAGCCAATTAATTCTAGCTCTCGGCGGGCTATGTCCAATTAAAATCGTTCGGTATTGCACCATTCATACGTCGGCAATAAGGCAGTGTCATTTTAGTTTTGGCCTTGACAACGATCGTTATACGCGCTCGATACTTGAATTGTTCTAGTGGTAACACCTGATTGCACTGAAAAAATGAATAAGAGGTTTGTTAAAGGTGCCAATAATGGCGAGAACCAGGAGTATCGTAATCCACTAATAAAGCAGTTTGTCCTTGAAAAAGACCGACCTGTCAAGATCAGTCATTTGAATTTTGGACTATTGTCGGAAATTGAGATGATGCGATTGTCAGAGATCCGGGTCACCAGTCGAGATCTATTCGCAATCCAATCTCGCGATCCTGCAAAAAATGGTGTATTGGACAAACGCCTTGGAGTTAGTAACAAAGCAGACACTTGTGATACATGCAATTTACGCCTATCGGACTGCGTTGGTCATTTTGGTTACATTAAGGTATGATGCCATTTTGATATACTTATTGAACTTTTGATGTAAGATCTTTTTGCCATAGCTGGAATTGCCGGTTTTCCACATTGGATACTTCAAAGCGACATTAGAAATCTTGCAAATGATTTGCAAAGAGTGTAGTCGGGTCTTACTATCGCTCAATGATCGAGAATTGTTCTTGCAACGTGTTCGAGATCCCCGAGCTGACGCATTACGACTTAAGGCACTTCGGAAAAAAATGGCTACATTATGCAAACGAGTTGTAAAATGCCCTCATTGTCAATCTGTTAATGGAACTGTACGCAAAGTGAACTCATCGACACTGAAATTAGTTCACGAGAAATTCCGTGCAAAGTCTGCTCAAGATTTACGAAATGTCTTCGTCGCTCAATTTAGGGAAGCTCAGACGATTAATCCCGAGATTCGGCAGCACTTGCCAAAAGCACAACAGGATTTATCTCCATTGGTAGTACAGGAGCTTTTTGAACGCATACCTGATCAAGACTGTGAATTACTGTGGATCGATTCGTCACTTGGTCGACCAGAAAAACTTTTACTGAACTCGCTACTGGTTCCTCCCGTTTGCATACGTCCGTCCGTTGCGATGGATGCTGGCGCGGGAAGTAATGAAGATGATCTGACAATCAAGCTGCAAGAAATCCTCCAAGTCAACTTCGCGCTGCATGCTGCACTTCGACAGGGGGCTACACTAACCATGGTCATGGAAGACTGGGATTTCCTTCAGATACAGGTTGCGCAACTAATGCACGGCGACACACCCGGACTTGCAAAACCAATGAATGCACCCAAAAGCATCCGCGGATATTGCCAGCGACTGAAAGGAAAACAAGGTCGATTTCGAGGAAATTTGTCGGGGAAGCGTGTAGATTTTTCAGGCCGAACGGTCATATCACCAGATCCTAATCTCCGAATTGATCAAGTCGGTGTGCCACAGCACGTTGCCAAGACCATGACGTACCCAGAAAAAGTCACCCGATACAATATACACAAGTTGCGTAAATGTGTTGTGAACGGGCCAACTGTGCATCCTGGAGCGAATGTAATACGACTCCAAGGTCAAAATCTGACAAAAAATTTATCGTATGGTGATCGTGCCAATATGGCAGACGATCTGAAAATTGGAGATACTGTCGAACGTCACATGGAAGATGGAGACGTGGTCTTGTTCAATCGTCAGCCTTCTTTGCACAAAATGTCAATCATGGCACATCGGGCGAAAGTCATGCCCTGGAGAACTTTTCGTTTCAATGAGTGCGTTTGCTCGCCCTATAATGCCGATTTCGATGGAGACGAAATGAATATGCACCTGCCACAAACAGAAGAAGCGCGTACTGAGGCTTTGACTTTGATGGGTGTCGAGCACAACATGATCACACCCCGAAACGGAGAACCTTTAGTCGCCGCAACGCAGGACTTCTTGACGGCTTCGTACTTGCTGACACAAAAAAATATCTTTCTCAATCGGGAGCAATTCTGTCAGATGATTGCAATCATGAGCGACGCGGTCGAACACATTGACATGCCGGAGCCTGCAATCATTCACCCGTTACGCTTGTGGACGGGAAAACAAGTGATCAGTCTACTGATTAAACCCAACAACACCTCCTACGTACTGGTCAATCTAGAATTAAAGGAACGCAACTACACCAATAACACGTATATGTGCTACAAAGACGGATACGTGTGCTTCCGTAACAGTGAATTGATGTGCGGGAATCTATGCAAGAAAACTCTTGGAGATGGTAGTAAGCAAGGACTATTTTATGTGCTTATCCGTGATCATGGCTCTCATGAAGCAGCCAGATGTATGAACCGACTAGCGAAGCTATGTGCTCGTTGGCTTGGAGGCTCCAAAGGTTTCTCGATTGGAATTGATGATGTGACACCATCCGAGCATTTAATGGGGAAAAAGAATGAGCTTCTAGAGAACGGCTACACTGGTGCTAATGAAGCCATTGAGCAATACCGACTTGGTAAACTTCCTTTGAAGCCTGGATGTAACGCTATCCAGTCTCTAGAATCCGAGCTTAACGGGCTTCTTGGAAAACTACGTGAGACCGCGGGAGCGGAGTGCATGCGAACACTCCCCTTCCACAACAACCCACGTATAATGGCTGAATGCGGCTCAAAAGGGAGTGCGTTGAATATATCGCAAATGGTTGCATGCGTTGGCCAGCAGTCTGTGAGCGGTAAACGTGTACCTGAAGGCTTTGTCAATCGGACACTACCTCATTTTCTTCCCCACGCTTTGCATGCAGCCGCAAAGGGTTTCGTGGCTAATTCCTTTTACAGCGGCTTGACGGCCACCGAATTTTTCTTCCACACAATGGGAGGACGAGAAGGTCTCGTGGATACTGCTGTAAAGACAGCCGAGACAGGTTACATGGCTCGAAGGCTCATGAAGGCACTGGAAGACCTTTCATGTCAGTACGACCGGACTGTGCGCAACTCAGAGGGAGCCGTTGTCCAGTTCATGTATGGTGATGATGGTCTGAATCCTGCTTTCATGGAAGGTGACGATCGGCCCGTGGATTTCAACCGTCTATACGAGCATATTCGAAGCACTTTACCGGATAAGGAATCACGGTCACTTCTCCCATTCGAAATCAGACTCTTAGTGAAGAATGCAATGCTCCGCAAGGAATTCCAAAGCATCTTACCAGCGGGTCGCAAATTTCTCATTGAAATCGAAGAATTTTTCAGTAATCTAGCATCCAGGATAGCTAAGACACGTACCAATGTTGGTGTCGATTCAATGGATCACACGCTTACGCCGTACGCTGCGAAATTGGAAAAGATGATAGAAGACAATCTGGCGACTCCAACCACTATGAAACCTTCGGATCAGCTGTCGCAAAAAAAGCCAAAGGTAAAAGTATTGAATTTGATGCGCTCGAAATCAATCAAAGATGAAAATACGAGCTCAAGTGTGATCAAGAATGAAAAGGACCCGATTTTTAACCATGATGATATTGACGTTGATGACGTGGAGACAGCAAAACAGTTCTGGGCTGCACATGAGCGAGAAGAATTAGACACTGTCGATATGTGCACATGGGAAAAGGCCAAGTTTAAAGATGCAGCAGTGCGGAAGCTTTGGATAGAGAAGGTTAAAGAACGAAATACATGCGAATCTCGCGAAGCAGGCTGCCTGATCTCGCATAATGTGTGCCGGATTACTGAAAGTCAGATTGAGAAGCTCCTTGAAGTATCCTTGTACAAGTATCATCGCGCTTGCATGGAACCTGGAGAGGCGGTTGGTGCCATCGGGGCACAATCGATCTCAGAACCCGGTACACAAATGACGTTGAAGACTTTTCATTTTGCCGGTGTAGCAAGTATGAACGTCACACTAGGCGTGCCTCGATTGAAAGAGATTATCAATGCCTCCAAACAAATCAGCACACCCATTATTACGGCAGCACTTGTCAATAAAACAGATGAACGCTCCGCCCGGATTGTGAAAGGGCAAATCGAGAAGACAACTCTCGGTGAGATTGCAGTGCACATCAAAGAAGTCTTTGCTCGTGATCAAGCGTATTTATCGGTTGGTCTCGACGCACACGCCATCAAACAACTTCACTTGAATATAAGCGCCCAAACGGTCCGGAACAGCATCCTAAAAGCAGTGGGGATCGGACCACGGAGTATTTTGAGAATGCTGAAAGAGCAGCATGTCCTATTGAATGCCCGATGTCCATCCAAATTGCGAATTCTTGCACCAAGCAATCAAAAAACATCATTTACTCGGGGAGCATACTTCACGATGCAGGCGTTGAAAGCCGAACTCCCCAATGTTATTGTACAAGGGATTCCGCAGGTCAACAGGGCTGTAATCAACTATGAGGAAGGCAAAACAGATTCTCACGGAGTGCGAACACATCATCTGCTTGTTGAGGGCTACGGCCTGGCGGAGGTGATGGGAGTTCCAGGCGTGGATGGTCTAAACACTCGATCGAATCATATTGTTGAAGTGGAAAAAACTCTGGGAATCGAGGCTGCAAGGGAACTCATCAGCTCAGAAGTCAGTTATATAATGAGCGCGTACGGAATTGGGATCGATCGCCGACATCTCATGCTGCTATCCGACATTATGACGTTCAAAGGGGAAGTTCTTGGAATCACGCGTTTTGGTATTGCCAAAATGAAAGAAAGTGTTCTCATGTTGGCTTCCTTCGAGAAAACCACTGATCACTTGTTCGATGCAGCGGTGCACTCACGTACAGATGCAATTGTTGGGGTCAGCGAGTGCATCATTATGGGCATACCCATCCCAATTGGAACAGGGATATTCAAGTTATTGCGAAGAGTAGAGAAACCAAAAATCAAGCACCCAACACCTTTGCTGACGCAATTTGAGATATGATGGGCGTGCTTCCATAGTCGTTAGCTTTATTGATCTCTCTTATCAATCTGGTACCAATACAAGGGTTTCCAAGGACGTCGAAATACTATCTCAGCGACGTTTTCGTCACTGAAATACAATTCATTCGACAAAAGTGTCAACGCGATCATACCAGTCTACGTGCTTTTATTTTCCGTGCTAGCATCGCAGGCTCAACATCGTGACGCAGTCGCTTTTTGGGACTTTCCGGTGGTGGTATTGTCTGTATCAGCTGCTCGCCTTCTGCGAGTAGAGGCCTTTCCTCAAAGAAATAATGATGCAATGCATCAGTGGCTGTAATGCGTTTATCTGGATCCAACTGAAGCATTTGCTGAAGCAAGTCAACGCCCAGATCAGATAGCCGATGCTCTAATTTCGACGTGAGTGCTGCCGGATGGGTGTCTTTAAACTTGAGGTAGCAAGGAAGATTACAAGCTTCCTGAGTATCGGTATTCAGTACATCGCAGTGACAACAAATAAACAAGGAGTACAAACCTTCCATCCATTTTCTGTTGGTGATCCTAGAACCGCAAAGACTTTGCTTAAGTGATCAATGTCTGACACACCTTCGAAGAGCGGCTTCCCCAAGACCATTTCGGCAAAGATACACCCCACAGACCACATATCCACTGCCTTACCGTATTGATCATCACCAAAAAAGAGCTCTGGAGCCCGATATGTTCTCGTTACGACCTCAATTGACCGAGTTGTGTGTTCCGCTTTGATCCTTGTGGCCATGCCCATATCACCAATTTTGGCAAAAAATGTCGTATGCTCACGACCAGTGACTAATATATTATTTGGTTTTAGATCCCGATGCAGTATATCCCGTTGATGTAGTTCATTGACTCCTTTCAATAGAAATGTCAAGTATGCTTTTATTTCAGCAATTGCCAATCGCTCGGTGCCATCTGTAGTACCACTGCGTCTCCGCTTGCTCAGCACTTTTTCAACATCGCTTTCCATAAATTCCATGATCATATAGAGCTTTTCACCTCTTCGCACGCAATCCTTCAGCTTATCAGCACAAAAGCGTGAATTTTTTGTCAGCGAATGTCCAGCCTAATACCTGTATAATATGCTTCGCATCATGACAAGTCTTCAATATGTCAGCTTCATTCTCTCCATTGACAGGAATCTTTTTGATCGCTACCTTCGTTCCATTTTCTGGATCCCATCCTTCATAAACGGAGCCATACGTTCCTCTCCCAATCTCTTGACGCCGCTCATATTTTCCAATCAACTTGTACTTGGCCATCACTTCTGAGTGGATCAAAATTGATCTGAAAGCAAACAATCGGTAGAACGCACGAGATGTGGTAATGGCATTTGAAACGACATTGAATCTATTTAAATTCATAATTCACGAATTATATCTCCAGACTATTTTCATTTAGTTCTTCGGCAAAAGCACAGACGGACTAGGTTGTAGATCTGCGTCAATTTGCTGGAGCTCATTAGATAAAATAGGACGATCAATAACAGCTTCACTGGCGATTTCCGCACCAACTTCTCCCCGTATAGCTCGAAGGACTCTTTCCTGCTCATCTGAATGATGCTCTAGATCATCTAAGTATAAACTGTACGTCTCAATCAGTCCTTGACGAATTCGGAAGGGCAAATAGCTCGCAATTGGTTCTGTCAATAACATGGCATCCAATTCTAATGGCACACTTTCCTGCAAATTCCACAAAGAGTTTGCATTAAAGCTCGAGTGACCAGGTTTAAAATAAATGATAAGCGAACCAAAAAAGAAGCGGTCCCCGTCAGCCAAATAATCAGTGCAACAGATGCGTGAGTGCACGTTCCAATGACGCTAGCCCACGAAAGTTCCATTGCCTGTCGAAATCGTAAGATATAGTAGATGTATTTAGCAGTCCCCACGCCAATGTACCCAAAACCGAGTAGCAATAGTCCTGAATGTACGTTTAGAATGATAAGTCAAACGCAAATTGTGAGATCTCGGAACGGAGTACTCACCCGCCCCACTCAATTGTGCACCGCGATGATGCTCTTGGGCATACATTGCAACTCCAACACCAGATGATAAAACACCATTCCTTGCCCAGTTTAGGTACGAATTCTCATTGCTGAATCTCAGAACCTGCATCAATCTCGCTAATGAGATCCACTTTTGAGATACGTCTTGACTAAAGCGCGTACCAGAGCATCTTTTGACAGACTCAGACGACTATTTGTCGTGTGCGTTCGCCTGGAGGCATTTAGCGATTCCTTTACAGTGGTTTCTACCTGTTTTAGCGTTGGTGAGGATGCCGATGCCGGATTATTAGAATCTTCAAACAAAAAAAAATTGATGGTTGCAATGTTATCCAAAGTATCAACGCGAACCTGGACGTCGGAATTTTCCCCTAAATCTTGCAAAGCACGATTTTTTCCGGTGACAGTTAGTCCTTTTGCGATGTACAGCTCCATTCAGAGTCTGTTTTCCAGAGCGTGCTTTACTTATGGTATCGACTGATTTTTGTTGCTCTAAAACTCTATGAACTCTTGCTGCTGAAGTGCTGCCAGAAGTAGGTGTACACATGCCCCGAACGTTGATTCCATTAGAGTTTGGAGTGTTTTTTGTTGGAGATTTATTTATCCATTGAATTTGAGACCTATATTTATTAGTATTTGATGGCGTCAAATAGACACGTTTGCATCGAATTGCTTGCATACTCCACATCGCTCTTGATACAACACGACAGGACGACATTCTTGTCAGACCCAAAAACCTACGTTGATTGGTGGATATCTACGACTGCTAGATGAAAATGACGCTATAGACTGAGCACGAATTTTGACTCGGACCTATTGTATTTAGCAGTTTCTATGTTGCCTATTTCACTACCTTCTTTACAGATTCATACTTGGTAGGTGCTGAACTAGAGTGAGCCATCTCTTTTGCGGATATGTAAGCATACATAGCTCCACCGAGAGTTACGATTCCGATCCCTATCATTTTTCGTATTGATATTGGCTCATTGCTCAGAATGAGCGAGAGAGTAATCACGAACACTTGTTTGACGTTTCCGCAAACGCATAATGTGACGGGAGAAGTGACCTGATTCGCATAAAAGCTTGTGATGTTCAGAAGAAAACTGATGATTCCCGTTATGATGTACCAGACGCTCAGCGCGGGGAGTTCATGCCGTCTCTCATATAACACATTTTTTTCTTCAGTCAGCTGTATGGCCAGTAAACACCAGAGAGCAGACAAGGGTGCCTGGTGCAAGATCAAGTCGACAGGATGTAGCTTCAAATCTCCGGTGAGAAACTTGCTCGAAAGTACTGCTTTGAGTCCAGCGAATAGTACCGCTGCTAATGTGATGAGAAAGCCAAGAAATGTGCAAGAATTGTCTCCGGTACATGCCAGGTAGACGCCACATGCGACTGGAAGAAGAGCTGCTTTCCGTTTGTAAGAATACGTCTTGCCCAAGATCACAATACTCAATCCTACCACGACAGAAGGAACCAGAGCTCGCATGATCTGATTGAAGCTGATGGAAACAAGTCCCAGACTCCAGTTGCCGAAGATGATGTTACTCACAAATATCAAACTGAAGTTTAGCATCAGCCACTGCTGAGATCTGTTTAATGGTTTTCTGTGAATTCCGCGGTAGACATGGACAAATATGAAAGCACCAATGGAGTTACAGATCATATGGACAAACGTAAGCTATGGAGAAACAAGGAGAAGTTAGTAAAGGTTGGATCGTATGTGGCGACGTTCACACCGTTACAGGGAGCCTTATTGCTGTCAGTGCTTTTTTGTTCCAGAATGTGACCCCGACATTCTGCATGAACCACATGCCAAGCCAAAAAAACACAAAAGACGGAGCAACGTACGTAGTCTTAGCCATTCCGCCGTGTTGTGTCGATGATCCTAAATGGTCGGATATGCTGTCAGATTGCTCGAGCTGGGGTTTAATTGGAGGTTGTCCTTCACTGTTTTCCTCTTCTTGTATGCACAAGCCTATATATGTCACGGATGCGGGTTTTGTCTTGGGCTTAGTCGGAGCCGTAGCAAGCTCACACGATGAACCTGCCTTTGAAACCTCTTCCTTCGAATCAGTGACATTGTATATCTTAAAGAAATGAGCGCTGACTAAATGCACAAGCTCCATTTCTATCAGAATGATCTGTTTGTGCCGCCTACGCTTTATCCGACTCCTTGAAGAGTCTCCTCGATCAATTATCGAGAAGAAATATCCTGATCCATACTCGACCTAGGACATCCTCGTGTATATATTGTACATATCATTCATTTAAGCAGTGAGCTGCAATCGCCCTGATGTGACTAGCAATCGATTTCACAAGTGCTTGTTCGCTGCGTGATATGTTTGGAGTACTCATGATATCAGTCTGCTGTGGGGTACTATTGCTCAATTTGTTGAAGATTGCTTAGCATCAAGTGTTGCCTTCCGGTTACTGTGAAAATGTCGTAATAAGTGTCTGGGTCGCTTTTTGTTCGCACTATGATACTGATATCGACCAGAAAAAGAAGGATGGAAATGAAGAGAACTCCTAGAAATTTGTACCAGTATAGCTGCACTATATTGTTCTAATCGCCTTTTTCCGAGCCTGCTGGTGCCAAATCTCAGTTTCATACTTATCTCCTAGCTGCATTCCTCATTTAACTGACCACGTACGCAAAAAATGCACCGCCCTTCCATTTTCCTCACTTCCTCACTCGAATCACAAGAAATAAGCATTGTGTGATCGATGCGACTCGAGCGGGGCAAGCTGTCGCTTTGCGTCTGCGTGCTTATCGAGTCAGGTCGATCGTTCACAGCAGCGCTGCTACTTATCAGATCTCCTTTCTCCGCACGCAATTGTTCCTATTTAGTTGCTGATATCACGCTGGGAAGTGCTTTATATACGTGATGGAGCGATTCGACCACACGGCTTATTCTATCGGTCTCTTCAGCTGCTATCTCGTGTCTAAGCCTCTCCGGTGAACATATTTTACGCTTTGTGACCTATGTACATCACTTTGCAATTATGCAAAACGAGCTCACAATGAGCTGGGCGGCGCCGTTGGAATGAAGCAGATCGAGAAAGTCATTACGACGTCGTCATAAAGCAGCACTGGAGTGAACAGAGTTACTTTGTATGATGCAAGCATTCTTTGATCAAAACAAGAAATTAGTATTCTTGATATCTTCCGGTGAGCCAAGCTTGAACTGCTTGCAAGGACGCAAGGAAGAATTGCTGAAAACAATATATCGACTACCTAGCTTTGATATTATCAGCTTTGAGAAATGCCGCACTTCGAAACATGCAAAAGCTACAAGCAAGACATAAACCCTCCCAGTTGACCAAATCAAGGAAGGCTAGAAGATCGTAATTTGACCAGCTTTATTTGACGCTTCTATACAATTGTACGAATTCTCATCATATGATCGGTTTGTATTGCACACGTCTTCCTCGTATTCTCCCACGCCACTAATCACCTCTATTGTTTCCAAGTTCAAATCACTGAGTTAGCAAGGAATTCTGTGAGACGAGAACAGGCTTACTGTCCAAAAATTCGACACCGCCATTTCTCGTCAGCAATGTGCACAGACCGAGTGCTAAATGTTGGATTCGTAAAGCAGTGAAGCAGCTGACTGACACTGATATTATTTGCCCGCTTTCGCTCCATCGGTCGAGAAATGTGTTTGAGATTCTTTCTGCGAGGCTGCAATTTTTTTGTTAAAGACGTGAACTCGCTCATTGTGCTATTTAGTACCAATTGCCATGGAGGCGACATTGAGATGTAGTGCAGAATCTATAACTTCACATAATAGAAAAACTGTCGCCGTGTGGAAGGCTAAGCAATTCACGCATTTATGAGCGCTGATATCTTTCCTTACTTTCGTGTTCCAGCCGAGGATTTTGCGATCGGAATATGTACGACCTCATGCATATGATAGTTTTACAAGGACAAAAGCTCGTACATTATAGCGAAATGATGCTCAAAAGCCAGCACTTACTCGGCTCTTCAACCTGACTTGGTGTACCGTTCCCATTAAGAGACGAGTTGGCTTGCCCACTCTACTTATACGTCAATTTGTTTGACAAAATTGCATGTGGAAGCAAGGGTGGTAAAAAAAATCTAGATTTCTAAGCGTAAGATCAATATAATCCTCATAAACCTAGCACCACCACTATCTCAATCTCCAGAGTTGAGACGAGTACCACTCCAAAAATTTTGCACCCTAATTCCATGGTATGCATGCCTTCGTGTAGTACGTCCACCAAGTCATCTCCAATTCCCCGATACGCTTTGTTTCTTCCCATGGTTTGGGGTTGGATGAAAAGTGCAAAATCTTAAGCGGCTTTAGCGCTTCCCAGTATCCAGGGTTCTTGGAATTTACCAGCCAATGCATCGTGCGTTGAGCATTGTAGCGGAAATGAAGGCGTGAAATAGCATCTCGTTCAAACCAATCCGGAAAGACAAGATTGAGAAAGCCAGTATCTCCTATCGATGACAAATTTTTGATTGATTATTTTGAACAGTGATTGGTAGGAGGTACCTCCATCATACGACTTGACAGCTCGAGCTTTTGCCAATAATTCTTGAAAAACGTTATAGTCGGGCTTTACAACCAGAACACCAGCATTAAATCGATCAGGAGGAAAGATATCAGGTGCAGCGGCAAAGTTCGTGTCCAGATCAAAAAGCTACAGCATATTATGTGTCTATGAGTGATTTGTCTTCTCATTCACGGACCTCGTCTATGTTTGTCAAGATGAGTGCATCCGCATCTATATATACTATCTTTTGGTATTCTTTCAAGCCGAAAATATGTAATTTTGTGTAAGCTGAGTTCAGCCAGCTTGTAACATGAGCTTCGGGTGGATCAGCGTTATAAGCAGGGATTGGGATGGCATCTACACGCTTCAATTTGATTCGTTCTGACATTCGCAAAGGTCTGAGGAAACAACGCAATCTGTCAAGTACTCGTGTTGACACTTGCGAGGTGTAAAGTATCAGAAACGGAAATGAAGAATCGGTGCACGACCATGAATACAACAGTGCCTCCACTCCCATACGATATTCATCAGATGTGATCATAGTTGCGTAGGTTTGCATAGCGCGCTGTTCGTAAGAGATAGTTTAAAGGACCCTTTTAAAGTTTATAATTAAATGCAATAAAGTCCGACCTAACAAGGTTGTGAAATAATCAGAAAACTCTATTGAATGCCGTAGATGGAGCGTCAATGGGCGTGTCGGACATAGCCACTTCTACAGTAATAACACCCTATACTCAACTGCTGTTTTACCCACGATTCCTGAGTCAAAAAAATTTCAAGTACGAAATTCAAGGCCTTGTAACATGATCGAGCCGCACGTTTTCGCCTTTCTGCACTTTCTTACTCGAAAACAACGTTTCCTGGTGCTCCGAACTACTTCAGTATGACGCACCATAGTGTTCTTTAAAAATAAGGAGACTATTTGAAATTTCGTTACCTGCATTTTCTACCACAAATTTTGACATCTGACAAAGCAAGGCCTCATCTACTCGTGTCAAAAAGTTGAATGCAGACACTATGCATCAAATCAACGATCAGTCTCCGTTGATAGAACTAGAACATGCTCAGCTAGCCGCCTATCAGGAGCGCGTCCGGAGAATTCAGGATAATGCTATCGAGCAGTACGATTTGTTCCTGGGAACCAACAAGACTGGCAGGACGTGTCGACCACCGTGCAAAGTGCTCGCTCAGGTGGAGAATGTAGCAGCATTCACCACTCCGCGATACAAAGGCACTGATCATATTGTGACACAAGTACATGGATATATATCAGGAGACTTTGAACACATTATGAGCTTTTTCTATTCAGAAACGACTGATGAGCTCTATGAATGGAGCCAGTATATGTATTATCAAATAGCAGGGGGAGGTGTGCTTTGTAATATTCAGATCGTCTCCACCGGATGTTCAAAATCATATCTTGGGGTCAAATATATACTATCTCAAGCACCGAAAGGTATTACAGGGAGGTGCTTTCTCGAATATATGACTTATGTTAAAGATGAAAGTGATCGTACGCTTGGTATTCGCATTGTGACTCCTGTGGAATGGGACCCTAGCTCCACAGAACTTTCCAAGCATACTGACGTTATTGTGCGGGAAATGGAAACGGTGTATATATTTCGATCAATGCCGAATCGACCGACAGAAACGGAGGTATTCGCTATGGGCGATCCTGAATTTTGCGGGGTAGACAGTGCGGCATCTTCTTACCGATGGCAATTGGAAAAGTTACGAAATATTTCTGTTTATATTGAGTCAAGAGAGATTTGCCGCCGTGGAATTTTGAATCGGAGCGATTGGATACCCGACCATGCTCGTATAGCGTGTAGCATTTGCGCCCGCAAGTTTAATGCCACAAGACATCGCCATCATTGTCGGATGTGTGGGGAAGTTGTATGTCGTAAATGTATTGTGCTTCGTCACGTAAGCGGTAAAAGTCAAAAATATAGAATCAGAGCACTGAAGACGAAATTTTGTGTCGCTTGCGTCGCAATGTTGCGCCCAAATTGCCCGCCACAAAATAAGAACGTGATAACTCCAACATTTACTCAATCCCTGTTGGGTGCCAGCTCAAATGATCGCAATCGAGATGCATTTTCCACAAGCACATCTGGAAAGTATATGGAAAGCCTGATTCGCTCACGGAAGTCAGATACGCCATTGGAAAACAAATCAAACATGTTTGAAGAATTCTTGAATGAAGATGAAATATTTGGACTTAATTCAAGACGTCTCTCTCTGAGTCGACTGCGAGTCATGCGTGAAGAGCTTTTGGCCAACCAGAGACAGCAAGAAGCAGTTCAAGCTACTGAGCTTTGGCTACAAAGCTATGATAAGCATTCATCCAGTGGTTCTTTGAGGCACGAACAACGTCGTAAGACTTCGGTCACTGAAAGTCAAAGCGTCCAGGATGACGCTAATGAACGAATTGACCCAAAAGCAAAAGATACTGAACATCGACAGATTGTCGAACATGGAAAACGGACTTTGAATCAATGCATTGCAGAGCAAGAGGTTCTATTACAACAACTTGTTTCAGCTTTGCACTCACGTCACATTTCCAATGAAGCTCTGACTCCTATGAGAACTCGACGTTATGATCTGAGCCCAATGGCCAAACCTTCCGCATCATATACCAACATTACTGCTGATTTCAGCTCAGGTCCATCCTCTTATTCAGATGACGATATTGGTTTTTATGAGATTTGATCGAAGCAAATCAAAGCTTGCGTCAATCATTCGGAACCTCCAATCAATTTATCT
The DNA here is from genome assembly GCA_905220665.1 of Albugo candida. NCBI lineage: Eukaryota > Oomycota > Peronosporomycetes > Albuginales > Albuginaceae > Albugo > Albugo candida. The sequence goes on from CAJNAR010000004.1 coordinate 306,206, forward strand.
GGGCGATAGACGGACGACCTTGGGAAGGCTGCATAAAGTGTGGATATCCACTACGTGAATTTGAATGTGTGACTGCAGGACACAGTAATGATACTTCACTTCATTATAAAAGAGGTCAAAAGCTCATTGCAATAGCTTCGCCGATCTCTCTCCTACCTCATTTCGTACTCCACCATATTTTTCGTCTATGTAATCAACTTGGCGATCAAACTGAAAAACCCGGTCGATTTTCTGGGCTTTTGATTGTCTCTCGATATCGTCCGTTTGCATTCAGTTACCACATATTATCCAAGACACTTCATTCATCAGTCGCATCGCGAGACACCGCTTCAGACAGACCTGCACTGCAAGCTACACAGCCAGCGGAATAGATCATCGATCTTCTCAATGTCGATCCCACCGTTAATTACACGCGTGGAGTTGCATCACACAAACATGCGCAATGACGTATTTCGTAGTGCGAATCATACACCTTGTCGCCAATCAAAGCATTTGGAGAAAAGTATGTTTCGAGCAAACACGGTGGACATTTCAGATTTGAAGCAGAAAGAAGCTTCGGTCTTTCACGAAGACACTGTCTCTGAGCCATATTTGTCGTTCGATTCTAATATGGATAAATTACGTGCGCTACCACAGAAAAAAAGCGAGAAAAATTTTGCAAATTTCACCGGCACAGCTTTTAAACTTGTAGCTCCCACAAATACGATCGAATGGGCAGATGTCGCTCTGCTCAACCTCCAGCAGATATTTCATGATGTAAAACTTCTTTTTTTCGCAAATGAAGATGAGGTCACATTTGAATTTTGATAGGGAGAAGCACACAAATTAGCACCCTTTCATGGTTATTGCTTGTATGGAGACGTGCTGGCCCAAGATACTTCGCAGACCTATATTGTGATTCGAGAGGAGGAATTGAAAGCCTTCCAGGCCTGTCAGTTACTTCTGCAATACATTTCACACTCCATCCAGCACTTAGGTGACCATGAAAAACATTACGCACGACAAGCTCGTATATTAATTGAAAAACGGTCAGAATTACACAAGCAGCATCACCATCTCAAATCTCAGAAGAAGGTTTTGGGTAGAGAACTGGGAGAAATGAAAAATCTTGCTCGATTTTATGAAAATCTTGCAGGGAAGACTCCGAAAAGAGCTGACATAGCTCCGAAAGATCTAGAGCGAATGGAAGGAACAGTTAAAAGACCTAATGAAGTTGATGAAGGCTGCCTGGTAGGGAATCATGACCCAAGCGAGGTGAAAATTGCACAAAACCGCTCCTGCAATATAAAGTTGGATGAAAAAGGAAGCAAATTGATGGCCAAAGAAGAGACACGAGACAGATTTGTACAAGTCGATCGACTACGCGATGATGCTTCTTCTAATCATGAGATGCTTTTCCGACGAAAATCGTTTCCCCCTACTTCACACACTAAAGAAGAGCGTCTTGCAAAAAGTCTTTATAAAATTGCGCGTTATATGGTACCATGGATTACAAAATTGCGTGAAAAAAGAAGGCGAACGCAATTTGCGGCTGCAAATATCATTCGGCAGCACATAAAAAAATTATTACATTTCCAAAAAGAGCTGAGACGCACACAAGCTGAACAGAAAAAAATGGCATTCGAAGATTCAGTATCTGGTCAGCTCTCAATCATTGTGAACACCGCGGGAGGTACAGGGCGGTGTCATGAAGATCGAGTAAAACACAACAGTGGTTCAGAGACATCGAAGCATGCAATCACAGATGCTGAGAGTTTACTTGTCTTATTTCATAAAGTCCGAAGTATACTCATTGAGCTGAATATAAATGGAGTCTCATATGAAAGAGTATTCAAAAAATGGGACACCAGTAATGATGACGAACTGGACCGCGCTGAATTTCGGGCTGGAATATATCAGATTTCTGGCTACAAAGTCAAACGGCGTCTTGTGCGAGCATTGATCGGCTTGATCCGGCAAAACGCAGGGCGTTCTAGTCCTATTCCATTACGAATATCAGTCGAAGAGTTTCAACTTGGCCTTCATTTAAGGCAAGATACAAAAAATAGCGAACAAGTTATCGAATGCGACTCATAGATTAAATAACTTGAGGGGATTGAACAGTTAAAATCAGCTGGTCTGTTAACTTACCCAAAGCAACCGCAAAAAGCCTCAAGTCAATCCGATTACATTTGCGATAATAATACAGCATCGTGTAGTCGAATTTATTGTTGAGGTTTTCATTCGAAGTTGCAACAGCACTTCGCTCATTCTTGTATTGCCCTCACGGCAGTCCAACCTTTTATATTTGAGAATACGCGAGAGAAGCGTCGAATGAGGATAAGTTCAGTTATCGACGGACAATCGCGGCCTATATCGACGCTCGTAACCATCGATAAGTGGCACAAATGGGTAGCACGAATGATTGGGTGCAACGTTCGGTTGCTACGCCGTCTACACTCATAGGTCACGCAATGACAAGAGACAACATGCTCAATCAAGAGGTTCTTGGATTACATAGTCCACGATACAAATAATGTATGATACTTTTATGGAGTCAAAATAGATCTGATTATAAAGTTTATTACTATATGATCGTTCGACTTCACAAAGCGGAAAAATTTATCTCAAATTTGAATTGTCAGTCATCATTGTTCTGCAGAACTTCTAGAGCTTAGAGCTTTTAAATGCTGGCATCGAGACCGAATTTTGACATTCGAAGTGGGCTGAGTTTTGGGTAATTTTGCAAAATGCATTCCAGCTTATCGGATCGTTCAACAATATCTTTGCAATTCTCGATACGATGTATCAAAAACTGGGGACGTCCGTACAGCTATCTAGTTACGGCTCGGCGACTACTACTTCGACATGTCATCTTGACAACAAGCTGATTGAATTTGGCCATTTGTATACAGTGTGCTAGAGCTTATCGGCATGGATGTGCTTCGGCTTGTCGTAATCTTCACTTCATGATTACTAGCGTCTTTTATAAACGCCTCAAGGAATTTTATCGTTCGCTGACCATCTTCTCACTTGTTCGCTTGCACATAAGGAGTATTGTCCATCGCTTTTTAAATGCTCTCGTATACAGATAGGCTGCTCATCCATCACAAATTTTGATCACTCGCTTGTTCTGTATACCCTGGAGCAAAAATTCACCTGAGTGCGACGCAGATGCTACGTTTGGATTGCATATGTGCGTTCTCTATTTTTTTGAGTCAGCTCGAGGTGCTCCACGCCCACCAGAGCATTAGACACAACATCTTGATATCATTTATATTGCTCCGGCACAAAAAAATATCTGTCAACCACATATAATACTTATATTTCGAATTGTATCATGATTCACCCAAATCCTCAAAAGGTCTCATTCTGCATACTATTGAATCGTGCCTACAAATCAAGCAATCATTGTAAAATAAGGCCTCTAGGTGTGCAGATTGTTCCTATGCTAGATGAAGATAATGTTTGTGTTCAATAGCGTGTGACTGTCTCCCAAACTAGGAACAGCCTTGAATAGAACTTTTATCGATTGTCCGTGAAACCCAACTTGGACATATGAAAGAATATTGAAGCATCTTAAGCTACTTCCGATGAATATTCTAGCAGCTTGGTTCTTGTTTTCAAAGAACACAGTCACAGATGCGCAACGGCGTTTGGAGAAAGCTTTATAAGTTACACTTTTCACTACAAGCACTTGGACTATTATACTTGTGCCGAACCCTCCCAAGGACTGCAACTTGCCCGCATCACAAAGTTTGACAAGATTGCAAACCACTTTCGCCTAAAGAAATATTTTGAACGCATTTACCCGTAATAGTCTCATAACGTCAGTGTTGAGCACTTCATGTAAAAGTCATCGATCAGATCAGCCAGCAAAAGTAGGATCATTCTTCTATCATAACGAAACATTAGAGAGCTTTGACATACTACTGAATGGAGCTTTCTGAAACAGTGCTGAGGCGTCAATAGATGCTGCGGAGTCAAATGCACCGCGACACATAAACATTGTCATACGAAAGAACGTTGGCGATATGCAAGGCTCGAAAAAGATCAGCTTGCAGCCGAGTATGATAGTAGAGAAATTCTCACCTGGCTAAATAAACACACGAGAAGTCCTTGGGAAAGGAGGTTGAACGGCAACAAGAGGTGTACGATGAGAAAAATTCAGCGCATATGTACGAAAGTATGTATACAACTGAGAGAACAATAGCTTCGATACAGGATCTTTTTTGGGACCTAAGAGACAGAACAGGCTTTTTGCAAGAGCAATTGATCATGAGCGGACATCGAGCAAGCCTGAGTCAAACAAGACCTGAATAAACTCTGGAATGACAGGTATAATTACATGTTGAGTTACAAGATGCGTGAATCATAGTACAACGTCAGAGACTCGATTTGTTTGGCTGCAAAAGGAATGGAAACATGAGCGTAAGCATAGTACGAGCACTGAAAATTTGAAAGGAGACACAATTCTGCAGGAAACGGTACATCGGGTCTCCATGCTTGCTGCGCCGCATCGTATACACAGTTTGGACGAATTGAAAAGAGCTCCATGGTGTCTCGAACTCGTACATGAGCAGAACGAAGCCAATTTGAAAGAGTATATTCTAAGGAATTATCATCTTTTCATCCAAAGTAATCAGTGCAGCGATGTAATCAAGAACGAGATGTCCAATTTGCAGGATCAAACCAGCGAACTGATGCCAAAGCTTTGTTCGGCGCAGAATAATTTTTCCTCTACCATAGGCAATATAGAGACGTCAATAGGTAAACATAATGATATCCAATTCCTGTTGAACCATCATCAAGAGGTTTGTGAGCTAAATATCATCCTCGCTGCGTTTCTGCACTGAAAAAATTCATTTCTTTTATTTTGCAGTTGCAAAATCTACTGGAGATTCCGCAACTGATTCATCATTGCACCAAAAATGAGCTTTTCGAATCAGCCATCGATATAATCCAGTTTTTTTCAAATATTTTCAGTTTACGTTCGGCTAATCACTGCGAAGAAAATGTGAATTTCGTTAATTCAGGGCAAGAGATTATTCGGCTTCTTTGTGATGAAGTAGTGCATCAAATACGATTTCTCCGAAAAATGCTAATCAAGAAACTCAGCCAGGATTCACCCTTGGTCTTATGTGTTCGTGTCGTAAGTCTTTTGAGACAACTGGACCCGTTGTGTTCTGCCAACGAAAGTACAGAAGTGATAGAATCCAAGTTGAAGCATGAGTTCCTGGCATCACGTAGTGAGTGGCTGAACTCGGTCTTACATGCAAATGCTCTGGATGATCCATATCACCACGTAAATCGATTTCCCAGTATTTGTTGGAGTCGTTCTCATGTTTGATCGCAATAGATGCTGGAAGTTGTAGACAATAACCGATCGAATTGGATGAACATATTTACCCAGTACACCGCAATATTTGGCTCAAAGGTAAGGTACCGATGCCCTTCAATATTTACCTGTACTCACAATCCACCCAAGGGAATGGATCCAACATTGTGCAGATGGGCCACGTTAAATGTGGTCAAGTTCATTGATCTGCTGAAGTAGTGAGTCTCCTAATAAAATGGAACCTAACCAGTGCTTAACCTGTGTTTTTCTATTTAGTCAACTTTCTCAAATAGATGATTTTAGCCTGATCTCAAATATTATGGATCAAAGCTTGTTCTTCGCTGGATCATTCGGGCGTCTCGGATTTGACTTTCGGACTTCTCTTGTTGTGTTGTTTGAAGACCATGTGTTTGACCGGTTGCAAGAATGCTGGGCTAAAGCTATCGCCGAATTCCGAGGAGCCTTGGATGTGCCCTTGTTTGATAGTGGAGATGATAAACATGGTACCAAGGATGTCGTCAGGATTGGACTGTCATCTGTCCATTTTATAAGCTCCGAACCAAGCCACGTGCAAAGGATCGACAATGACTACACACCTCCTCGCCAACTCTTGGGATTTCCGATCTTGGTCGACTTCACAAATGCGGTTTTAAGTAGTCTGAACAATCTCCGACTTTGCTTGATTACTTCGTTACGGATACGTATGAAGAAACGATTTCTAAAAATGACGGTGGATTTTGCCCAGGCAATATCAGACTTCACTCGGCAAATGAATCTAGAAGGATTATGCAATGACGGCAGAGAAAGGAGTAAGAAATCAAAAGGTTTTATTCAAGCTGTAGAAAGCATGATAAAGGTAATTGTTCTTTGATTGTTCTGGATGCGGACGCGAATTACTGACAGCGTCCGATTAGGTATCAGAGAGTATTCTTATCCCATACTTATTCGACTGCTTCTCAAGACTTTATCCGGATCACCAATTAGATAAATGCAATACCGAAGCTGACCTTGAGCTAGATGGATGTTTAGCTATATTGAAAGGTTTGGAAACTGAGTAAAAAGCGTTCGTTCTTGTAATCTCAAATGAATCGGGTCGAAACAGTATATAACGGTGCACGAAAACAGAGTACGCTTATTTTCTTGCTCAGACGTACTGCGCTACCTTCCATACAAGCCAAGGAAAACCCTTGCCCAATGTTTCTTACCCATAGTGAAGGTTCGATTCGAACGCATACGTGACAGAAAAAAAACTTGCGTGCAATTACGTCGCTGGGCTGCAATCATTACCTGTATCTGTAAATCATTTGTGGGCGATCAGCTTATCGCGTCAGCAAATTTCTATTCGTCTCGAGGCAGATAACGAATTTATTGGCGTGAGAATGTGTAACTCTCTTACTTCAACAATCCGGTTTTTCGTTACCAAAGCGGCTACTTCAGCTCCGTGAAGCTCAGTCGCCATTTGTTCGCGAATCGTTGGTATCGCAAAAATACGGCGAACAGTCTTCATGCTGAGAGAACAAAAACTGTGTTCCGCGCGCTAAATCGTTATCTATAGTTCGTTATGTCTTGATGGAAGTGACATTGTGGGCAAAATGAAAAAGTGAGAACCACGGCGATTCTACTAAACTGGGAGAATAGCTTTGATATTCGACAAACTATAGCAGAAGAGATACTAGAATCAGTGCAATTCTTATGGTCAAGTATTCAGGCGGTACCATCCTTGTCATACAGGTCCTACCCTTCTTTTCCTGAGACACTAACATGAAGACTGGTTCCTCAGTATTCGTTTCTGCAGTCAGTCGTACATTTAATCGCCTCTCACAACAGCCCTAACTGAGAAGACGAATAACTTGCGGCAAAAAATAAAGATGTACAAAAGAACATATCGACAATGAAATGATGATGAAGTACATTATTGATATGTTCGGACCAAAATTCTTATGCTACACGCAATAACTGCAATTAGCGCATTTCTTGTACTGAGGCAATCCTAGCGACATAGAAAGGATGATGTTCCTGAGTTTTACTTTACGTCCACATGGCGCTTCAATCTTGAGAACCTAATCGTGATATTCGTCCGAGGGCCAGCTCATGTTGTGTCACTGTATATAAGATAGTAGTGAAAGAGCTGGATGCGCTCTGAGAGCGCCACGATTTCAACATAATACCAAGTAAAGCTAGTCTGCAAAAGTATAATTGTTATGAAGAGAGCCGATGGAAGGGTACAAAGCTTCTGTATCCGTTCGACTTGCAGCGAAATGGTACGGCTAAAACACGTATCTGTTGTAAATTAGTCTTCATCAAAAAAATGGTCGACTGCAGAGTGATAAGCTACTACAAATATTTTCTTCATCAAAATCTTGGCGCATATCTCACCCAAACTCTTTTGAAAGTGTATGCATTAAGATAATGCTATAAATCAGGCATGATCGGAATGGATGTTCAGATATTTCGTGCAAATTCACAATAGCGCTTCCGCAATGAAGATGTTAGAGTAACATAGATTGATGAGTCGATAATATACTCGCTCGCCACTGCCATGAAGATCATTTTTGCTTCAACTACTTTCTGATCACGACAGCACCTCCTTCAATTGAGCATATACCACTACCAGGATTCAAATCGATCTATCGAGTGCGTAATAGCACTATGAATTCTAACATGGCCAGATATACCGATGCTCGTGCTCGTGCTCGTGCTATCAAATTTCCTCACATTTCCTCACACACAGAGTCAACAAAGCGGTCGTTCGTACATAGTGCTTCGAATTGTATATTAACGAAAATACGTACTATGATAATTCAATCGATATCGCACAATTTGATTGCTAAATATGACACTGCACTTAGCACCCACATTTTACAGCTGTTGAATGCTTTGAAATTAAGAGCGAGTCTGGAAAAGTCTGATACCCATCGTCCTCAAACCGCCAGGTGAGTGTGTAATACCTTCGTGTCACACCATTTTTTTCCAAGTATCGTATCATCGCCTTTACAGGTAATCGTCAGACACGGAACGATTGACTCTTCAGCCTCATGACACGAGTAGCGACGCTTCCAAATACGCTACCTGAACTTGCAGCAGATACACTTGTCACGGATCTGAATGTATCAAGCCAAAGCGTCAACCCGAAATTATTCACGATCCGAGAGAAAATTCGATCGATTTCAATTCAGCATCTCTACTTCATATGTACTACAGCCGCAACACTAGCATCGTTAGCGTCATGTGCGAAAGAAGTTGATTCTCGTCGATCAAATCATATCACGACTTCTTCACTCTTAGATATAGGTATTTAGTACACTAGGAAATCATCACTGGTATGAGTCCATAATTCCGTATCTGAATGCATCGTAGCGGAGACGATGATTGACGTTATGTTTGGCTCACGTTACCATGCATTGGTATTTTTCAAACAATAAATCAGGATTTGCGATTTATTAATGTCATCTGTAGATATTGATGCATACATATCTCATGATACTTTATGTCACCTTCGTGGCAACAATGACAAAATGTTTTCGGCACATTCGTCCAACAGAGTCACAGGTATGGACAGTGATACTGTTGCCTATTGGTACGAATCTTTTTTGACAAAATTTTACAACTTTAGCAAACGAAAGAGGCAATACTGCATTTTTCCTTAATGCGCTGTTTAGTGTTGGCGACTACTCTCGGACCACTAACTGGCTTCCTGCAACTTGGGATATTACTCTTGTGGCTTTCTTCGGTTGCGTTCATGCGAGGCGTGGTGACAATGTGCAAATGCCGCTTTGATTATGTAAGATATAGCATTTGTGCAATATCACTCGTGTAGTTTTATTTGAATGCTTTTTGTGTTAGCTTATGACACGTCCAATCCCAAACGAAGTCGATATCTACCGTCTCTCTTGGGTGCTTACAGCAACGATTGTAGTAAACCTTGCGCTCGTGTTCGTATGGTCGTCCAGTACTCACTTTTCATATTTGACTATCCATTTTGCTTATTTCGAAGCATCGCTGTTGCTTCTTAAAGCAACTCAGCTTGGCGTTAAAATCATTTACAGCATTTTCGACCTTGACACTTCTTTTCATGAATCTCATATCAAAGGACGTAAGGTATCCAAATGCTCCTCCTTGGCCAAGTTCAAATCACTTGGCATGTCGTCCCTCACAGCTCTCAAGATACTCAATTTGGACGGACTCTGGTGCATGTTCAAATGTGATAAAGGAGAATTTTATCTGCTCGTGACTCAGATGGGACTAAGCGGCTGTTATCTACTCCAGCTTATTGTTTACTATCTATACATTCTTGGTACTGACCAATTCAGGATATCTTTTCTCGATTTGATACTCATACTGAACGTAAAAAATGCCATGATGGAAGTTGTGGATCGATACAAAAAGATTTCCATCTATAAACACGCTGCCATGGAATTAGACGAACTCTTCCCATCTGCAAATGATGAAGACCTAGCGGCTAACCTGGACGATGTCTGTGTCATCTGTTTGAAACCTATGTCATTGGAAGCAAAGAAATTGCGTTGTGGTCATTTACTCCACAAGTTTTGTTTACGTCAATGTTTACAGAAGGAGTCAGCCGACGAAACGTTCACACACTCAAACCTGATGGGGCAGCGACATCACAATAATTTGAAAACAAATATGCGGTGTCCTCTCTGCCGTCAAAATATTCACTTCTCCACCGAGTTTGACACCGCGTGTGCATTGACAAATGTGAATTCTACACTCGTACAGCCACCAGAAGAACTTCGCGCAAATAGAGCTGAGCCATTGGCATTACCGCCAGCTGAAGAGGTTATACGTTTCAGCAGTAAGTTCTCACTCATCGTTTTGTTAGATATGTTTATTCACACTTGTGCGGTCTACAGCTGAACGTCTTGCCCGTTGGTTACCTCTTCCTTCACTGTCGTTCGAGATTTTACGACATCGGGATCCCTTGGAATCGCCGATCGCCATGCAGCAAATGACGCACCAAGTCTTGGAAATGTTTCCGCAGTATTCCCCGGAGCAAGTTCAGCGAGATCTGATGCAATCCAGATCCGCTACTCGTACGATCGAGAATATATTGAATGGGCGACTGCAGGATTCACCATTGGCGATCGCTGATGAAGATACTTTTTTCACAGAGCTCAGGGCTAATGCAGCGGATTTGTGGAGCAGTATGTGGGGTGGCAACCAGTCCTCACAAGCTAATCAGGTTCACCGGAGATGATACTAGGCAATCACAACCCGAATGTTGGAGCGAAGAGAAGCGAAGATTACCTCGAAGAAAATTCGTTAGACAAACACACAAACTCAATTATCGCATAATGCCAACGGGTGTACCACTCTAATCACAGGATGATCAACTTGGCATGTGGATCCCGACCATACTTTGCTTTGTTACTATCGAAAAGACTTTGTAAGGCTTGAATATACTTTGCGTGAAAATTTTGAACATCTTGATCTGTTGGCTGAGAGATTTTTGGCAGTAGCAGTGGCTTTCCTACAACTGTAATTAAACGGATTCCAGATGATGGGAGGAGAGGACACCACCAGATTCCTCTGACGACAATTCCAGGGATTTTCAATCGATTTAGGGCAAGACGCCAAGAGAGGAAGGATTGTAAATTATGATAAGTCTGTTCTTCACCAAAGGTGTACACTGGAAAGATTTTGTATCCGAATTTTAGAGCCAGCTTGATGAAACCTGCCCGCTTCGAAATATATAGAATGGGTTGATTCCTTTTGTATAATGTCGCTTCTTCAAATCCTCCTGGAAGAAGAGCTATGTTGTGTCCAGACGACATCAGCTCAATCATGTGCGACTTCTTAACAGGTCCTTTATGAGACCAAGTCATCAGATTTCGTAAGAATGGTATAACAAAGATGACGGAAGACACCAGCCATTTGATGTTCAGTAACTCAAAAGAAGAGTGGAGAACACCATTGCACATCCACCCGCATGTGGCAACTCCATGCGGATGAAATGCAAATAAATTGCGATCGTCCTTCATCAAGTGAACCTTTTCGTTGGGCGAGTAGCCATCAAATACAACTCCACTCTGATTGAAATAAGGATACTGTCGGAACTTTTGTTGAAGAGACCGTAAGAATGCATCGTTTGATGTTTTATCCAAAGTAAGTAGAATCCATTCGATGCACCAATACGCAATCAAAAATAGTGCAAAACCTAAAAAGAAATTTGGCCAGACAGGATCGCCGATCGCTTTTTCTGGATTAGTAGTGTGACGTAGATTCTCCCGAACATAGCGGAATAAATCATGCAGGGCATATGCTGCACATATTATGAAGACAAAAAAACTGCCGAACCAAGAAAGCAGCACGTACAGAAATAATGCCCGACTCCAAAGAAAAGAATAAATGGAGGTGAATATGGTGTCTCGCTTACTTTGGGCAGCACATGCTTTGTTTTGAACTGAAACACTCGGAATTCCTTTATTTAGTATATTCTCGCTGCTTGGATCTTGCATTTAGACTCTATCGCGAGACAGCTTACAAATGGACAGACTATCATCAGAAATTTTATTCAGCGAATGGGGCATGAGCTATACCCTAACCAAACGTATAGCTGTGCATAACCCTAATCAAAGCGCCGTCGAATCTTAAAAAATTAATATTCCATTGAAGAGCACCAGTCGTCCACCGCATCTTCGCACAGATTTCTAGTCAGCCACAATGACCAAGGATGTGTAGTAAGCTACTCGACATCGTAGTGAACGGCCACGCACCATATCCCCTATGCTATACGCTACTTTTGATAGTCCAAAGCCATAGAATTTATGTATAGTCAATTTCTTTTCAGTCAAAACTAGTAAATTGCATACGAATTCTCACTTGTGATTACCTTTCAGTTCGCTCGTAGTATGAGATTTGTCTCATCAAGCACGCTCATTGGGTCTCAGACTGTTGCGAACAATTGCATTTGTACATCTCATTCTCACGAGAACAGACTTTAGTCACATGACGGTGGTAACGAGTCTAAGTAGCTGGGAAGAAACCATAGATCGCTTATAAGTTTACTCCATACATAGGAATAGTTCAAGATTTAAAGTTTAGTTGAGAAAACTGCTCAACAGCATTAAAGTGTTAATGTATGATTACGTAGCTCGGAACTTCCTAAGCTACTCTTCGAAGAACTTGAAAATCGATCAATTCAAATCCGGCATTCGCATTATGCAACTGCTCTTCCAGAACTAGACGAAAGCTCTCAAAAAAAGGGAATCCGGTTTTAGGATCATGACCAGCACTTTTTACACATTCGTTGTTGGCAGGAACACCCCAGAAATATTTGTCATTGTTCTCGACCTTTGTTGTTGTCAAACTAGATGTGATGTCAATGTCATATATGAATTGACCATTTTTTGACAAGCTTTTCTTGACACCTGGATTATATGCCAGCTGCAAAGACTGTCCATTTTTCTCATTCAAGAAAATAATCGCCATCGTGTTACGAGGAGAGTTGGGGAATTGTGCTCCGCAAGATGTTACCATGGGTTTCTTATTTCCAAACCACATGGTTTTACTCGGACTAGCTGGACAAAAGCACGGATTATTGATATCTCTGCCCATATGCAGTGTGAATTGACCATAATCGCGGTCAGCGACCCCATCAAAGCCCTGTTGACTGGAGTTTGGAATGTTAACTTTATCCTGTGTAAACATTTCGAATATGTCTAACTCTCCTCGACGCGGCCAATCCTTTGAACCAAAGTGTTGGTCCATTACTGTGTTCAGCAACCATATATTTGTATCAGTCAATTCATTTCGTTTCCACTCTACAAGCAGAATCTTTTCTCCACTCCAGCCTGCTTTAGATCTTATGGGCTGCTTCGAATTTTCAGCGTTTAAAGTGATACCAGACGCTGTGAACATCGATGCAGGTACTTTGGACTTGTCCGAGTATTCCCAATGGTCGGAATTATTCCACTTGAAATTTTCGGCCAACCATCCTTGAAATACCCCATCGGTGAATTTCATCTGGCCTGCATTTGAGACTGTTTTAGCTGTCGGTGACGGTGCCAATGGCTGAGGATTCGAGTTTTTTTGAGCAATGTCAGCTTTGTTGCCTCCCGGTTTACTTTGACAAGAAACCGGATCGGTGCACGATGATGACTTAGGAACCGACAAGGCTTCGGCTTGCAGTACACCTTTGCTTGCGCTTCTTCTCTTCTCCAAATCGTTGACTTCAGGTGACCTAACTTGCGATCCTTGTTTCGATCCAATCGGTGACGTAACTGGCGATCCTTCTTTCGACCCAATTGGCGACTAACAACGCACATATAAGATAAGTTCTCTATGATCATTTAGAAACAAATACTGACCTCATTGGACTGTGTCTTAATGCTCGAGGATTTACCTATAGTGGTGCTGAGTGTTATGATGATGATAAGTGCAATCAACGTAGCCACAGCGGTCAAGACTGTTTTCTTTCTTTGCTTGAGGCTGCTCCTTAATTGAGACATACTGGATTTTCCATCCCACGCCATCTTATCCGTTTAGTTTCTGCGTAGCGTCAAGCAGAAATAATTTTGTTGAATACGCTTATATTCAGAATATAATGCCTCAGATCGTCTAAGGTGCAGTGAAGGGCGGAAGACAAGCAATGTGAGTAATCGGTATAGACAGTTAGACATGTGGCTGCACTAGGGCTAGAACAGAAACGTTGTAGGGAACATTGTCGGCTGTGCGGGTAGCGTAATACCCACGTGTTGTTGTGGTAAAGTAGTCGTAATTTCTGCACTCAGTGGTTGTTAACCCAATAGTAAAGTTTAAAGTAGTAGGTTTGAGGGTGTGGGTTAGTCCTATGCGTCATAATTCCAGCGCCTTGACCGGAATAAGAGTCATACATTTACACATATTTCTGCTGTAAACCTACTAATCAAGTCCTGATCAGCAACTCTTCCACAATCTTATCAGATCTCAAGTTGTGGTATGCACTTGTAGTTGGCATATATTTTATAATCTTGCTATGTATAAAATATTGCCAAGAGATCGAGTGTACTTAGCGGGCAGGAATGCTTGCAAGCTGCTTGGAAAGAAGACGAGTAGTTACACATCTATAGCAAGACTGATACGCATATCCTTCATGTTATCGGTACGTGCTTTTCGATAGAACGTGCTTCTGCATAGTGCGGCAATGTTGTACGATTACAAGGAAGGAATGGTGAAAAATATAAAGCGGAAGCCCCAAATGTCTAAATCTAACTCGCAGCAAGGGTTTTATCCGATTGTGCACAGTCAATCAACTATCGACTAGTTCATACAGAGCTTGATTATTGGAAGGTCTCCTACGTAGAGATACGTCTACTCTTAAAGATGAATTGCGTCGCTTCAACAGCGAATGTAAAAAGCGAGCATCTAGCTATTGGCAATAATAATGCAGAACTTCGACGTTCCCGACTAACCGAACGAGCTTTCTATGATGACGATAGCTTGATTCATGATCAATCTTGCAAATTCATCGGGACTATCGATGCAAGTATCCGGGTAGCAGCATCGTTGAATTCGACTATAGAGGACTTCTCAAAATTTACACGGCCATTTTCTTGGGGATATGGCTGCACCGATGGTGCACTGGGTCATGCGAAAACAAGCGTTATTGAGCCTTTGCGACTGGTCTCAGCCTTCCGCAGTATTGGTGTGAAGCAAGTAATTGCCGCTGATAGGCTCACACTTTTTCTCACATGTACGCAAAAGATTAGCTAATGTACTTGCTACAATTGTCATCCACATGGCTCTTTAGACCGCGATGAGATATATCAGTGTGGTCGTCTGATTTCGTATGATAGTGTGTCAACCATACGCACACCGAGCAAGGTGGATTTCCCACAAAATGGAACAGCATCGATCATTTCCATCCGAGCTGCTAACTGTGCATGCTATGCTCTCGACGGTATTCTTTTTCGCTACAGGAATTGTTAGTCTTGAATTATATTTTGTATACAGATTTGGGGAAGGTCTATGAATGGGGTTGCCTCCTTAAAGCAACATCTAGCTCTCAAGATAAGAGTACGCTAGCAGAAGGAACATCATATGGTCTCGAAATAGGTGAAGGCTTCTGTAAAAAGAAAAGTAAAAGATGTATGAAGTTTGTGCATCAAGCTCCCGCAATTGTTTCAAGTCTCTCGAATATCATGATCAAAAAGATCAGACCCGGTAACGACTTTGTGATTGCTATCGACGATTCTGGAAATGCCTTTTCTTGGGGCCAGAATCGTTTCGGCCAGCTCGGTTTGGGGCACAAATGTGACACGAAACATCCAGAAAAAATTGTAGCAATCAAAGCAATGTTCGTTGTAGATGTTGAAGCCAATTACAATCACGTTCTGGCGATTTTGGGTTAGACCTCCTTTTCAATTAAAAATGACCGCTGCTGACATGATTTTACAGCTCCACGGCGGACGCAAGGCTTTCTTCTGTACCTTCTTATCTACTCATGGGGTAAAAATCAATTTGGTTGCCTTGGAAGAGAGGAGGAGGCGAGTTCCACATACCCCCAGGAGGTGACGTTTTTTAGAGGACTAAATCCTGCTCAGATTGCAACCGGCATCGACCATAGCATGGTTCTATGTCTAGCTGGATCGCAATCATTTCTATACACATTCGGCGGGAACCAATTTGGGCAACTTGGCACTGGGATTACATGGCAGTACTGTGTGCAACCGCAGCTAGTATACTATCTTGCTAAAGTTCCGATAGTAAGTATCAGCGCAGGTTCGAGATACTCAGTTGCCTTATCCGCAAACGGTGAGCTATTCTCTTGGGGTGATGGAATGTACGGCAAGACTTCCACTCCGGGAGGCGGAATTACATGTGTACCAAATAAAATTTCTTCGTCTCGAAACCAATTTGTGACGCAAATTTCCGCTGGGAAGTCGCACGTCATAGGACTTTTCCGAAATTGCTAAGTCCTCACTCGAGTATATTGAGATTGAAATTTACTATCTTGGGATCGTTTTTATCGTTCCGTATCAAAAGTGCGAGTGCATCCATCGCCACTGATGCTTTTCTGACTACCTATGATGATGCTACTTGGTTGTGATCAAAGACAGAGTGAGAGATAGTAGAGCCGTCAAAAGAACACTTCATAGCTGTTTGGAATAGTAGTCTGAACACGTAGATGGTCAGTCTCAATTTCTCGAGTGGGTGTCCCCTTCGATTTGATCTGATCACTCGTATTTTAATCTCTAAATAAAAGCTACTACAACGAAAGTACATTGGTCACGTGAGACTTCCTCACACTTCAAGTTCAGTCCACAACTTGATTCGTCTTTGATTTGTCAAAGATACTAGCGAAGCTGTCATACTCAGCATGATTATACATCTGGCGAATTCCGAGCGAGACTAATATTCTCGGATTCAGGACTGTTGAATCCATATTGTAACCGGTAGTGGTCCAAGAGATGCGTGTACGACTTAATGAGTCTTGTGTTTTGCGATGTAGTGACACGTCGATTATATAGACACACTAAACAAGCATTATCTACAGGGCTATTTAACCGTGCTTTGCAATGAGTGATAGTAGAGCTTGAGAAGCGCATGTTCATATAGAATAAGATGCAATTCTGTGGTGTTGCAGCACCATACAACAAAGCGCTACATACGTGTTCGTTGCATTACGTACGTCTGTTCACGGTCAAGCTATTTAAACGGATCAATAAGTGCATCCCACTGCATAGATGCAAGAGTCGCATGAAGAGGAGGTGACACACCACCCCTGTATGACGATGCTGATGAATGATGCTCACAAGCATAGTAACAACGAAACGGTTGAAGTGCCCAAAATTTCGCCACACTCATCGTTGATGGCATCACAAAGTACGGACACAGCCATGGCATCGCTGGCAACCACATTGTCGAAACAGGTATCCGATCTCGGTGAACCTGCATTTTCTCCTGGTGTTGTGTATTCGACTGCAAATACGCTTTGGTCGGCAGAAGAATTGCAATTGCTTTTTCGCGGACTAAATGATTTTCCTGAAGAAAGATACGACAACGTGACCAGGTACATTCACATTGCTTCTTCTATTCCAAGGAAATGTGTTCGCGATGTCGCCTTCAAAGTGAAATCAATGAGCATACAGCAAGAAAATCTATTAGCTCAAGCCCAAGATACCGTAAACACCAATCAGTTGCAGAAACGTATGAAAATCGAACAGTATAAAGACGTCCAAGCTACAGCCTTGCCCCTTCTCGATCAACGTAAAATGGGGCTTGACCAGCGATGTGATGGACCTTCTGATGGCCTCTCGTTCTCGACTATTGAAGTACAATTGCATGGGCTGCTCAAAGTAGGCTGATGTAATACTCACAGATCTACTTTTAACAAGTCAAAAAAATAGGAAAATGCCATGGTTTTGAACGCAATTCGGAGCAACCTTCTTTCTGGACGAATACAAGACAATCGTAAGCAGATGATGCAATTTCATGGTAACTCCCAAGCCATCATATCATCGTAAGTCTTGCTTGACAGCAGTAACATATAAGCCCCGATACTCATGTACACACTTCTGAATAGCATTGGAAATATATCAGCTTCGCTTCCTCCGCTACATTTCAAGCTTGATACATCGTTGATTGATGACTCAAAATTGGCGTCGAATCCTCAGCGGCTCAATTTGTAGGCACAGACAGGATCACGGGTGTGTGGACCAAAACCTTATTTTTTTCTTTTATCGTTGTTTCGACGATTCCCACTACGTTTTCGTTCTTCTCGTCTCTTCTGCTCATCTCTTCGATGTTCTTTGTTGCTCCTTCGATCGCCTCTTTGACCACTCGAGGAGGTGCACTTGTGCCTTTCATTCCTAATTTGATATTTCTCGTTGGATTCGGATTCGACGTCCCGCGAACGTGAATTTGCAAGCTTTTTGATGGATGCTGAAGGACGATTCGGGCTATGTGTATGATTCGAACAATCTCGCTTTACCTTAACAGGGGCATTATCCACATGTGTGATCTTAACTCTTTTGGTATACCGATCACCAGATATCGTAGGAGCAGTCTTAGCACCAAGCCCAAGTAATCTATGTCTTGGCTGAATGTCAATTGAGTTCGTTTCATCGTCCTTGGTTCCTTTCCAGCCCATTCCTCGGAGTAGTGCTGATCCGAATTCTTCTACCGGGACCTTTTCGTATGCATCACTATGAACATGAAGCTCCTGTGGTCTCATAGAAACATCAAATTGGTACTTCGCGGTCACAGAATCTAATTTCTCCATCCCAGGAACAGCGTTTTGGAAAAGTATGGGCATTCCATCACGTGATCTTTGATTCTTTCCTATGTTCCTTTTCACTAGAATATCATCTGAGCCTATCGTGCCTGATTTCATTGCTATCACAAGGTTGTTATCTGTGGATTTCTGTTGGTTGGAATAATTGATCCGGCCTTCTATTTCAGCCAGAATAGCTCTTGCGGTCTCGGTTTCGCCATCTGTCGCATCATTTCCGATACTCTCAGTTTCTTTCAATAAAACATTATCTTTTTCATCGACTTTCTTCTTGCTCCACTGATTTTCCTTGATGAGAGGAATAACTAGTTCTGGGGGCTTCGAGGAAACAGAGGATGAAGCGTCAAATTTAGTGATATAAATTTCGTTTGAGACGTTCTTTTTATCCGTCGATCCAAACGCTTGCTTCAAATGATTCCTATTACTTCCTTCATCATCATTTCTTTGCACGTGAAATCCATTCTTTTTTACTTTCTTTAGCGAGAAACCGAGCTTCATAATGTATGGTCTTTGACTGAGAGTATACGTATAAATACGTATACTTTTTTTTGTATTAGTGACGAGCCAATCGCCAATGTATCAGTTCAGGGTGTCCAATTGATCAACCGAATCGATATGACCTCACTGCACTGACGCAGCACCGTCTATGGGTATTGCGGAAAAGACGGAAACTAATTTATGTCCGCTTTGTTTGTGTAAATAAGTTTTACCGCAGAGCTCAACTCAATGACCTCTCAAAGTGAAGATTATACAGTAACAGCTGCTTCAACAAAGTGTACTTTACAGAGCATTCAGAGCTCAGCATCTTCCTCGTGTCTTTTTGAAGATGGTGAGCTCCTGGACTTCATTGAAACTATCTACGAAGATTTCACCAAGTACTCGTGGTCATCGAGGGAGATGGAATCTCCGGAGATTAATAAGTTTTCAACAGATGCGCTTTTGCTCGATCTAAGTGTCGATAAATGGTCGACCGAGGGTTGTGCTTCTTCTTCCGTAAGTTTTTTCGATATGCTGCTGACAGATGAACACAAGCCATATCAACACTTTGAAGAAAATCACTGTAGCACAGTGCACACTTCTTATACTGAAGATGAATTATTCACTCCGTTAGATTATTGGATTTCCAGCTTTCCGTCGACAGCTCGTCAGTTTCCTAGTGCACACGCTATGGACGACCCTGCTATCAAAGAAATATCGAATAACAAGATCTCAAAGATATCAGAATCCATTCTCAATCCACGTGTTCTATCATCACGATGTGTGTCTCCAGGATGTTCCAGGACAGAACAAACCAATGGACTCTGTATCCGTCATGGTGGCGGTAGACGCTGTTCCGTCACAGACTGCAATCGCGGTGCACAAGCGCAAGGTCGATGCAAAAAACATGGCGGGGGTACACGCTGTAAGGTGATTGGCTGCTCTAGAAGCAACCAAGGTGGTGGATTTTGTCGTTCTCATGGAGGAGGTAAGCTCTGCACATATCCAGGTTGCAAGAAGGGTGTACAGCGTAAAGGCTACTGCTCAACACACGGTGGCTCTCGCTTGTGCAAGATTACCGGTTGCTCCAGAGTTGACCGTGGCGGTGGTTTCTGTGGTCAACACAAGAAGGATAATCTATTGTGATCTTATGCAAAATACGCAGACGCTCAATCTGCATGTCGAATACTAACGTAACCAAATTCAGTAGGACATAACTGACATAACAAAGTTGTTGTGCCACTCAGCTTGAATGACTCCGACGCAGTCAGATGATCTACTATCTCCTTTGTCACGAGTAGAAAAAGCTCGAAAGTATGCGATGATGGAGCAGAGAGAACGTATAAAATCGCTACACGATCGTCGGGAACATATTATTACTCGTACAGACCCCACCATACCTTCGTCCAATTTCAGTTATAAACGTAAAGTCGGTGACGCAGTATCCGATGCCGACCGATATTCTTGGCAAACACAGCATACGTACTCGCCAAGACTGAAATACAAGAGCGCCGGTGCCAAACACATTCATTTCGATGAAGTTTCTATCCAAGATAGTAGTAGAACACACAAAAACAAAAGACGGGCGCTTCATAACCAAGAAAAAGAAAATAGTGCGAGATCGCATTATCCATCAGCTCCACAATATATCAATTGTACCAGAGGTTCCTACGAGCCTGAAGATGCGGGTATTAACTCTTCAGAGTATCGAAGAAGATCATATCTGAGCGGCCGAAGCGTATTGGATGACCCGTCAGTCAAAGATGCTCAAATGGAACAATGCGAATATGAACGTACTAAATCAAGAATTTATAGAGATAGGGATCTGAGATGCTTTCCCTCCCAGGACATGAAAACTCCACGACAGGAAGATAGGATGACTGGTGCGGAGACTGTTGAAGGAAAAGAGATTCTCAGTACACTGCTAGCGACTAGTACTCCTCGTTTTGGAAGAAAATTTCTATCTGAAAGTAGAAAAGCAGGAAAGGATGACGAAAGAATTGAAGCTCGCGTTTTGACTTATTCCTCGTCGGATTCTGAATCGGCTGATTGCGAGAATTACAACTCGAATCGTCTTGTACCTCCTCGGTCGAATAACAGCCACGTTTCGACTACTCAGTACAATGAACATCCAGGGTACCATAAAAATGAGCTAGATCCTGATCGAAAGTTTTCTGATACAAGAAGTGAATGGGATGAAAGCACTGGTAAAATAAATGATCGTCTTCGTTTCCGGGGCATTCCCAAAGATGCAGACCGAGAGGACTCAAAGCATGACGAACCAACTCCAGATGGTACTGACATAACGGAAAAACCTTTGAATTGGCAGGAATTACAAGGACTTACATGGACTCATCTTGTTGCATGGTTCATCGTTGCTTTCCTATGTGCTTGTGCAGCTGCGGTATTGTACCCAGTCATAAATGCTTACTGGACTCCTGCATTACCATATTGTGCTAGCAAGGAAAGTGATTATGCATATCTTTTGGCCGACGACTCTGAAAAAGGCATCGGGTCAAACCCTCCCAGATCATGGGCAGTTCAGCTGTATCAAGGGGACGCCACATGCCGTAGATGTCCTTTGTATGGAATATGCGAAAATGGTCATCTGCGGACGTGCGTTCTCCCTTTCGAATTAAAACATGGAACCTGCTCTAAAAGCGACGTCATCGAACATGAATTTGAACAAGTAGCAGCCTCAATAAGGCACTTGCTGGTAAGGCAAGTCAGCATCGACACATGCAACATCTCGCTGACCGATTTCATGTGGGACATTGAGAACGCAAGAAGTAAAGCAGCAGAAAATGCCACAAGTGTTTCCTTGCACTCAATCGAAAGGTATATCAAAAAGCAGGTCAAAGAGCTTGCAAGCGAGGGTTTGGCACACGAACGAGATGCGCCGTTGGTCTCACTCACATCGTTACCACCTAAATATGTCGTACGACGTGCCCTGGACCTTGCCATATCAAAGCTTGATGGAGTGACAGTGCAGCCAAACGAAAATGTCGTATTTATTCCTCAAACGCTGGCGCCACTGATTTGCCGGGGCAAACTTTATCTATTCGCTAGTCTGAAATTGATTATAACGACCATCATATTTCTGCTAATTGTAGCATTGCTCCGGCAACGTTGGGTATTGAAGCAGACGAATAGGGCGCTTGTGGAGCGATTATGGAAAGAAGTGCGTGCTTGTTTGATGGCACGCGCAACTGAGGCAGAGACGAAAAATAAATACGTAAAGCTCGTCGAGCCTTATTGCCCGGTTTCCCACATTCGGGACATTTTATTTGACTCAGAATTGCTGACACAAAACAAAAAGAGGTGGCTGCAGAATGTCATTTGGCCCAAAGTTGTGCATCTTGTCGAAGCAGATTCACACATCTTGAAATCACGCGCCATGTAAGCTCTTGTCAATGTCCTAAGGCTCATCGCTATCACTCTGATGATCGTTCCACAGTATCCATGGTCAAGATGTGGCGGTATGGCAATGGCTATCCCAACCCGCAGTCATGCCAGCTTATCAAAAGGCTGTTGACTCGCAAAAATTTGCACGTCCTCAAAATACTCCCTTCGCACCATCATTTCAGACCGACGTGTCGTATCCACGCTATTTTCCAGCTTTTTCCAGACCAAGGGCCGATCAGACTGATTCAATCGACCTAACACACCCCTCGTCTTCGCCCAGTAATTTTTCAACATATGCCCAGAACCCATCCACACCGATTCACTCTCGCTACTTACAGCACGCAACACATCCGGAAACTCCCTTCGATATCAAACGTGAGCGTCTCAGAGCTCGGTCGGTCGCTGTCGCGGAGCAAACTGCCAGACGGTTTAATGATCAGAGCAGTCAACCTTCTCAAAGTGGATTTTCGCTATTCCGTAATCATTTTTGGTGAAACTGGACGCAGGAGAAATATTAGGGATCAGAATATCATTTTTTATTCGCGAAAAAAAAGATACCTGATGATGACTGCACTTGGGTGAATTTCTCTGTGATAATATTACCGGATTAGATAATCTTCCTTTTTTTGTATTGGAGCAACTTTGTTCTGTGACTTTCCTTTAACCTCAACTATATTATACATGCCCGAATATCATAGTTCTAAAGGAACGGCTGAACTCCCGCGACAATCTCAACGCTATACAATAATAGAAACCGATAGCACGACTCAGCGAAAGTCTCTATCGTGCTTTCTGCCTATCACTCATATGACGCTCACGGCTGCCAAATCATCGAAACTCCCTCTACTCATAAACCAAGGGATTATGCTACTCCTTTACATTTGACATTCTTAGAGAACTTTTACTAATTCTCTGTGGGTAAGGGTCAACTCGAACTGAGCCATTTGGCTTTTATCCTGACAGGTGCTATTGCTTGATAGCACGTACAGATTGTACAAATTCAGTCACAATAATTATAGAAGAAGCGTGAAAGAAATTTGATTGACTTGAGTGTCGTTTCATCAGACCCAGTACAGTCCTCATTACACTTTTGCTTGCTGGAAAGCACCATGATTCAGTCTTGCATTACATCACAGATAATCTCACGAAACTATTTCGTGGGTACTCCATATGGATCCAGAGAATTGGTATACGCTGACTACACAGCAACTGGGAAGTCACTACATTCAATAGAAGAATTCATTTGCAAACATGTAATGCCGCTATATGGCAACACTCATACCAAAGCTTCCATTACTGGTTGTCAAAGTACACTCTATCGAAATGAAGCTAGAGAGATCATTGCGAAAGCGATCAACGCTCATACTGACGGCGACGATGCCAAAGATGCTGTCTTTTATTCGGGATCCGGTGTAACTTCGGCTGTAAATAAACTTATCACAATGCTTGGCCTCACTCATTGCGGCCAAACTCGTCGATTTTCGAGTGACCGACCAGTTGTCTTTATCGGACCCTACGAGCACCATTCTAATATTTTACCTTGGCGTGAAAGTAAAGCTGATGTTGTTCATGTGAGAATGACGGACGATGGACACATTGATATGACTTATTTACGTCGAAAACTGAATCAGTACGTCCGACGTCCACTTAAAATCGGGGCTTTTTCCGCAGCTTCAAATATCACTGGAATTCTCACTGATGTTGATGCTATCACAGCACTTTTGCATCAATTTGGGGCACTTGCTTTCTGGGACTATGCTACGGCAGCCCCATACGTATCCATGGACATGAACCCACCTGGGCAAGGGGAATACAAAGGAAAAGTCTACAAGGACGCAATCTATTTCTCTGGGCACAAATTCGTCGGTGGCCCTGGATCTCCAGGCATACTCGTCGTCAAAAAAAATCTTGTGCGGAATCAAGTTCCGTCCGCTCCAGGTGGAGGCACGGTATTGTACGTCACGGAATCAAAACACTCCTATCTGACTGGACTGGAAGAACGGGAAGAAGGAGGAACACCTGATATTCTAGGAAGTATCCGGCTTGCATTGGCCTTACAAGTCAAGCAGCAAATTGGTTCGGACCTTATCATGCGTATTGAAAGCGAACAAGTGGCATATGTGCGTGAGTCGTTACGTGCAAACTCGAACATCTTACTACTCGGTGATCAAGAGGCTGATCAACTACCCATATTTTCCTTCCTGATTATATGTGGTGATCGATATTTACATTACAATTTTGTGTGTACGTTGCTCAATGATTTATTTGGAATACAAACACGAGGCGGATGTGCCTGTGCAGGACCCTACGCCGCATCATTATTAGGCATTTGGCAAAAAATGATCAATGAATACACAGCTGCGCTCGAGGATGGACTCATGCTACTCAAGCCCGGTTTCACTCGATTTAGTGTGACTTATTTCATGGAAAACGACGAAATTGATTACATTCTTAAAGCCATTCATTATGTGGCTGATCATGGCTGGAAATTTCTGTCACAATACCGCTGCTGTCTGAAGTCAGGAGATTGGGTTCACATATCGACAACCGTCGATTCTTTAAAACATCTTAATCAGTTTCGTCCAACAACCATCAAAGATGCTGGACATTACGAGCCGGAGCCCGAGCAGGTACAGCAAGAAGATGTGATATTTTCACGGGACCAAAATTTCGAGCTGGCACGAATGCATGCCGAAAAGCATAAAATTGATTGCGATGAATCCGTCATCTATCACGATGTCTTGAACAGAAAGTATGCATCGCTCAAATGGTACGCGGCACCTGACGAAGGTGAGCGTCTTGCAAATACGGCCCCCAAGCCGTTCTGGGGACATACATCGCTTAGTTTAGGGCGATCAGGTCGAGCTGATCTATCGCCTGTCCAAGTTCGCCATACTATGACGAATTCAAGTCATATTTCCAGCGAATCCTCCGCTAAACACTGGATGGAATGGGTAGATATATTTCGAAGAAAAGAAGAGGGGAAGAAGGACAAAGAGCCAATTTCTCGGAAATCTCTAGCCTCCTCTTGTGTCTACCCGAATCTGCGAAATGAAGACACGGATCCAGACTTGATACCTCTTGATTCATTAGAGGCTCACAAAAATTGGCTTCAAAGAATATCGAGCAATTTCAAGCACAAAGACGAGCGAGTGAAGAGAAGGTCAAACTTTTTTAGAGCGCACACGCAAAGGGAGCGTCTTACGATATTCACATAGGCAATACAAATTGAGTCGTAGAGCATTTTCTGTTAGGCATATCAAATACACCACGTCGTTTGTTCATCAATCTATTTACATCCAAAGCAATCGAACCATACTCTCACCCTTTCGATTGAAGTCGGGAGTAATGCACAATTTAGGCTTACTTCCCAAGCATGAAGAGGAAGGAATGTTAAGAGCTGACGTGCAAAGCGAAAAAAGTCGGAAGAATGCTTGCATATATGATTCAACCGGAAATGGTGAGCATATTACGAGACATGGATCCCAAGCTCCCATCGACGCTTCCTTGCTTGCGAGGAAACACAAATTGGGTACTTTTGCGACTATCGTGCATCTGTGCAAGGGAAATGTCGGACCAGGAGCCATGTCTTTACCGTATGGATTCGCTAGAACGGGTACATATCTATCTCCACTGTTTTTTGCTTTGGTAGCTTCTATTTGTACCTACAATATGGATCTCTTGCTCTTTTGCAAATCCGCTGTAAATAATCAAATGCCAATGTCCTTTGGGCAAGTGGGAGGAGATATAATTGGGAAACGGGGTCAGGTTCTTATAAACTTTTTCTTGGTGGCAATGCAGCTTGGAATTTGCTGCGTTTACTTCACCTTCATTGCCACAAATCTGTATGCAATCATACCTGAAAGGCAAGTCGATTATGCTTGTCCGTGCATTATCATTCAGATTGCATTGTAGAATCCAAGCAGTGGTACATGAGCGCCATATAATCATTTTTATATTTCCATGCATCCTGCTGCTCTCTTGGTTCCGAACATTAAAACGAATCATTCCTTTCTCTGGCCTCGGTAAAATTGATTTTCTTACACACAGAACAAGTAACACCGTATGTCTTTGTGGTAGCCAACGGAGCCGTTGCAATGGGAATTATAATTGTTTTGTATCTATCGATTCGACACGAATCAAAAGCAGCGATGAGTTTTTACCAAGCAAATTGGGCTGCGATTCCAGACTTTTATGGTACGTTCGAATTTGAATTAAGTCGATCTGGTTTTTGATTTCTCTAAACGAGATTTCGATTTCATAGGAACTGCTGTTTATAGTTTCGAAGGAATCGGATTGATATTACCCCTTCAAAACGAAATGCGGCACCCACAGAGATTTCGATCAATATTGTTAGGTTGTATGTTGTGCATCTTGATCCTATTCATTTTCATTGGGGAGATTCCAGCAATTGCGTTCGGTCAGATTAGTAGCGGTAGTATCACAGCCGTTCTGCAATTATACGCGCAAGATGCACATGGTCTCGTGGTCGCTGCAAATATCTTGCTTGCTTTTGCCTGCTTGCTATCATTTCCAATTCAGTTTTTTCCAGCAATACAAGTCCTCGAATCCTCCCTTAGTGACACTAGCAATAAACGCATGCAAACAACGGTATCGAAAGGCAATAATGAAGATCTTACGGACAATACAGCACTGGAGAACCAGCAATTAATCACGTCCCTTCGAATTGTAGATCAGAAGAGGAAAGTGACAACGAATCAATCCAAGCCGTTTTTCATCACCCCGAGCGAGTTGAACCGTACGCTATTCCGGACAATGATATGTCTTTGCTTGATGATTGTGGCTATCTGTGTGCCGAACGTCGGACTCCTGATTAGCCTTTTCGGAGCTGTCTGCTCAAGTATGTTGGCTATCATCCTTCCTCCCATTATGTACCTCCGCTTATGCAGAACCCGCTCGATTTCCATTCCATTTTACTCTTGGTTGGGCCATGGTCTAATTGTAGTTTTCGGCATTGCTGGAATGCTGGCTGGAACGTTCCAGGCACTGAAAGAGATCATCGCTTCTCTAACTACTGACTTGAATATCAACAGAATACAGAACAGCGTAACATTGTGAATAACGCGTCATGAACGTCTTTATTTGATTCTAAGCTAAGTGGCTTATCTCCCGCCGGGCCTACAATATCTTGCTCTAACATTCACAAATTCAACCATGACTTTTACTCGCATTTGATATTTCGATATATCCGTCTTGTGAATGCACTACTTCCCATGTACCCAACCGTTCCACACATCAGAAAGAATGCAAAGCAAAACAAGCTCCTACATAATCGCAGCACCGATTTGGTTAGTTGCAGCGATAAAACCAGCATTGTTAGACGTACATGTATCCAAAGTAGAAATATGTTTGTAAAAATCCGGACATGTTGGTTTTGTAGAAGTAAAAGTAGATAGAGTAAATGAAAACATAAATGGCTGTGCTTCCTCCAGCTGCAAAACTCGTCCAGTGCCATTTGTAATTCTCAGCATTTAGCGATACATATGTGCATACAATCGTAACGCAGAGCGTTACGACTAACAGTATCGTGAAAACCAATAACATAAATCCGTAGACGTAATAAAACTTGTAATTCCAGAACGATGCGAATATGAAATACATCTCGACAAAGATGGAGCCAAAAGGAAGGATTCCTGTCATCCAAATCAGCGACCCAGGACGATAGTACCATCGAGCTGATGGGATTTCGCGAGGAAACTTATTAACCCGACATGGAAATCCGCTTTTAGCGACTCCGTGACGTCCCAAAATGGTGCCCAAAACTGCCAGCGGACATGATACAAAGAACCATATCAAAATCACTTGTACGATTGTTACGAAAGGAATTGCATAGGTTGTTCCGTACAGAACAGCTAGAGCATTGATGAAAAAGACCGATATAAAAATCACGGTCGGTAACAATGCTGAGGATAAACACATGGCCCGGATCCAATCTTTCGATACGCGTGGATAAAAGAATTGATGATAAAATGCTCCACTTGCATAGCCATTAGTGAGTGAAGACAAGGCATACACAGTCAAACCAGCAGAAACGATCCCACCCGGTTGCTTGTATAATGATGAGATTGCTGCGATAACCATCACGCTGAAAGATAATACCAGCAGTTGTGATCCAGTACCAATCAGGGCAGAAAACAAAAGCAAATACGGTGGAGCACGAAAAACATCACCATGAAGTAATTTCCATCCGGCATTAGCATCATCGCGAAGCAAGCTACTGGTACTTTCTAGCATCAGTTCTTCAGCATCCTCTTCGGCGATTCGGGCGTAGTCATTGCGCAGCGTGCGTAACAAAATCAAGGCCACTAAGCCGACAAGAAATATAACCATCATGAACGAATTGAATATCGAAAACCAGTGAATTTGATGTTCAAAAAACCTAGTGTAAATGAAAATCCGTAAGTAGTCAACTTCACTAGCAAAAAGAGACCTACTCATCTTCCAAGAAGCGATTGAATCGATCCTCGAATGTGATATCTGTGGTAGTCCATTTGACCTCATAGGTGAACTCGACTTTTCTATTTGGCACATTTTTCATATGAAAAAATGAATACACCATTTCGACTAATAATAATATACTGATTTGGCGTGATGGCTGTAGGGCGCTCCGAGTAAGTGAGATTGACGTGAATTATATTTTCTCCATTATACGATATGGAGAATTTTTTATGTGTATACAGCACATGAGTTCCCACGGGAAACTAGATCGTAATGACTTATGAAATCATTGGGGAAGGCGAGACAAGAATCGAGAATAGTTTACCTCTTTCAGCAGTTCTGGCTCATCTTCAGGTTTCATGATCTTACCGACGAGCCCCCACACCGGCAGATCATCAACACTCAATTGATACCAATAATGCTCATCAACCTGACATTGATAGTATCAGAAAAATAACAAAGGAAGTACTGCGTCGCTACGTACTGCAGCTGCAAATTTCAGTGCATCTGCATCAGAAAGTATCTGGGAGCATAGAGTAGTATTTTCCGTATCAATTGCAAATCTTGTGATTTGGCCAGAGTTGAAAAGCTCATTTCCCTCCAAAATCTCACCGATACCAAGTGCATGAGCTTCGGGTTCTTCCATTCCGATCGGCTTGCAAAACGGTAAGCTATTGTACGTATATGTCTCTTGTGGATTATTGTATGGCCCGATCTTATTCACCCAGATTATGACATCGTCACCAACTCGATACTACAATGACAAAACTCGTACTCGAATTTTTCATCTTTAGGGAGGCACTTACTGCGTGATCGTCCATGTCCGCGCAGGTTTTTGTAAGAAAGAGAATCAATAGAGGTAAACAAGACATGAGGTACCGACGGACAGAGCACCTTGTGCTGTGGGGCTCGCATCGAGAAAGAAGCTCATGCATCTCGAATAGTTTGACACGTGTGAGATATAGCACAAAAAACAATTCTTTAGCAATTATATTAAGTTATAGGATTTATTTAGTGACAGTGGAAGACGCTCGGTAGCATGGGAATCGCTTCAAATAAGGCATGTTGTCCAGTGCGCTAAGCGCCGCAAGCGACTTTGTGTTTGGTGTTAGCCAGTCGTCCTTTAGAAGCCCTTCCACAAAGTGCCCTTTTCCATCGCATGAGTTATACTCATAAGCATTCTCCGGGTTTAACGACCACATAAATCCTCCAGCATACCCTTGTTCCTTCATAATTTGGATCGTATACTCCACGGTACGCTGAATCGTTTTCATTGGGTGTCCATCGAGAGCATATAGACCTCCAAACTCTCCCAGCAACACTGCGGAATCACGTTCGTCAGCCAGATAACCAAACATATCGTGCATGGTGCTTTCAATATTGTTTTTTAACGTTGCATTGTCCAATTCTTCGCAGATGCCTTCAGTAGCATAAAGCGGTCCGTAAAAGTAGGGCTGCGGTGCAACTGCAGTCGTATAGTAATGTGGTCCCCACACCAACTTATTCGGAATCCCAAAGTGTGGCCGTACGGTCTTTGCTTTTTGCAATCCACCTCCCCACCAGTCATAATATTGCATCTTGTTACCTTCTGCCACAAGAGTATGCTCCCCTGCAATACCTTCAACAATGCCAACCCAACGTGGACATGCACGATGCATCACAGCGGCAATCATTTCAGCTCCTATCACAAAATCGTCTGAGGAGCCTGTTCCCCATGTTGCTTTATAAGGTTCATTTTTCAAGTCCAAGCCCATGACGTTCCAGAATCTGCCTTTGCATAGGGACGATGAAATTATGTCAACAGCATTCAAATAATCCTTCTGAGATATACCGAGTGTTGCATCATACCAATTACCACTATCTTTCATGTTTGTCAGTCTATGTAAACTAATGAGAACACCCAATCCGTGCTGCCCCAAGCCGATGATGATCGATTTGAGTGTACTGATGAAATTGCGAATGCTAACCGCACGGTTGGTAGCCATGTTTATGATACCATCTGCTGGAGGGCTGTTACGCAATATATTCTCAATGGAAACTGGAATTCGCACAGCATTGAATTTGTTTCGAGCAAGGAATGCGCCTATTTCATATAATGTTGTTCCATTTTGTGGGTTCTCCCACATCCCTAAAGGGATTGAAAGGGATGTTTCCATCCCGGACCAATTTACGCCTTTGATGTGCAACGGCGTTTCCTCTCCACCAGGTCCAACGGCCACGAGGTACCCACCCTTGCTCTGATAATCCGATAACGCACAATGTTGATCGGGGAAGTATTTTGGATTGCCCATCTGCCCGTCATCCGCTACATCAAGAATCACGTCGCTTTTAGAGTCTCTGATTTTTCGCCTGAGTTGCTTATTGTATGACGCGATTAGAGCTTGCCTATGCCTTGCCCAATAGTGACTGGAAGCGCCAAGAAAGAGACCACCTATAACTGCCATTGTGACAACAAGAAGAAATAATATGCCCGGCCATCGCTACAACACATCACATTACAATTATCATTGAAACTCGGAAGCAACATGCCTACCTTGAGCCGACCATGAAAATCACGTGGTGTTTCTTTCGGAGAACAATCTTTTCCCACACGTAGTCCAATAGGAAATTGATCACGACCTACTGAACCAGGCGTGCTCGCTAAATGTGCGGAGAGTATATGTGTCGATGGAGTCACTGGACACACTAATTCCGTAAGTGGAGTCGGCAGGAAGTTGGACTCTGTGTACGTGCATTTTGACCGAGTTTGAGGCCGTGAAATTATGCCGGATGTCGCATCTGGTACCCGAGAATCAGCGCTTTCTCCACTTAAAGTCGGATGGCTCTCGTTAGCAACAGGTGGCTGTCTGCTGTTTGCCTCTTGTTCATCGATCAACAAATCCTTACTTAAATTTCGTATGCTCAAAACTTTATTGTGCATTATTTTCCTCTATCTGCTGCCACCTGGCTACTTCAAAGCAAACAGGTACGCTAAAGGTCTTTTGCGTCTGCTACTTTTTTGTTACTGCGTCGATTCTAAACCCACAACACCCACAAGAGCGTTCTATCGATCATTCTGTTGCAAAAAGTAGTACCATCCACATCATTTTTTGTCACAAATAGACGATTCTTTTACTGTACTGAGAATCCGATCTCGCGTTACATTGAGAGATCCGTACACATGGTCATCCAGTAGTGGAACAAGGGCTCGCCGAATGCAATGAAACATCTGTGGAAGTAGAGTTTCTTCTTGCGCCAGTAGCTTCTTGACTCTAGCCCGTTCCTTTGGCTGCTCAAAACATGCCGGGCAATTTTCGTTTATAACTGGAAGTCGAGCGTCTGAAGCAAATTTTTGCAGTAGAAATTCACGAACGTAGATTAGCGGACGGATGATCTGAATATCGCGTGCATGATTCCAGTAATTGGCCTTCATCGTGCGTAGCTGACCATTGTGAAACAAAGACATGACAAAACTTTCGGCAATATCGTCTAAATGTTGACCAAGGACTAGCTTATTGTATCCGTTGGAACGACAACACTGATATAATAGACCTCGCTTCATCCGTGAGCAGTAGCTGCATATGGAAGTCCCATTCAGCTCACAGCTCGCGCGCTCAATAATGTTTTCTGACAAGTAATGATACTCCACACCAAGGGCCTTCATGTAATCCTTCAACGGGCTTGGATCGTATGACGCCGTCTGTGGATCCACTGTGGCACAAGCAAGATCAAATTTAACTGGAGCACGCTTTTGTAGATGCAGGAGAATATGAAGAAGGCTGAGAGAGTCTTTTCCTCCAGATACACCGAGCAGCAGCCGATCTCCATTTTGAATCATCTCCCACTGGAGAATTGCCTCGCCCACAGAATGAAGAATTTTTTTCGGAGGCTTTGGAAACAGCGTGACAGCGCTCATTGTCCTGGTAATAGCCACGATCGCCTCATTGACTCGCAAAAAAGCCGTCTGGTTGGTTTTAGCATCACTACGAAGGCGAAGCGGATACTTCCCACCTTGAAATCGCTCTCTATCAAGCGTCAATCCATTAGTTTTGCAAATCGAGGTTTCGGGCACAAATGACTTTGATACAGGGCCATGGTCTTGTTCCGGCTTTTCCAAGCCATCTGACTCCCACTGCTTGTGCAAGGATCTTGCACGATAACGATCTGGTTGAATAGGCCCTACGATAGGCCTCAATCTTGGAATCCCACAAAAGTCTTCCTGCAAAAGGCAAACAACTTCAAAAGGATACACAAACCATCGCAAACTCTCGTACGATTCGTCCAGCATCCAAGCTGCCGACGGAGCAATCGGAGACTGTCTCGCCAACCGAATGCAATCATCCGCCAGACAGTTTGCCATGTCCAAAGCCTTCTCAAACTCGGAGTTTATACTAATATCATCCTCCGAATTCAAACTCATGTTGGATAGAGCAGGATCAGAAAAGAAATGAGAAAGCCATTTTCGATCGTAGTGTTTTGTGAACCGAGTCATGTGCTTCCATTCTCCGCTTTTATGATTGAAGCGATAATGAACCAAGAACTTCCAGCCGTGATTTGCAATAAAATGTATTGCCTTGAGAATAAAATCAACTTCTACATCTTGCATGAAATATGGAAAGCTAAGTCGAGTAAACCCAGGTCGGAGAACTTCTTTCCGAGAAAGCAAAGCCTGCTCTATTGCAAGAATATCGTTCTTGGCAATTCCCAACAAGCGCATGCTGTAAGGACCGGCACAAGCACATCCACCACGAGATTGGATACCAAATAGATCGTTCAAAAGCGCACAGACAAAGTTGTAATGGAGAAAATGTTCATGGAAGCGGATAAGAAACGAGATGATAGGAAGTTGACGAACACCAGTTGGAGGTCCTAGTACGACAATGTTCTCATTTCTGTCTAAAGATCTTCGAACCTCAAGCACATGCTTTTGCTCAACTTCGGCAATTCGCTGGGTTCCGATGCGGTGTTTGATCTCGAATGCAAGACCAAGGCGAGCGCTTCCCAGTAAATCTGGACTTCCTCCTTCTTCTCGCTCTTCTCGGTTCGATAGATACCGATGATCTGATTCCGTCACGAAAAAAACAGTCCCACCACCTGGTGCAGAGGGAACCGGGTTCCTGACAAGTCGCTTTTTGACTATAAGCACGCCAGGTGAGCCTGGTCCACCAACAAATTTATGCCCGGAAAAAAAGATTGCATCCTTATACAAATACGGTCGGTCCTCTACATTGGTGCATTCGATAGGGTTCATATTGATTGGAACATATGGAGCAGCCGATGCGTAATCCCATATAGCTATTGCTCCAAATCGATGTAACATCACTGTAATCGCATCCACGTCAGTCAAGACACCAGTCACATTAGATGCAGCAGAAAAGGCACCAATGCATAATGACCGCGAGGAGTACTCGGTCAGCTTTTTCTTCAAGTCCTCTAGATCGATAAGCCCATCCTGGTTTTCGTTGATTGTCACGACATCTGCTAGAGTTTCTCGCCACGGAAGAAGGTTGGAATGGTGCTCAAAAGGCCCCACAAATATGACTGGCCGTGTCGGCACGGACGATATAGACGAACACGATTCTAACCCGAGAAGACTGACAAGTTTATTGACAGCTGCAGTGGTACCCTGACCAACAAGTAAGACACAGTCTTCGGCACTTTTTCCTGTCACAGCAGCATTGACGGCTTGAGCAATTATTTGACGTGCTTCATGACGGTAGCATGTGCTTTGTAGTCCCGTAATAGAAGTAGTCGTATGCGTGTTGGCGTAAAATGGCATGACTCGTTGATAAATATGGCGTTCGATACATTCAAGAGACCTGCTGCTTGCCGTGTAGTCCGCATAACAGATAAGCTTTAGCCCAAAAGGAGACTCGAAACGATGGTTCCGACCAACTAGTTGAGAATTTATCCATTCGGGTGTGCAGAACCTCGAACCTACTGCATCTTCACGCAAGCTTGAGTGAGTTGTCGATTCCTGCATTGTTGCCTTCTGGGTCGTTGTATCTTCTAGCTCATCACAGAAGTAGCGTGCGACTGATTTGGACTCTATCAGTGCATTATGTTGATTTTGGATCAGCATACGTCGGGTTTCAGCTCTTCTCAGCCAATGATAATTCAAGTAGTACCTGCAGCGATCAGTACACTGTACCGAAACTACACTTCCCCAACGCGTTCTTTTAACACTGTAAGGAATCATTAAGGCTCATTCGCAGTCACTGAGCTCATACGACATCTCTATCAACCTCTCTATGAGTACAATTGTACCAGTCAATCATAAAATCTCATCAGTTGCCGATAGAGAAGATGTATTTTTCTAGACGGTGAGGTCATGGGATGCTCCAATCTTCTACTATTTTGCCATAACGAGCACTTCATCAAGATTTCAGCTCTAGATCATTTTTTCATGAGCGCTAACGCGGCGACATCGGGTTCCTGATATTTTCTGATACTTCCCAGTTATGCTATCTGGAAATGCTCAGTGGCAATCCTGGAAGCTGCGCCGGTGTTTTTGTTAGGATGGGGGCTGTAAGACATGCTTGATTACATTGAAGACGAAACCAATACCTTTATGCATCTGATGTACGCAACAGACCGTAATAGCATGCTATCTCATGGATGCTAGATATAAAATTTTGTCAAGCCCACGCACGTGAGATTGAATTGTACAGCGTTTGCCATAGAACGCATGTGTCAATTGACCTTTTAGCGTATAGCTCAGCTGAAGTGTACACCCCGATTCGCAACATGGCTGAAGTATCGTATAACACACCACGCTATCTGCTAACACAGATCGTGAGGAACTTTACATGAACGTTCCGAATGAGACGCCTTGATAAGCGATGTTCCGCGTACTCGACAATCGTCAACAAGTGTTGAAGCTACAGCTCCTTGCGCCGAATGATAGGAACTTTAGATTGTCTGAAAGACTACCCGACACAGCCTGATTGGCGTGCACCCAAGAGAAAACTGACAAGCTTGATACGAGATCTTTAGCGTGCCATGCCATCATCTAATCTCCTCACAATCAAGTCAGGTACGCTACTAAGAATACTTGGATTGAGATATAGCTATCTTGTCACCATAATCAGTACTGCACGGAAATATTCCACGATATTGGCACAAGAGCGTTGAAAGGGCACAACAGTCGAAATACAAAACATGTTAAATTTCTTCCCTGAACATTTTATATAGTGATAGCTGTTTTTACACTCCAAGAAAGCCAACAGATGTTCAATATGTTCTGTGAGACACCCACTATAGATTTGAAGTCTAACAGCCTGCGTCGATACTGAAGATTTGTTCTATTGTGTAGAAGTAGAGAATTACTCATTTACCTGTTACCGCGTCCTTATTCATGATAGATAGAACACGTATATACGATATGATTGCATTATTATCTAATTCTACGGGAGCCATTCAATAGTACTCAGTATCGCATACTGATTTCGATTACAAACCAGCTGACACTGCAGACGGCATGTGCATTTCTACACATTCCGAAGGTGCGCCTCCTTCGTGTATTCAGCTTGAGCCTCATACCTTCGCATAGATGCTGCAATCGAGAAAAGTCAATTCATTCCCATGAAAAGTGTTCCTTCACGAAGCAGATCACAGCGCACAAAGTGCGAATCAGCTACACAACAAAATCACGAATGCAGCGGTAGTACATGCTCTAGTACAATCGCAAATCGAAGGAGTGAAAACTCATTGGAGACACTCTGTGCACGTTTCTGTAAATTGTACAGCAACGAGACCGAACCACTACAGATTGACGTCGCAGCGTCAAAGCTTTGTGAGTAATATTATCACACCAGCGTTGACATCGCTGACTTACCTGGATGCATAGGTATTCAGCGCCGAAGGATGTATGAGATCTTCAACATAATTCAAAGTGTTGGGCTCATAGCGCGAATTCGGACTGGTCTCTATCAATGGCAAAGCAATGAGATTATGATTGCAAAGCTCGTGTCTCTCAAACGCTCAGGCACGGAGACGTTTAAGAAGTGGAATTTAGGGGAAAGCATAATCACGAGCGGAGCGAAAACTATCAATCGAAAAAAGGCCATTTCGACGCTGATGGGTGAATGCTTCCTTCAAGTGCTGCTGTCTGAGGTACGGCTGCTTCCGTCCAAAGATCTTTGACGAGCTCAGAGATGAGAATTCTGTAGAAATTTCCACAACCGATCGTGCTGGAAGACGTGGCTGACATAGTCGCATCTTTAGTTGGTGGTACAAAACATATATGTTTGTATTGCATTTATAACTTCTGCATGTTCGCTGGTATTTATGCATTCTTTTCTCCATACAGCGTGCTCGAGGCGCTTGTACGATATCGCGAATGTTTTTTGTGGCCTCGGGTTGCTGAATAGAACCGCTCTGAAGCTCACCACTGACAGAAATTGCCGCAAGCGGCGAATGTTCAATTGGTGTGGTCCGATAGTTCTTTCAAGTCTTTCTGATCAAAATCCATTATCTTGTTCGAAATCATCATGTGGATCAGTCACTCAAACGACTTCTTCATCAGGAGAGAGTCAAGAGTCACAAAGTAAATCAGTCTCGGGCCTGCTCATCAACGAGGATAGCTCCTCTGAGATAGCTTTTCCAGTACCTCCAGAATCGCAAAATAATGTCATGAATCTTTGTGACACTCGAGAACATAGAAGAAGCATTAGTGGTAGTGACATTCCGAAATCATCCGACGAACTCAAGTTGCAGGTCAATTCATTGATAAAAGCGCTAGAAGACGCCAAAGCTAGGGAAAGGAAGCTTTTGAAGCGCATCCATCTGCTTGAAAATCGTATTACAGAATCATCAGGCGCTGAGTTAGATACTCCATCGAGCCCTATTGTACAACTTCATAAAGAGGAAATTATCCGACCAACAACTATAGGAGGCAAAAGACTTTTCAGTCCCATGCTATCGCAAGAACTATCCCCTGTAACGCAGCAAATACTTGGGGAAGGATGTACCCAAGATCAGCTGAGGCAATATGTTGCATTTCATATATCACCCCTGATTTTGACATCACTCAAGTCTGGAACCAAAACCCATCTCATGGAGCCACAGAGCCTTGCCTCAAATGAAAACATCCAAACGAAACGACGCAAAATACGTGTTGGACCTAGTCTTGTTGACCCAACCGAAACCGACAGCTTGAAAAACAATACTGACACTTTCACGCGTACAAACTCAAGAATGAGCTACTCCGAGTGTGGAAAACATAAGTGTAGCTATAATTCTGAGCGAACTGGACAAGAACAAGACAACCATCGAGAATGCTCAACTCAAAATTCTCAATCAAGCATTAACTCTAGTAAATCAAGTGCGACGATGCTATATCCTCACTCATCAGTAACTCTCTCTCCATTAGCAAATGCATCCTCTTCAATACACGATCAGCAGGCATCGTAAGTTTTTTTGCAACATCAAACTAGCTCTTAGTTGACCATGCTTTTCAGTAGAAACCATAAGCTTCAGTGTTCCAGTGCACCCAAATCCTCAACACTAGCAGTACAATTCTCTCAACATTTCTTGCTGGAGTCACCGTCGTCAATAGCTCGAACATTTGACGGCCTTTCGTCACCGTGATTATGGCAGAAGCTGAGTGAAACTAAGCATCGAAAACATTTGGAAAAAAATTGGCACGACGAGCTCGAGCGTCCCAACGTGTCGTATTTTGATGTAGTGTCCAGAATATTGCTGATTGCTTCTATCAATTATTGCAGTTAAATTTGGTTGTATCCAATTTGTTTTACGGTTTACACCGTTCGGCATTTCATATATGTAGGAGCTGTATCACTCATGATCGCATGAGAACGATATCCTAGCGCTATTTAAGCTTTTGGCATTATGAGGGTAGTCTGGGTGCTCTCCACCTTGATTGGCAGCCTTCATAATGCTTAGGCGTCACAACCTAAAGCATTTTCGAAACGGAGCGGTCTGGGAACTTTGTACTGCTGGATTGCCTTCGACTCCGCTCTCATTGTAGCAGGATGTGATATAGAAATCGTCCACTCGATACACGCTGTGGACTGGACTGAGAAAAAGCACTTAGAGCACTTTTGAAATGGCTCTTGTTCTTGTGACGCATGCGCCATTCTAGCTATGAACTCTCTCACAAAACTTATGGGATTGTTTATAAAAATGACCTTGGACCCTTGGTGCTTTGGTGCTGGTGTTAGCTCTGAATCCAGCTTGCAGGTCAGGCCGTCGATAGGAAATGACAATACGGACACAACCTTTTAGCTGTACACCTTAACTTTATTGGATCCATCGTCCCGTGGTGAAACGTTGCTCAGCTCACTCGTGCTTGTCGTGTATTGCCTGTCACCTGAGCTGTTAGATATACTTTTGATATTTGTTTTAGTCTTCTTCCAGTTATGTCTTGCATATAGCCTCCCAAAAACTTGCTCACGCTGATATCGTCGATGCGTTACAAATGGCCCAATGTTACGCTGATCGCCGCAATATGTTTTTCAATTATCTCTAGCAGCTGGCCTTTCGATCCTCGATGCACTTGCTGTGCATAACTTCCCGTCAATGAAACTCAACCGCACGCGTCCTCCTTCCTTTAGATATGCCTCAAATCCAGCAGTAGATTAAGGAGAGATTCCTGCCTAAAACCAACTTAGTTGACACTTTCCGTAAATCTATCGGATGTGTGATTCAGTTAATAGCTTCTGAATGAAGAAATGACAATATAATGTGATCAAAGTGAACATAAAGTCAAATCATCCATCTGCATTAAATAAATTGGCTAAAGCGAACAATGAATTCGAATCTCAGCAACGGTCGTACTGAGCCAGAGGCCGAAGGTTCTTGGTTCCTGCAATACTTACCTGCCCTATGTAGATGGAGCACTCGAATTTGCTTTTGGTGCAATCGAGGGATTAAACACGTAGCGTAGATGCGAACAATGTCCTTCTCCGAGGGCTGTAAGCGGTGAAATGACCGCAGCTCTTTGTGTAGCATTCCAGACATATGCTTGGCAATCCTGAATAACGGCCGCCTAAACTCATGCATCGCGCTAAAAGCTCTTGTTGAAGTCACGTTGATCCGGGCACATGTTGTTTGGCTGCATGCACCATGTCTTTTCGTGCATAATCTGCACCGAGCGAAGAATTGCATGTTTTGCTACGCTATCTTCATATATGCCATTTTTTTTCAACGCGTCTCCAATAGCAATCCCGCAGAGATCAATCTGCACAGACAATTGTGGAATGACTGTATTTGAAATTTTTTAGCGCTTCTTGGTCAGCGATTAGAGAGATAGACGTGCTACTTCCGAACACTTCTTTCATGCCGTAACAGAGCATGATACCGGCCAAATGCGCTCATCTACCACGATTGTTCATGAATTATATGACCCTAGTGGTATCATCCATTCAAAAAGCACTCAACATAAAGAATAGGATGATAAAGTTCTTTGTTTGTTTTTTCTGTTTATTTAGATATAGCAGCCTGTACCCAAGAAGCTCGACAGATTTGTAGCCGATATTTTCACTCGCTTTATTAGTCAGACTTCTAGAGTCTCATACTCTTGAAATACGCTACATCGTATTCATCTGTACGTATTATTTAACGCCTATTTCTCTGATGATACTGCATTCATAAGTAAGGTGGCTGTATGTAGCATTCAGTAAGACGATTGCTACAAGTGCTGCCAACTATATCCGGCATTTGTACGAAACAGTTCGCCGGAGACGTGGCTTACAAGCAGAAAGAAGGGTATGTCGCTCGTGAGATCAGACACGATGTAGCACCTCCTGTGACACTTTTTGTTTTCGAATTGTACAATACTGTGGTCAAAAACGTCGCTGCGTTCGTGATTTTTCTCGGAGTGATGGCAGACAAGTCAATTGGTACATAATATTGGTTTCCGGTACAACTACATACATACTTTATTACACATCACACTCTCACCCATTATTCTTGTCTGTGATACGATCACGTGCTTCTTGGAGTTTTTCACGAAAGTTTGACACGTATAAATTCTCTTTGTCTTATTTCTAAATGTTAGTTTCTATAGACTATCAGAGTAGATAGACCGCACGACCGAAGACTGTAGACGATCGTAGCTGTGGTGCTGCTCCGAAGCTAAAAGCTGTCAAAAGCCTCACGAACGCATTACAAGCTAGTGCTGAAGTCCCTCGTCAGACATAACGGTATGATAAGCCAGAAAGAGCAGCGCCGATGTAAGCGTCGACTACTCTTACAGTGCGCGGACAACATGATCCGAGAAGTATGGAAGTACAAATACAGTCAATCAGATTGAAAAGCGGTATCAAGCCAAAAGCTGTTCGTTTTTCGAGATAGACGATTAGATGTGGAATCGCCACAATTGCAGTCTCACAAGAAATAAAAATTGATGAATTTTTGCCCAAAATCACACAACCGGACAAGTTTGGATGACAAAAGAATCTTCATATTGACTAGCAAATGACTGATAAGCCATGCGGATATAGCAATCATAAGGATGCAAGACAAAAGGCTCGCAACTCTGTTTACATATTAACAGCATGGCTAAAGGGCCGGCGGTCGGACA
This sequence comes from Albugo candida, assembly GCA_905220665.1. NCBI lineage: Eukaryota > Oomycota > Peronosporomycetes > Albuginales > Albuginaceae > Albugo > Albugo candida. The sequence goes on from CAJNAR010000004.1 coordinate 347,621, forward strand.
GAGACTACGTGATTTCCGTCAAAACCGGCTCACCCTACCGAATGCGGATTCTGGCCAGTGCTGTAAATGAGAAGCGACACTAGTATGACTCCTTTATTGAGCTCTATCATGTCTGTTTTACCCCGGCACAATCAAGATTATGAAAGCTGCTAGAGTTAATTAGCAGGAAGTGTGTAAAGTCGCCGAAAGCAATGGAGCTGGGATCAACTGCTATCTTATCCGTATGCGTGAATATCGAATTCATATTGCAAGAAGAATACCACGGTAGTCGGATAGGCATGATACGAGCAGCAGCTTGACACCAATATTCTCACAAGGCTTGCGCTACTTTGAATGTGTTACGCACGCAAATCTGATCTTCTGGAAGATAGTATCATCTCAGACCATCGACGGGACCTTACATATGTTCTTTGAGATTTTGGTATGATCTCTGCACTTAGCATCAACGTGATCGGCAAGCTTTACGAACATATTACCCTTCTATTTTTCTTTTCACATGTCCTACACGTGGCAAGCATTCGTCCAAGTTCAGTGATCATTACATCTATGCTTCTAAGTTGGCTTTACAACATACACATTCATTGTCAACTGTCCTTTTCCTTCTCCAAAAACGTGCGGAACCCAGAATAACAATGATCCACCAATTGTGAGTGAAACGCCACGATAATAACGACGCCATCGATCTATATATAGGGTTTTATCCTGTAGTACATGAAGGAACTCGGTCCATTTATGGGTGGTACCCGGTTGTATAGGGATCTGCTTGTAAGCTGTCCCACCTGAATGTATATTGACTATGACTTCTACGTCATCTTCATTGGCAAATTGAATTGTAATGTTTCCATTATTGAAGTTGGGTCTCCATCTTGCATCGTCATGATTAAATGCGGTACCATCGGCCACTACTACAAATTTTGTGGCCAGCTCTTGTGACAGCCGCACGAGTTTATTGGTGTCCTTGATTTCAAAACACTTTACACTGAGAAGCGTTCGTGCGATTCTTGTCAGCCCAGAAATATCAAGTAAGGGAATTGCGTCTAGTATCCCAACATAGAATGCATTTTCGAACAATGTTTTTACGGTCGCACCGCGGTGTTTCAAATAAAGCTTTGCTTTATCGATCCAGGTCAAGGAGTTCGCGTATGCTTCCGCATGTATTGCAACAGCAATTGCGTCGAGCGCTTCTTGTTCGTCTTGAGAAAGTGGACTCTTTGTTGTTCGTAGTTTTCTTAAAATCGATTTGACTGTTTTTATACCATCCATATTAGTCTGCTCATTTGCATGCTCCTTTATGTGTTCATAAGCCGCTTCAAGGTCTTTACTGATCCCAAGCAATTCGGAGGGTGAATCAAACGAGAAACTAACATGATTTTGGACAAGTGTTCGCTCCTCTTTAGATAGCCCATGCAGAACCTGATCTAAGTTGAAGGCTCTTAGGAAATCCAAGATTTTTCCCATAATCTGACTTATTTCTCTTTCTTCCTTGTCGACAACACGTGTGTACGCTCCCGATGGTCGATCACGTCGAGAAAAATAGGTGGGTACTTTCGTTACCAATCCGGTTGATCGAATCGATGTTAAAGAAGAAGAATCTGCTTTGGCACCCAAAATCTTGAGAATGATCCGTGAGTAAAACACAGCTTTGTTGCTATCAAGCATCTCGTCACTCGGTTGTAGCGGCCAATAGTTGTCAAGATTGTGTCCTCCGCAAGCCCTCATCATGTGCTCAACGCGAAGTACGAATATAGGTGTACATAGTGACGCGACAAGTCGCTGTTTGAATGGAGCATAATCTGCATCAGTATCAAATGTCGCTGCAAATTGTTGATATGACTTGATTGTGTACTCTATAAGGTCGTGTGCGTAATACAAGCACTGCAGCGATGGCCGAATGCGTGCGAGAAGCTGGAAAAAGACAAATCCATTTGAAACTCCTCGTAAAGCAGCTCCAGCAACCGCTCCTATCCTGGAGATGAAAAAGTATTTGCAGTCTGAACTTTGCGGAAGGCAATACGGTCCGCACTTGACAGGGTAATTGAATGGACACATTGAGATACAGGCGAGTGGAAACCCTTCCTCCGACTGACACGCCGCCTTTTTTATAGATGATCGTATGCAAAAAGGGAAGTGTGGGTCTGGTTTCATTGGCAGTATTGGCTCATGCCTAATTTTGCCGTATACGATCCAAGCGGAAGCACATAATGCTACAACCAAGCTGCTGGATACCATTTAAGTATTGATTCTTGTATTGTAGCTTGACCTATAACGGTGAGATGGTAAAAAGACTTGCCAATCAATGATGGATTTGTGGTAAAAAAGCCTTGGAGAAAATTCAGTGGACATCCTTATTTTTCCACCTGTAGTGAAGATAAGGATGTGCAATTATTGAATGATTTTCCCGTCGTGCAGAACATGGTTTTAGAGTGGGACGACGGACAATTGATGAAAGTGGACATTTTTGTCAGGTCTCGTACTTAACCGAAAAGGCTATGTCCATCGACGTGGAGCTTTCGCAGGTTTGAGCGCGTTCTTCAGATCATCAGCCTCGCCTAATACGTGTATAGATTGCGTCTCTTACAGATCAAAAAGATAAATTGCAGGCGTACAAGGTACGCATAGACCACGTACTCTATAATTTTGCCATGACCAACACTGTCTCCAGTCATTGATCAGTAAGGCTTTACACAGCTATGAGGAACTGCAGTCGATCATCAATCATGGTACTTATCAAATCGAGGCATCACAAGTCGGTTCATTGAATATTTTATTCGTTCCAGCTCTTGAGGATGATGTTTTGGTCATTTCTCGCACCATTATGATCCATTTGGCGACAATTCTTCCACAAATTGAGGCGGGACAGCTAGAAGGGAAGAAGCAGCTTATTCTATCATGTCTAAATAAAATTAGACCAAGGATTCTATCGTTCGAGGAAGCGGATGTTTTATTGCGGGAGCAATTGGCTGAGCTATTCATGATGGAAGAAGAGTACGTACAAGCTGCTAAAGCACTGGCAGCGATCAATTTGGAAAGTGCTGGTCGACAATACTCCGACATACAAAGAGCCGAAAAGTATGTTACAATTGCTGAATTATTTCTTCAAGAAGACGAGACCGTGGACGCCGAGAATTATATTAATCGGGCATCTCGATGCATCCATAATGTGGAAGATTGGGCACTCAAACTGAGATATCAAGTGTCTTATGCGCGTATCTTAGACGCCAAGCGAAAATTTTTGGATGCCGCGCTTCGATATTACGAATTTTCTCAGTCCAAACCAGATCAGGTTGACCCTGAGGATCTACAAGAACTTCTTGAGAAGGCTGTAATATGTGCCATTTTAGCCTCTGCCGGACCACAGCGTTCGCGGTTGCTTGGTACCTTGTACAAAGATGAGCGTGTTAAAGCCAGCGAACATATTGGAATATTAGAGAAAATGTACACTGAACAACTGATCCGACGTCCAGAGCTTTTTAAACTAGAGCAACAGCTACTGCCTCATCAAAAAGCTATTCTAGCAAATGGTTTCACAGTTCTGGAAAATGCGTTCTTGGAGCACAACTTGCTTGCGGTCAGCCGTGTGTATAGCACTGTTTCTTTTCAAGAGCTTGGCAACTTACTTGAGATTGATGCTGAAAATGCGGAACGTGTTGCCGCCACGATGATTGGAGAAGAGAGGATGCGAGGAAGACTGGATCAAAGCACACAGTTCATAGAATTTGAAGACGTTGAAGCAGACGCACTCGCGAGCTTCGACCGATCCATCAATATGTTTTGTTTGCATGTGAATCATTGCGCAGAAATTATCCGGAAGCCAATCAAGTGATTGAACCGACAGTTTAATATCGCACGCATTTGCATATTGTCCCACTGACGTCGCAAAATCTATTGTAGCATAGAGCGCGAATGATAGGGCTTCATATAAGCCAATCATATACTCTACCTCTTGCGAGTTTTCGATGACGCCAGAAGCTGATGTAGTTTTTCTAATAAACCTCGCCTCAATTCATCAGATACAGCTACGATCGCATCTTCTGATAATACTCTCTTCATAGCGTTATTGCTATGTACCAGGATTGCTTTCTGTAACTTGGTGAGAGCGGACAGAGTGCACGTAATCTCCGCATGAAGACTGAAGATGACCTCTACTATGATGCGATTCCGATGCTCGATGCTTCGCAAAGACACACTGGCAAGGTCATCAAAGTTTGTACGCACGCAATAGAAGCTCTTCATAGATCTCCACATAAGAAAAATCGACGTAAGAAAAACAATCTTATAGGGAATGAGGCAATAGATACAGATCACAAAAAGTCAAGGCAGTATTGCCAAAGTTTTTTCAAGACTTTCGACGACGACATTTTGGCGACGAACAAGCACTCTAGAATGCTCAATGCTATCAAACGTAGAGAAATGCATGGAAACTTTGACGCTAAAAACAAAAAGCTGGTAGATACGCAATTCACCGGGCAGTCCGTGCCTCAAGCCCAATACAACAGCGAGATATATTCTCCTAGAAAACTGCCTTTTTCTTTCAGCACATGGAATGTTTTGTATGCTGGAGTGCTACAAAAACAAGGCTCCTGGCGACAAAATTGGAAACGTGTTCGTAATTTGTTTCTTGAAAGAGTTGATTCGTCTTATATCTGATTTTTATTTTCTAATAGCGATATTTTATTCTTCGCAATAATCTTCCGAGTCTGTGTTATTACAAATCGAAGGAAAAACTAGATTTGCTGGGGTACACACTTATCAGTCGTGACACTCTTGTTTTGGACCGATCTAGCAAAACGCAAGAAGGTACCTTCCAGTTTCGCTTTCAAGTTCGAGGAGAAAATCGAAGTCTAGCCTTAAAGACCGATAGTACAGAAAATCTCACGCGTTGGATCAGCAGTGTGCAGAAACTTGTAGACAGAGTGAGAGAAGCCCACTTTCGACCGACAGTGCAATCTACTCATCTCGAGACACTTGCAACGGATGGGACTGAACCTGCACATACATCAGACGCTGAACAAGATCTGAGGAATGAAGAGTCTCGTGAAGGCACAGAACACCAACAGCTCCCAGAGAATCACGAACTGCTCACAAAAATGATTGAAAATGATGCTTGTGATCGAGTGAGAGGAGATAAATTGCTGGGAACCAAATCCTCGAAAAGTGGATTGTATCAAAGTCTAGAAAAGAAAGGAACCGCATTGAGTCGCCAGATCAACATGTACCGCCTTAAGAAACGAGCTAGTTCTGGAGAAAAAGATGTTTGCGTGGACATACTTCTAGGATCGCGATGTCAATTTCTTCTAACGGATGTCCGCAATGATAAGACAGCATGTTTTGTCAAATTAGTCGGAGTTTTACACGCTTCTAATGCGAGCGAAGAAATTGCCGTCACTGATGCTGTACAGCTTGTTTCAGCAGAACCCACCTATATCAAGAAAACTTCGGGTATCACGATCTCACAAAATTCATTTTCCGGCAATGTTGTGCGCTTATCGTTTTCCCTAGTGGTCTCTTGCGACTTACAAATGTATCGTTATGTCAAAGCGATCGTCTACCGCTGTTTTATCAATCAGAATGTTGAATTATCTCAACAGTGTATTGGTGCTGGAACCGGTATGGTTATAAACTCGTGCGCATTGGCTATCCCAATTGCTGAGTCGTCAACATGTCATGAAGCCCTCGAAATCGGGAAAAAATTCCGAGTAGATTCGTACAACACTCCCTCATCATGTAACAATGTAAAGATTGTACCTTTCAAGGAAGATAGCATGCAAGTCTATCTACATTCCTTCCCAGCCCATCTTTCACAAAATATCCTTCCTACATCCGGTAGAAGTGTGGCTTACATGAAGTATCGATTTTTGGCTCGGGTGGTCTCCACAGCAGACTCAAAGTATATGCTCGAAGAAGCACAGACTCCGATGGAAAAGCTGAGGCGATCCTATAATTTGTTGGAGTGGTCTCGATCACTTGATGGCTTGCATATTCCTTCTGATAAGCGCATGTGCGCGATTGAAGAGATTCTTCGAACTCCTCATAGCACATTTGGTCTACCCGTTGCGTTCTTGGATTACTTGGAAACCAAAGTGCTTGAGAACACACGAGCTATTCGAGTGTTGTTGATGGATACACGGAATCAAACCGGACATGCTCAATCGCTTCTGAAATATGAACTCTGTTATCATGAGATGAAGGAGAAGGAATACGTCCAGCAGACCCAGTTTCTATTGAAACAGGAAAAGCAGCTGATGAAAGATGACCAAGGGCGATCAGTCATGAAAACGTTGAGAATCGGTACTCCATCCATAACAGCAAAAAATCACAAAAGTGCAATATTCAAAAGAAGCGTATATCGGAATATAACAGAATGGCAGTTTGTTCCGACCAATATGCAGAATCAGTACATGTGTCTGTATCAAACGCCAGAGATCCGGAAGGCTGGTGAGGAGGAGGCAAGTCAGCAGCAAGACTCTGACTTGTGTCTGGTATGGCACACTATGACAATGGGTTGCCCAGCTGCTCACACAAAAGGGTTCTCCGTTCATGGCAATTGGTCCGAAGTGCTAAATCAAGCGCCGCCCAAACGCATTGTTCGCACTTTTTTGGGCAGTGATTCAACTCAAAGAGATGATGCTGTAACACATGATACTTGCACCCATGATCGGAACTCTCTCAACTTAGCATTAGCAGGACCTACTTTGTTTTCGAGCAAAACAGCGGAAGAATCCATGACCGAGCTGAAGCATCGTCTGGAGATCAGAGAGCGGCTTCATATTGTAAGTTGTCAAATTTTGTCGGCTGCAGTGGCCAATATTCTGGCGTCCTTGGACTTGGCTGTATTGGGTAGTCAATATCATCAGATGCAATTAAATAACGCCTGTGACTTTGGATACCTTCTTAGCTTTGAGTCTCTGCTCAGCACGAAAGGCAAAGAAACCGGAATGCTGGAAGATTTCTCGGCCGCTGTCAAATGGTTACGCAACGTGCATGTCCAATTTCGAAAGCATTATTCTTCTGGCAATACGTTTACTGTTCGAGATCACACATCTCTGAAAGACTCGCGCTGTGCGATAGAAGCGTTGGGGGTCCTCCCTGTTGCATACACTCGCGAACAAATTGGGAAGAGTAGTCAAAGGTCAATTATGGTCACCATTGGGATTTCCATGGAGCAAATGAAGGTATTGCCACTGGAACTAAGACAATGTGCTTCATTCCGTCTTCGTGCCGTGTTGTTTACGCAAGGAATCAATGAGAATCAATCGCTGGCAAACACCATCAAGTCGAGTGCTGTGAAACTGCAAGAGAAAATAAATCAGGAAAATTTATTGGAACTGCGTTATATATACATTCGGTATCGTCGGCTGCATGATGATACATCTGCGCATTCATTCCAGGCCATGGACCTTCTACTGAGTCGAATTCAGAAGCATGTTGCGACCTCTTCCAATCATTACAGAAAAACATTCGATCTACTCATCGACACATCAGATTTTTGTCGTGAGCTGGGAGCGGCGCGTGTCACAAGCTGTAAAAGCGGCAAAGATCGAACAGCGATGTCAGTGACTATGGAACAGACTCGGATTTGCGAAAAGGAACTACATGCTGTGAACCCGAAATTGCTCTGTCATAATATGCGACTCTATGGAGTACGTAGGAAGAATGTTTTCATGAATATTGGAACGTGGAGCTTTGCATTCAATGAGATGCAACGTAAATTGCTTCCGGATTGCTATAAACCACCTGCTGGATCGTATAAATCTGGGAAGACGTAAATGATATATTAGAGGTAGATTACTTTTATGTGAATATTATATTACAAAGCTATCAAGGTCAAGTTGCAAAACAATGAAAGGCAAGGCGTCCGCGGGTCTTAAAGACGCAGATATCCAGCGAGAAACGCAATTGCAAGCAGTGATTTTTGCAGAGTTTGGCACGGATCCGTTCCTCCCAATCACTTTAGAAAAGCCAAAAGTTTTGATACCCGTAGCCAATGTGCCAATGATCGAATACGCGATGGAAGCCTTAGTCAGCTCTGGCGTACAGGAAATCATCGTATTCTGTTCGCAACATTATGCATCCATTAAAAGCTATATAGATGAAGTATCTCGCATTTCCAAACAGATAAGCGTTCGATGTATCACGAGCTGTAATTGTCTTACTGTCGGCGATGCTTTACGCGATATCGATCAACAGCAGCTGATTCAGTCAGATCCTTTTATTCTGATGAGCGGTGACGTCATCACCAACATTAATTTGAAGACTGCTATCGCGAATCATCAAAAAATTAAAAAAACGGATCCGCATTGCATTATGACATCCATTTTCAAGGTGGTTCCATCTACTTTTCATCCGAGAAGCTCTTTCAACAACACAAATATTCGTGCGTATGATGATGAGCTCGTAGTTGGACTGAATAGCGATACCAAGCAGCTTATTATGTACCAGAACGATCCGAAAAGTTCGGGCATGGGCCTAGCTACTGATATTATGGTAAAACACGAATCATTGTCAATCCGATCCGATCTCATGGACTGTTATATCGATATTTGTTCTCCAGAAGTACTGCTGAAATTTGCGGAAAACTTTGATTATGGTGATATTCGACAAGATTTTCTCCATAATGAGGTTCAAAATTACGAGTTGGGCGACAACTTTTTTGCATATATTGACGAAAGGGACTCATTTGCTAGCCGCATTGTTGACCCAAGAACATATAGTGGTGTCACCCACGCAATATTGCAGCGATGGGTCTATCCATTGGTCCCGGATAATAACTATCTCAGTCCGAATGATACAAATTACAGCTACCACCGCAATTTTATTTATAGAGATGAGAATGTCAAAGTGCCGCGATCCAGCTGCATTGACCGAGAATCGATTATTGGGAGTGACACGTGCTTTGGAGAGAATTGTTACGTGAGTAAGAGCAGCATTGGACCCAGTTGTACCATTGACAACAACGTTCGGATTGAGAATAGCTTTTTGTGGGGTCATGTTCGGATTGAAGACAATGTAATTATCAAAAATTCGATCCTTTGTGACAATGTTTTGATATGTGAAGGATCGAATATTTTGAATGGAGGGATTCTCTCATTTGGTACCCGCATTGGGAATAATACAACTCTTGCATCATTTGTAAAAGTTACGACCCGCAAACAGTTGCGAGAAAGAAATTCCTCTGATTTTGGGAATGAAGCATTGCAAGAAAGCGAGTCTAAAAATGCTCTCCAAAAGGACGACGTCTTAAAATGGGATCCCCAGGAAGTTGGAGAGAATGGAATAGGCCGAATTTGGTCACTAGCGGAGAATCAGTTCGAGGTTGATCCCGAAGACTATAGCGACCACGAAAATTTGGAAGAAGCGAAGCGTAGAATAGTGAATTTACAACTCGTAAAACTGAAAGCTTCTATGATCGGTGCTGACGACTTGGTCACCGAGCGAACGAAGAAATGGAACGAGTGGGAAACTCGGAGTCTTGAAGAAGATGATGATGAACTAGAAGATCTACCTGACGGATTCACGACGAAAAATCCTTCGTTTGAGCGTATCTTGCATGATTTGATTATCACTGGTGATCGAGAAGGCCACGATATAGACGATTTATTTATGGAAATTAAGAGCTGCAAATTTGCACACAATAGCACTTTTGCGGACGTTATCCATGCATTGATTTCAGCTCTACTGGATTCGGTCGAACTAAATGAGAATGAGATCTGTATAATTTTGGAGAATGTACGCTCTAAGTTCGAGAAATGGCACAGCGTGGTAGAGCGCTGTTTATTGGACGATTGCGATCAATTTGCGGCCTTAGAAGCGCTCGAGAAGTATGCCATTGATCCGCTCCATTCCATAAAATGGAAGAAATGGTTTCGATACCTCCTTCAAATTGTGTATGAGCGAGAGTGGTGCTCGGAGAATGTGATATTGGAGTGGTACAAGTCTCGAGAAGACTCTTCAGCCGACTCCAAAGTGCTTGAATTAGTGCATGATGACAAAGTAGTGGAATTTATCGAATGGCTCAGAGATGTGGACGAAGCTAGTGAGAGTGATGGAAGCAGCGATGGAAGCGGGGCAGATGCGGGATGAAGATATAGGATCGTCCATGCTCTGACAGCCGAAGATTGTGTGTTTACACACGTTAGGATGGCTCGATATAGAACAAAAATAAAAGTAAGCAATGACTATCATACTTACCTAATTGAATTTTTCGCTTAAGTTCAAATCCGCGTAGAAGTGACAAAATTCGACAATAGTGGAGCATCAGTAGCGTTTCGAGCTTGTTCCGAGATGAATTGGTCAGCTTCGGTCTCGCTAAATTCTTCCCGAGCGAGATCGTATGGGTCGATGTCCAACTGTTCGACCCAAGCAGCATCACTGAGTCAAATACCCGAGAATCATTGTGTCCTACAATTTACGTCGCCTAAAATTAAGTACAATGAGAAAGTGTACGCTAAATGGAACTCGGTCGTGCATCCGACGAAGGTGACTGAAAGTCCAGAGGATGAAATTTCTGTAACTGGTATACAGCTTGCTCAGCCACTCATCTGGACACAGGCCTACAGCAAGCAATACACCCAATGCAATCCTCCATCCTCAAACATGAATGGGATTCCCTGGGCAAAACATGGGTCACCACAGGATTCCATGGGCAAAATGGCGGAAACTGAAAGCAGTAATGATCAAGAAAACTATCCGATCACTCCGATTGAAAACTATTCGCCAAATTATTGGATGCAGCAGCGAGAGAATCTTCGAGCGCAAAGAGAAACTACGAATCGACAACGTGCATTGTCTCGAGTGGGATGCTGCTCTTCAATAGCTGTAACCAGCGCGAACATGTCACGAAAACGACAGACTATGGCGCTCGTATTCGGTCTCCCAATCATCTCGCTCTCGATCTATCTCCTTGTTCTATTGTTTAACCGCTCAGCTTTGCCGCTGACACTGTACACGCGCTATGTGCAAACGGCTGCGTCAAGCACTTGGAGAGCCTCATCAAATTATAATTATATCAAGAAAAGAGAATCCAAGATCTGATACCATATTGCAAATATTTCAGCATGGAGAGCCAGCAATCTCCCTTTTTGAGAAAGACCACAATGCCTCATCAATTTTCATTGAGAAAAGTAGTATGCGCGTGTTGTTGTCCGAGTCAAATGATGTATCACCAATAAAATTCGATTTATCAAAAATGACGCATAGTATCAGGTATCAAACATTACAATTGTATGCGATTTGAAGATGTATGCATACACTTAACGATAGTGGAATAGAAAAGCATCATGCTCTCCCTTTTGCAATCGATTTCTATGCACACTTTTTTCTACCAATCTGAAACTCACAACATATATCCGCGTTTTTTCTGCTCGCACGCACGCAATTGAAATCGCACATCGAGCATTTGTTCGTGTCAGCAAAGTTTAACTTGCACACGTTGAGAGATGTATTCGTCCTACTGGATGCCGAAAAACGGAAGGGAGTCCACTTCACTCTTGGACCATGACGCATTGAGGCGCGATGAAGCTACCCACAGATCGATTCAGTCTGAAGAAACGCAATTACGACGAATCGACTTGGAAACCATCATGTCCTCGAAAGCAGCGGTCAAGTATTGGTATCTCCATCGTCCTAAAACAATGGAATGTGTACACAGAAATGCAGTCAAAATTCAGTCTATTGGACGCTCATTCGCTGTCCGTCAGCTCATCAAAAAATATGGTATCGCGTACACTGTGGAACTTGCCAAAGCGGACGCAAAGAAAAAACATGAGGAGCGGATGGCTGAGCTATCACCAGAAGATCGAGAAGCTACAGAACGACACATTGTAGAATATGAAGAGCGTGTCGCTGAGGCTCGACGAAAAAGAAGAGAAGCGCTGCAAATCGAACAAGCTCAAGAAGAAGAGCGATTAGCAAAGCAAAAACTTCAGATGGAAGAGGTTTTGGCCGCTCAGAAGGAGAAAGAGCGACTGGAAGCTGAAGAACGCGCTCAACAAGATGCGATTCAGAGGGAATATGAACGCCTAAGGGCTGAGAAGGAAGAGGAAGAGCGTGTGAAAGCTTTAGAGCAACAGTAAGACATCAGCGATGGAATGATGTAGGGAGCTTATAAGTTTTTGTGTAGACGAATCATTGATGTAGCAGCCGAACGCAGGCGATTAGAAGAGGAAGCAATTGAGATGGAGATTCTACGCAAGCAAGAAGAAGAAGAGCGGGAGCGAGAAGAGTACGAACGGCAGCAGAGAGAAGAAGAAGAAAGACTTGAACAAGAGCGATTGCGACGGGAAGAAGAAGAAAGACTAGAGCAAGAGCGACTCCAGCGTGATGAGGAGGAGAGGCTGGAACAAGAACGAATCAGGGAAGAGCAATTTGAGAAACTTGAGCTGCAGCGCATTGAACGCGAAGAGGAAAAAGAGCGAAAGGAACAAGAAGACAATCGACGTCGACAAGAATCTCAGCGTCGGATGTTTGAAAAGGAGATGGCTCGATTGGCGGTTGCGGAAGAAGCAGAACGCATCAGAATGGAAGAAATCAAAGCACTTCAATCAAAAAAATACAGCGAAGCGTACTCCAAAGATGTTCCAGTCGCAGTCCGGAATCTCGGTATTGGCCGCATAATTGATTATGATGGACAGAGTGATCAGTATCGGGTTCGCCTTGGCAAAGCCAACGGAAATCGTGTAATCACCGTCCCATTCGATGATGTGAAGCTGGACGAAGATCGAATCTTATCACCACGAACTCAGGTCGATACTCCTTTTGGAGTTGGCGAGGTTATTGGAATGGATCCTCATGTAGGCTGCTACGCGATCAACACGGAGATAAACGCCGCAGAAGGATCGCAAATTGTAGCTTTCGTGCAAGTACAAGATGTCGCTGTTTATGCAGAGGAAGTGGAAGAGCGAGCCATTGTTAATGAAGATCTACCACGTAAGCACCTCGCTTCAGTCTATTGACTCTGTTCTCCCACTGACTTTTGCTCCTAGTTCCTGATGAAATCGGATTGCTGTCTGCTTCCGTTGTTGCTTCCAGAGTGATTTCTAGAACGGGAAAAAAGTTTATTCAATACCAACTGGAGATCAAAACCAACAATTACGGAACGGTGTATTGCTGGAAGCGTTACAGCACCTTCCGTACACTCTGCGACCGACTTCACAAGGAAAATCGTATCAAACGAAAAGACATTCCCGAAATCCCTCCACGACAAATCATAGGCAACTTCTCGCCAAGCACCATCGAAGAACGAGCGCAGAAATTGAATCGATTTTTAGATGCAGCAGTCAAGGCAGAGCATTTACAATGGGGAATTCGAGTCGATGACCGTGTTGCTGTGTATAAAAGACGAGTTAGAAAAGCACCTGGTAATCGCCGCTTTTGGTAGACATAGACTCGTGAAACTCGTAGAATGAGCATTGTACAAATATACGCAACAATTGGGCTGGTTTTTCATTGAATTCAATCAACTTGCAAAGGCTGCAGCTGGCTCTTGTTCTTCCGAAACAAACTGATGCGCCTGCCACTTGGCCAGTTGCTCTTTACGATATTGATCCACATGCTTTCGATTGTACTTGTAAAGTTTGTTTGTGTTGGAGCATGAGTCTACACATCCCGAGCAAATGGAATCATGACAAGGAACTTCATTTCGCGCACATTCGCAATACCGCGAGGAATGACAATTTTTTTCCTCGAAAGCCACTTTTTTCGCGAGTGCCATTAGTTCTGGTTTGCTCTGCTTGTTTGAGAAGGGAACCTCGTACAATTCAAGAAAACCGTGGAGTTTTTTCATATTCATCTTGGAAACTTTCTTGACCAGATCCCCACATGAACAACCACAGTCGTCTCTGGATTCTCGGATCGTTGTGAATTCATCCAGTTGCTTCACCGAAAGATACGAAAAATCCTCCGAATCGGAAGAATTGGATTCATTTTTCTCTTTCCTGTTTCGTCGTCTACGAGAAGAGTTATAATGATCTTCGGTTTCGTCTTGCTCGAATGATCCTTTTCTTACGACCTCGGTGAAAATTTTCTTTCTCTCCAATTCAGTGAGTCTCATGAAAAGGGGGTTTCGTGCACCCCGACGATAATCGAATTGACGCGTCTCTCCTTGACGGACGTAATGGCGTTGTGTCTTCGATAGCTGTTTCGCTCGCGTTTGCAGCTCCTCTTGGCGTACTGCATCCATCTCTTGCACAAAACCAAGCCGCACGTCTCTAATCCGATCACCCAATCCCAAAGCCCATGATCCATCATAGGGAATAGCACCTCCACCACCCGGTAAGCGTTTGAATTCACGCGCAGAAACTGTCCCCCAAGTCACATGCTTTTGTGTACCAAAGGAGACGGATCGAGCTACAGGCAATTGACGGGCGATCTGAGTTGTGTGCAAACTTTTACTCCGCGTTTTTCCTGCAGCGTTTCTAGACGATAATTTGTCATTCTTTTCCCCATTGGATTTTTTTTTATTTCTCTTCTTTTTGCTTTTCAAAACCGCTTCAGAGCCTTTTACTGAGTCGTTCGCATCAGAGACTTCGAATGTGGACTCAGTTTCAATTTCAGAATCCGTTTTTTGAGCTACTTGAGACACCTTCCTCTCTTTCGCACGAGCGTGGGAGGATGGTACGCATTCTATCTGATGTTTTTTCCACGATAAACGCTGACAGTTCTCATCGCAAAAATACACTCGACGACATCCTCCACAGCGATTTCGAGCTACTTTGTTACAATGAAGGCAATACCGAATTTTCTTTCGTTGCGTATCATCACATTTTTTTGTAGTGGATTCGTCGTTCTGCTTCTTGCACATTGAGCTATCGAAGGTTGCGTTACCGATGCAATAATATAATATCTACTCTATTAGAAGATTGCAGTGCGCACTATACACAATGACGCCGGAAATGATGATACTATACGTTTGTAATTTACGACTCTATTAATTATGTGCGCGGAATGTCAAGCGGATAGTCCAATCTTTTTAGAGCGATAAAAAGTAGAAATTGGCAGTATGGAATCATGCAACGTCGTCGTTTTGTAGCTAATTGTCAGAGGCTCAAGATCATGCCGTTCAGTCAGATTAGTGGCGTTTGCCAAAAACGCATTAATCAAGAGGCGTAGAGTGTATGTTATAGAGATTAAGTAGTTAAGCGTGCTCTCTGACGGTAAAAAGCGCAAAAATCATGTCCTATTTACACGGATGCGTTCTAATGATAGCTACGAATCTATCTTCTTCGTCGAAATACACTTGGAGCAGATGATAATGCTGTGTTCAGACGATTGAACGACTCTGAAGAATCGAAATTCTCTTTCCACCTGCCACCGGACGAATACTTCTGATGTTTTGTGGATTTTGTGTGTTCAGACATATACTCTGAGTCTGGATTTCCGTGATATCCATTCGAACTGTATGAAGATCTGTCATTTCCAGAGTTGTATACAGGCCTTGAGCGCTTCCGGCTTTTATCACGAGTTCCGATTTTCGGGCAAGTACTCGAGATGTGACCGTAACCATCACATCGATAGCATTCACCACCTCGAGTTTTGCTTCGTTCGCTGCAATCTGCCGCGATGTGACCCATGCGATTACATATGAAACACTTGACGTTGGAGGAGCCGAAAGACGTTATAACATCGCTCAGACGAATACCTTCGCGACGATTTCGGCATCGCTGTGTAAAGTAATTAGTTTGGCGGATTGGAAGACGAACAGCGACCGCACCTTGAGACGATGATTGCCAGCACAATTGGGACAATAAAGCCGACGGTCAGAAGGTTGTGGAAGTGGTGTGCAATGTGAATGGCCGCTCTTCATGCAGATCATGCATTTAATAGACTTGACATCCTTGCTTTTTAGGTCGCAAGACTAGAAAATGTGTGAGATGATGAAGGGTTTATCCAGAGTGAATATATTTACTTCCTCAGTGTGTCCAGCACGTCCACAAACGTTGCAGTTATTCAGTTGGATTGAACGATTCGAACAGCGCTAACACAAATATGATATCAGATTGCGTTGAATGGATTCTCCCGAACATACACTTGCGTTATGACCAATTTGTAAACACGAACCACATGGTGTTCTTGGGCAAGCGTATGAGTTGTGACCCGAAATTCCACAGAAGTAACAAGGTTTGAGTAGCTAAAGAGAGTCGTCAGTGCGCAAGTAATATCGTGGGCTACCTTACCTTTGAATTGGTGCACGCATTCGATAAATGACCTGTCTGACCGCAATTGAAGCATTTGGTAGAAAGATCTGTCACAAAGTACCGCCTATCAGGTCGCTAGAAAGAAATTAGGCGATGCAACATATGTACAATATTATTCCTACCTTCCGAGTATATGTGTCGCCCGTTGTTGCTTCTTCTGCGGCGCTCTTCGCATCTAATGGTAGTGGAGGACCGACACAGAGGTCATATTCCGTTGATATATCTTTATCGTCGCTAGTTGTGTCTTGATTGGCTTCTTGAGGCTCTTCTTCAGTAAAGTTGCGAACTCGAGTACCAAAGTCAGATAAAATATGATCATTCAGCGGCTCTATCGGCAGCTCTTGTAGTTTGCTTGCTAGCATTTCTTCTCTTCCTTTTCGCGAAGTCAAAAAACGTTCTATGGCCCACTTCGAAAGTTTCACGGTGCTTTCCGCACACTTTTCTTCAGGCACATCATCTTGTTTTATCTCCTCTTCTTCTTCAGTTTGTTCTTCCTTATCCTTGCAACTCCTGAATGCCGCAACGCCATGGGACCGTGGATCCGATGGATCCAATAAATGATCGATTTCAGCTTCTTCTCCATCCTCCACGTCCGAGACGTCACTCATCTCAACACATAAAACAGGTACATCCTCGCCTATATATCCCAACATGCTATCTCGGGCCAACGATTGCGACGCAAATAGGTCTTGACAGATTGGACAAAAGTGTGAGATATTATCAGCCAATCCAATTCTAATTCTTGCAGTGCATTTGGAGGCCGCAAAATGACGTCAATTGATGAACCTTTAGATCTGGTTAAATTGAGTATTGGAGAACGCATTTATGTGAAATGTCGTGGAGATCGTGAATTGCGTGGCGTACTCCACGCTTATGATCAACATTTGAATATGGTACTTAGTGAAGTCGAAGAAACAGTCACAGTACAAGAACTCGATGAAGAAACTTATGAAGAAATCATCAAGCAGTCCAAACGACAAATAGAAATGCTTTTCATACGAGGAGATGCAGTTATCCTCGTGGCTCCACCACTACGTACAACGTGATGGCATCAAGAGAGAAATATCGCCATCTAAATTCGATTTAACATTCATCAAATTTCCTTTCTCTACGAGCTTCAAGCACCCGTTGTTCAAATTGTAAAATCTCGTGTTCAACTAACCGAGAATAGAAGTCTCTTTCGTTCTTCTCTTTTATCTTCTCTCTTGTGGATAATTGCGAGCAAGACTGTGAGTGTTTTGAGCGCGATCGAGTTGATGCAAAAGATTCTATGGAAGCCACCGAGGCGGAGGCAAGATTGCAGCCAGTCGGTGTCGTGCGTGAGTTTCTCTTCAATTCTTTGTTAGCGTCAAATATCCAATGATTACTCGCCCTTAGACGTTCCTCCTTCGCTTTTGTTTCACTCAGTAACATTCGTCGTTCCAAATCGATTGCCTCGCGAAGTTTTCTTCGTACATTGATGTCGTACACAAAATCCACCGGCAAGTCGACCATTGTTTTCTTAGTTGGAAGAGCTGGTGCCGGTATCTTCTTGATGCGCGCACGAGTTTTTCTGACTCTGCTTGGGCAATGCGCTTTAGAGACAGGAGGGACAAAATCGTCCGAGATCCGCACCATTTTTCCAAAAGCTGTGCATGTCCATTCCAGTCTCTTCTCGGTCAATATTGCTTCCTCTATCTCGTCTTGTCTATTGCCTACACTCAGAGCAATATCAGTCAGTTTAGTTGGACTCCTTCTCCGGTATGAGAAACACCTTTGTTGCTCAGATCTCGCAACGTCCATCCTCGAGCATACTCGAAATCATTTAGCTCTACGATGAATGCGTCAGAAAATTCTCATCGTGTTATGTCGATATTGGTACCTTTGGAGGAGCTTGGTCGCGAAGATTTCGTCATGGTGAGGTTCGGACGATTGTTATCTATAAAAAGGTAACTAGACGTAACGTCGGGGTTCAAAAGTCTTGAGGCTTTCAGTCACAATAATTTCCGAGTGAATTGGCCAAATGATGGGACTTGGAAGTAAAGATGTATCCGATCCATCGTCTAGACAAAGAAGTGACACGAGATCTTTCCACTCTGCGAACGAAATGCCAGTAGATAACTCGAGATTCAAACGATCTTGAGCGTGTGAAGAATAAAAATGTTCCCAGAACCAAAGTAATTTGCGGAAATTCAAAGCTTCGGGTTCTCGTGCCTTGAAATGGACTTTGGCGTCAGAGCGCTTTTTTCCAATTTTGTCTAATGTGGGTACCAAGCAACCTTGACGATGCTGAAGGATCAGTATCAGTATTGCAGTGTTCAAACAGCTCATATTTCGGTAGCTGACATCTTCAATTGAGACAGTATTCACGAGGTCGTACACTATCGAGGCCGCATTTACATGTAAATAGCCACTCACTTGCTTCATAGATACGTGGAATTGATCAATGTCAAAGTGATCGATGAATACACATTGACCAAGAGTGTCGAGTAATTCATCCGAGGCTTGTATATTACGCGCGCGTTCCGCCGCAAGGTACATAGATCGAAGTAAAAGATTGGATTGAAGTAAATTGTCCTTCACCATCGCTGCATTTGTTTGAAGTATGCATGAGCAATGGTAAATAAAAGAAGTGAGCACGTACCCACAATGTTCTTGAAGTGATCGTTTGACTCACTAAATAATATCGGTAATGCGATCCAGTCTCCTTTGATCAGTTCGCCTAGCACATCAAGCATATGGTGGATGGATGGCTTTGTTTGGATGTAATGCACGCTTGCATTTAAGGTCGTGAAGCGTGAGATTCGAGGCAATGCCCTGCGAGTCAAAAACAGCTTTTCCTCCACACTTGCTTGCCTCATGATTGCTTGGATGCAGATAGACAGCCACGCCCAATGCACAGACTCCCTCGGCTCACGAACGAATCTCCGAATGAGTTTACATAGAAGCTTTTTCTTCTTCGCATTGCATGAAGTTGCTCGAGGATGCTTTTCCCCACTATCCTGATATCTTGAGCCGTAGAAATCGGCATTCATCATGCCGCATTCGCAGACAACGAGAAGCAGCTGGAGATATTGCATCTTTACACGAGCATCCTGGCAGCATTTGCACGAACTTTCATGTGGTATCATATCCCCATTACCGAAACATTTAGACTTCCAGTCCACGTGGTCAAAGTATATGTTCATTATCTCCATAAAGCCCATAGAGATAAGACGCTGCTTGAAATCTACTTTGCGATTTCCGCTGAGTAAAATCGATAGAAGAAATAACACATCCACCCGAAATGCCGAAAGATAAGTGGCTTTTAAGAACAAAGGTCGATCCGGGCTTTCGGAAGAAAATCGCAGGTGACTTAAACTGTCTGATAATTCCAAATCGGAGCCAACTACATGATTGCCGGAAAGCATTCTTTGTGAGATAGATTCCATCATTTCCCAATCGTCACGTTCGTGGTCTTGGTAATAATATGACATGATATTGGTTGAAACGAGGAACAAGCTGAAAGAGCTGTCATTGGCAGCTAGATTTGTAAACCAACACTGAGCCTTCAGAACCAGCAGAACGCGCTGGATTGTCAATGAAGAATTATAAATGAGCGCATGGTTGCGATCGATCACATTCTTTATTCGTAAAAGTCGCCTCCTTCGTAGCCTCAACCATTCAATCGACCTGACTTTATCTATCGTCACAGTGAAGAGTAATGAATTAAATACATTTTGTCATTATTAAATAAAGCACGTACTCGGGTTCTCCATCAGTTGCCGATCTCTCGGGTCAACCAAAATGAGTCCAAGAATCCGACAAAAAGAAGCAAATCGATGTGACGGAAGTGAGCGAATGAGTGTATTGAAGTTGGCTGTATGTAATAGCACTTTGATCAGCACTTGCAAAATTTC
Organism: Albugo candida; assembly: GCA_905220665.1. NCBI lineage: Eukaryota > Oomycota > Peronosporomycetes > Albuginales > Albuginaceae > Albugo > Albugo candida. The sequence continues at coordinate 367,689 of CAJNAR010000004.1, forward strand.
ATAGCTTTTAGGCACTTACGAACAGAGCAGAGATCGAATGGATTTTTACGAACAGCAAAGACGAGTTCCAATAGCATAAATACTGGTTGGTATAGTGCGTCGGAGTCCAAAAAATGAAAAATGTATGCAACAAATCCATCCTTTTCACTTAGCCATTCTGATACTTTGACTGACGTCTGACAGAGAGTCAGCAAGATCAACTATCGAGGCAAACAAGACCATGAAGCACCAATGAGGAAGAAATAAAGTCGAAAACGTACAATTGTATACTTCGTGCAAACTTCATTCGAATGATCTTGATTTTGCTGGTAGGGATCCAGGTTCGATGAGGCGAACGGGTTATCCCAAATGGAACGAATATCGTTCCGATTAAGCACATTTCGGTGTAAAATATGTGAGTCATTTGTTGCTGAATTGTTTCTGATTTGATTTTCGGAGCAGCCATTTTCGAAAACACTTTCCGTATGAGCTCGCTTTTTATTTTTCTGACGAATCATAAAAAATGTTCGTAACAAGCATTCAACGCCTCCAAGTAAAATAAACTCCTGGCAAGAAGCATGCACCGGAACTCTGGTTCTTGATTGATGGTCGGAGGAAGCACCTGTTAAATCGATGGAAGATTTGGTGATCACATTGTCAACGTCGACCAGCAAGCTGGTCAATGACATCAAAACGAAGGATGAAGGCATTTCATCCAGAATGTCATAAATGTCTCGAATGAGCCTTAAACAGGAATTAGATAGCTTTTGTCGTGAAATTTCTCTTCCATATGCTAAATCATTGACAGAGTGCGGCCAACTGGAAGAGTTTTCATCGTCCGTTTCGTAAAAGACAACAAGCGGATACCTGGGGGAAGGATTTTCATGCCAGTGAGAATCTGATTTTGGTAGGAATTCTGTTTGAATCACAGCCAGTTCATTTTCGATGGTATATTGCATAAACGAATGAGATAAATCAGCAATCGTCTGCACTTTGATTCGACGTCCACGTAGCTTCCACGATGTTCCTTCCGCAATGTAATGAATTGGTATAACGCTACTACCAGTCTTTTGCATCTCATTGACCAGACGAAACATTGTATACTTCTCCGCCTTGGCATGATTCCTGAGCTTGCTCGAGCTGGCCCTCAAGCTGCAGCGTTCCATTTCGAATGTCCCTCCTTCATTTTATATATAAAGATACATAAACTATGCGATGTGACCATATATAAAACGTTGACTATTTTACAGTAGTGCCATGGATGTGGAAATCACCGCACCGCCGACCGACGGAATTACTTGTGTGCGATACTGCCCAAATAGCAAGAAATCACTCTTGTTAGTATCATCCTGGGATTCCTTCCTCCGTGTATACGATGGAGCGAATCTCCACACGCAAATTGAGCTCGAAACCGCGCTTTTATCATGTTGTTTTGGTGCTACCGATTCCGAAGCATTCACCGGCGGATTGGATGGGACGCTATATCGAGTGGACCTTTCCACGCGAGGAAGAAAATCAATTGGCTCGCACAAAGGCACTATTCGACACGTACACTACACAAATGACTATCATCTCCTCTGTACTGGTGGCTGGGATTCCACGATTCAGTTCTATGACGTGCGGAACAAAGATGCGTTTGTATCGAGTACAAAATGCGATGGAAAAGTATTTGGAATGGATGTGAAAAACCATCTCGCTGTCGTTGCGACCTCAGAACGAAAAGTGAGTGTTTACGATTTGAGGCAATCTAAACAGCCGGTCGAAACGTATGAGTCGCCTTTGAAGTATCAAACGAGATGCATCAGTATTTTTCCATCTTTGGATGGGTACGTTATTGGATCGATTGAAGGACGTGTGGCGCTGGACTTTTTCTCAGATCGACAAAAGGAGGACAGTGACGAGCAAAAGGAAGAAACAAAAGCGACAAAAAAACTCTCCTACGCATTCAAATGTCATCGTACCAAAATCGATCAAGATCAGGTGTTGGTGTATCCAGTGAATGCGATCGCTTTCCATCCTGTGCATGGAACCTTTGCCACTGGAGGATGCGATGGCGTCGTGAACGTGTGGGACGGTCAGAGCAAAAAGCGCATCCATCAGCTGAGTAGTTATCCCACGAGGTACGAACACTTGCATTGTGTGCGATTCTTCATTCATGTTATTGTGATAGTATTGCGGCTATGGATTTCAATTCGGACGGTTCGACTTTGGCGATTGCATCTTCGTACACGTATGAAGAAGGAGAAAAAGAGTACGTTCCCATCGTCACCTCAGCAATATTGCCATTAACATGTGTGATTTTTAGTCACCCCAGCGATGCAATCTTCCTTCATACTGTGCAAGAAGGCGAAGTTCGACCAAAAAAGAAGGCTGTCGCTGCCTAGATGCTTGTGCATGGCAATAGGATCGGACATTAATTTAAATAGAAATACTTTGAATGGCCATGAAATCCTCAACTCGATGCTTTCTATCTCTGGACGATCGTATTCCTGCTTGATTCTTGTAACCGATGATGCGTCCAAGCGTCGGCAGATGAAGAATCGATGATGGAATCTGAAGGAAGACACGGAACAATGTTCATCATGAGCGGAAAGGGAGGTGGGGAACTGACAACTCTGCATCAATTCCAAAACGAAAACGTTTCCGGAATGTCAGGTGCCTATGGATCAATCGCCATACTTACAGATGCTCCCGAATTGATGTGGGTCATCCGCCACCCAGATCATCACTACAAAGCGATTGAGGATGTCCAAATTCAGCAAATCGCTTTCGGGAGATCACATATTCTGATGCTTTCAAATGGAAAAGTGTATTCTTCTGGATCTGGTCGAAAAGCGGCCTATCGAATCCACTTTCTCGGAAAAGTACGAGCCAAAACTCAAGCAATCATTGATGATCAGAATAGGAGGCAGGATGCGCTGATGAAATGCATTACAGAGAAATTCACCTGCAAATTTATTAAAATCGCTGCTGGAGGGTATCACTCTGCTGCCATCACTGAAAATGGGGAATTGTACACTTGGGGACGGAATTTTGAAGGTCAGTTGGGCCACGGAAGACCAGAGCTTCACAAGGATCATTATATTGGAATTGGCTTTTGCGCCTGGCCAAAATACGTCCAGGCATTCTACTCCAAACCTGCTGTGCAAGACGTTTGTTGTGGCGATGCCTTTACAATGGTATTGCTGCGTAGTGGAGCTGTCTATCGATTTGGTGAGCATATGGCTGGAAGCGGGAAGGCGAGAGATTGCAAGGACGAAAACAGCTCTCATCTTTGTATCGTCATTGAGAAAGGATCAGACAATGCGCCATTTTGCAAAATAACCGCTGGATCCAACCATGGTTTATTACTGACACGGAATGGGGAAGCCTTTGCTACTGGTTTCAATACATCTGGTCAGTTGGGAGTTTGTCAGGATCGAGTTCCAGTAGTGATTTTGCACGCCGTCCGAGTTGATTCCACACAGATTTGGAGAGATGTCTTTGCGGGTGGCAACACAAGCGCGGCAATCACAGATGACGGAAAAGTGTTCCTGTGGGGTAGCCATACGTTCTCTGAGTCCGGTCGCCACAAGCCCTCTTGCGCACACAATTGGCGGTGTGTCCCCACAGAAATCAAAGCTCTGCAGTCCGCGTATATCTCAAAGGTGCTATGTGGTCCGAATGGAGTTCTTTTCTTTGCGCCCTCAAATATAATGTCACTTGAGCCTACTTGTGGAGATATCGCCGGAGGATACGAACTGATAATTCGTGGAAGTGGCTTTTCGAGTAGCGAAAGTCTCACCGCTCGGTTCCTTCCACTGACAGAAGGACGGCTTGTGCGTGGAAGTGTGGCTGAATACAATGCTGCATCTGGCACAATACGATGCCAAGTACCGTCATTCAAGGTGCCCGGCCGATTTGCTGTGGAAGTCGCTTTGAACGGGAAAGACTTTACCGGTAATGGGTGCATTTTTGAGGCGTATGAAACACCGAAAATCGTCGGAATGGCAATCGCTGAGACCAGAATCAGTGAAAAGGAGTCTTTTTGGCTCAGAACCGCAGGACCCGTACCAGAGTTCCATCCTCCATTGCTTCGATTGGTGGCAGCTGCAGAAAGTAAACAATCTTTGAAAGGATGGCCTCTTTCGTTGGAATTGGTAGGCAATATCCAGCGAATGGACAAAGAGGAACATCTGGCAATGAATGAAAAGATCTATTTCACTCTTTCAGAATGGAGCCACGTTCAGCTTGACAATTACTCGCCGCCGGGAATGCTGTACAATCTCGAGCTATCTTTCAACAGTGGCGCTCAATTTCAACCCATTCTATGCAACAAGAAAGCCGACAGTGTGGTCGCACAGTCTATTTACATGCATTCCACGCAGATTGAGAGAATCAGTCCGAATGCATTCGTACTCGATCTCTCGCATGAATTTGATGTGATTCTCAGTCATTATGATCCCGTACTCGTAATCACAAGCGCTGAGCTTCGATCTCGAGAGGACATGTGCAAAATCCCACTGCGAGTCGATCGCATGGAGCAATACACACTCAAATGCAGCCTTACTGAAATGGATCAATGGGATATTCCAATAGAAATAGAGTCGGTCGATGGGAAGTTGGCTGCAGCGGAGAGATGGATTCAGCTCTGGTGCCAGAAAGGCATGCAGTGTCTTCCATTTTATATCCATGTTGCCGTGTGCGATCGAAACGTGAGCCTGCCCACAAAATCCATTCAGTCGTCGACAGTTTATGGCATTCTGACCACAGACACTCCGCCGACTATAATGCCGAATTGTGGCCCATTTACCGGAGGAATAAGTGTTCGCATGTACTCGGCATCCTTTCAGTTTATCGCTGATAATGTGAAAATAGCGATAGCGGCAGATGATAGTCGAATTGAAATCGATGCGATTTGCGCCTTTGAATCGAAAAATGCCATATCGAGCCATTATGTCGTCTTCGAGATGCCATCGATCACAGCGCTGGACACGAATGATGGTCAAATAGAAGATGCGAATTCGGCTCTTGCTGGTAAGAAAGAAGTCGTCGTCTCTGTAGCTCTCGATGGGCAGCATTACGCGGAGACAAACGTGGTCTTCACTTATTACAATCCTCCGACACTGCTTGCTTTGGATCCTCGCAAAGTCAAAGCCAGCACAAAGGTGAGACTCACAATAGCGTCAGAATTAGCGCCAACAGAAGCATCTCGAGTGCGTCTTACATCCGAAACAAGCGATATCTGCTTAGTAAGAGCTATATGCAGCACGATTTGTATGATGTTTTACTTATTTTGAACTCAGGTTGTTCCCATTGCGGTGGAAGAAACGTGCGGATCTGTCAGCTTTTTAATGCCCGAGATACCTAACGTGAGCTCTCCCGATAATATTTCAGTTGCTTTTGCACTGAATGGACAACACTTTGTGACCACAATGATGGAAGCGACAGCAATAAGCACTAAAAAAACACAGCCACCTTTGCATGAGAGAACACGACAGACGCAAAACGGGTTGAATCAAGTTCAACCACTTCTTATCTACGAGACATAACGCAAGGACACATGTTGAGGACGCACACTATTTTAGGACATAGATTGGGATTGGTGTGGCGCACATTGCAACCATACAGACCGCAAAAGGAAGAAAAGAGTAAGCACGTTCCCGTGGCTCACATCTATCCTCCTCACTGCTATAGGGAGAGTGTACAATTATTCAGAAGACATGCGATCAAATCTTAATTTTTACTCTATATCATTTACACGGTATACGAGTTTAATTACTCTGAGAGTTGACAGAGCATCGACAGTGTGTAGCATAAGCGCCTATGCTACGGGATATCGAAGCGAGGCGAAGAAGGGTGTTTGTCAACGTATCCGGGATCACGGGATCCATGATCTTAGCTCTTAAGAAAAGGTGACGAAGGTTTTTCGCACTCTCTTCCCTCGTTTTCGTGTCCATTGTCATTGATTCTATGGATGAATTCTGTCCAGTGCAGCATCTTAGGATCAGAATGCTCTATGCGCCTTTGTGATGAGACGGCGTAGAAAACCGCATGTTATTTCTGGAAAGTCACTCATGTGTGGGTACTAAACCTTACTTCTGAGATGTAGAAATCAGGAATACAACCCACATACAATTTACATTATCTACGCTGCTGTTAACAAGAAAAAACTATAATCTTCTACAGAATATATCAATAAAGTATACTTTTGTCAGAATATTTGTGCATATGTTCTGTACACACTCCTTCCTATCCACGTGTATGATGGCCGATTTTTACATGCGCCTCGACCAGCTGCTCGCCATATGTTGACGTCAATTCCAAGCATGATACTCCACCCCACAATTTATCATCATTTCGAAATTTTACTTAAAAAGGAAGAGACATGCGATTTTGGTGTTTAGTACCTCTCTTTCATCAGTTCCTGGCAGCTATCCACGGATTTGGGATCTCATTAGGCGATCTAGATATTGAACTTCCGGATTTTTCTCCAGTAGAAAATGACAGTGGGCTTGAGTCTGCGTTCAACCAAGAAGAGCCGACCGACCCGCTCGTAATTGATGGGCGAAAAAGTATTTTGGAACCATACAGCACAACAGAACCATCGAGGAAGCTTTTCAACAGAACCGATAAAATCTTGGATGTAGCTCCACCTTTAAACATCGACTTGAAGGCAAAGCACGGCCCCATACCGACTAACGAATGGTGGGGTAATGCGCTCACGAACAATATGTCAAGCGACGAATTGGCGGGTGCAATATGGGCGAATCCGTACACACTTCGAATCAACAAAACGCTTCCGTTGGGTATCCAAATCTGTTATTCGTACTTTCATAGGGTTATTGCGCCAAGAGTCAACGGTACCGTCAAATTCTACACCCATAATATCACGAATGATTTGATGTTGTCGGGGAAGGAGCTATCCAAGAAAGCGTACCAGCTTTCCAATTGGACTGAATTTGGCGTGACTTTGCGTATCCAAGGGGCAAGGGGGTACATCGAGTCACATATGGTACAAGGAATGGCGTTTGTGACAAGCAAATATGCAGGAATCACGCCAATAATCATGTCGGAAAACAACATTTCCAGCTTCGAAAGGGACGATGACAAATATATTATAAGCTTCACCAATAAGCTAGTTTGGGTCATGTATCTGATCGGTGACGATAACATCAACTTCACGCAGAAAGATAAGCACACAATCGTCGCCCATCAACCATACAATGGACTCATTCGTGTAGCCGTGTTGCCTAAAAACGCAGATCCCGATACGTATGACGCGTATGCTGGATGTGTTGTACTAGGTGGTCGTATTGATGCGTTTTCCGAATACGATTACGTTTTTGAATGGGAAGTTTCCGGTATTACATGTGGTGCCGCTGGATTGCTTCACTTCTCTTTACCACATCATCGCGAAGTTCTGAGCAGAGACTCTCTGGTGGATTCCGAAATCATACTTTACTCAACTGTTCGTGGTCAAATGGTCGGACAAATTGGCAGGGTTGAACAAGGCTCTCGATACGTTGTGTGGAAGATGCTTGAAACTGGCGTGCTCCCCAAGATCGGATTCATGCCCGATTGTGAGATCTCGTCCAAAGTTGTCGACGATACAAAGCTTTTGAAACTCCTGAAACTTGATATCGACGAGGATTACGCATCGCAAATGACGAGAGGGCTTTACTTCAATGGGAAAAAATACCAAAAGTATGCTGGTTTATGCTTGATGGCAAACGATTCAAAAATTGTGAAGGGAGATAAATCCTTGCTCAAGAAGTGTCTGATCAAGCTGAAACAGTTGTTAATACCATTCGCCTCCAACAATATTTCCTTCCCACTCGTATACGACACAGTGTATGGCGGCATCATCTCCAGCGAAGGATTGAACAAATCCAATCCTTATGCCGATTTTGGTAACAGTCTCTACAACGATCACCATTTCCACTTTCCATATTATTTGTATGCAGCAGCTGTTCTACGATTGCTTGATCCTGATTATCCGATTGAGTTTGATGAGATGTTCTGGACGCTCTTGCGAGATTACGCGAATCCAAGCATTCTCGATCCATATTTTCCTGCATTCCGATCGTTCAACTTTTTCATTGGATACTCATATGCGCGTGGTGCAACGCTGTTGGAAGACGGAAAAGATGAGGAAAGCTCGTCTGAAGATCTGAATTCGCTGTACGCAATACTGCTTTGGGGTATGGTCACAAAACGGGAAAATGTTGAGAAGCTGGGTTATCTGATGCTGCAAATCAACACGCGTGTAATTAACACATACTTTTTGATGAAATCGGACAATACGGTGCACCCTCCTGCGTATGTGGACAATCGTGTCGTTGGTATCTACTTTGACAACAAATGCGAGTACAGGACGTGGTTTTCCCCCGAAGTGTACACTTTCCACGGCATTCAGATGATTCCAGCAACACCAATGTTGACGCGTGCTCGTTCACTGGAGTTTGTAAGAGAAGAATGGCACGACATTCTATCCAAACAAGACATTATCGTCAAGAAGGAACTCACAAATCCGTGGATATCGTTGCTAAATGTGAATTACGCAAGACTCAACCGAAAATCTGCAATAAAAATTTTGCAGATATGTGAATTAGATGATGGACTCGCACGTTCTTGGGCAATTTACATGGCTGCTACCGGGGGCCCCACTTCCTGTGAAGAGCCTCGTGAGACGTCATAATCGATACACTAGGTGAGTAGAAAGTCGTAGGATGAGGTCAATCTGATTGTCCATGGAATTGTTAGTCAGTCAAGCCGACTTCAAGAGTCGTTATATTGCGTTGCCATTGTGTGTTTGAATTGATGTTGGTGTTTGCATGATTTTATCAATAAAAAGTATTCTGAATCTTGCAGCCAGATTTTTGTTAACAGGTATCCCACGGGTGATGCCGAGTCGATTGTCAAGCTTTCCAATTCCATCTTTATCTTGTTTTCTGAAAATCCATCCACCAGTCCACATATAGCTTGCAGTACAAAAAAGCGTCGTTGTAGATTGATCCAGATTCATGATAAACTGTTCATATGACTTGAGTTCTAGGGCCTTCACCTTCAGGTATCCGAATCGATTGACACCCAGAAAAGCACCTGATAACTCACTTTGGAATCCCCACACGTTAATTTCAGAATCCACGGAAAATGCCCGAAAGGTGCAGCCATCTGAAATAACATCAGCACTAAAACGCTCTCATGAAACTGACATTGATATACAGGCCAACATTCATACCTCAACAATGGTTCTCCTCCAACATCTTGCAAAAAAGCCTTGGTCGAGAGCTCTTGCAAAGCACATCGAAAGCTGTAAATGGGATGATCAGTCTTTGATCCCAGCAAACGTTTGGATTGTAAAGCTACTATTCTCATGTCGTCATTTGTGCGATCCACTTTATCATCAATTCGATCCAGCTGTTTATTCTGGGTGTCAAGAGCATAACCCATCGCCAATGAAGCATGTTTGAGTTCCTCAAGACTCGGTGCTAGCGCTGATAAATAAGCTTCGTGTACATCAACCATTCCGAAATTCGATTTGGTATCCTTCTTTACATCCGCTTCTTTGTTTGTCATTCTTTCACAAATTTCTTCGTTCTCAGATTTCCATTTATTGGAGCTGAGTGCTGGTGTGTCATGTTTACTTCGGTAATGTGTCATAAGAAGCAAATCAGATCCAAACGCAATCTTACACTCGGGACAGATAAAACCCATTGTGATCTGAACAAAACGAATAAAAAAAATTCCGGGTACACAGTGATGAGATTGCTATACTTTGTTTTCCGCTGTTTTGACGCTCCGAGTGCCCGAGTCCACGAATCGATTATAAAGCCAGCCTGACCACGCCATACCGCTATGAAATGAGAGTGAATATCAATTTATTTTCACTTGTGCGTTTTTCTACCGTATGATACGTTTGGACGTATCGATCGCGCTCTGAGCTTGGTCAAGGTCTCGTTCGGTCTGATCGAGTTGTTCTGTATCGAGAACGCTATGAAATTCTATCTACTGGAAGAGGTATAGTATAATTACTTGCCTGATTGCAAAGATATCATTTCTGAAGTTCCACATGCTATCTCTAAAGTCTCTGAAATCTGTCGCAGTGATTCTTTGTGACGATTTTCCCATTCATTCTTTCCGTTTACGGATTCCATCTTCAATGTGCTTTCAGTGCGCAAAATGTGGGCAACATTAATATAATTCAATTTAAGGTGCCGTGGTACACGCTATTTGCACATTTAATGAGATCTTGTCTTATAATCGGTCTTGAAAATGTAGCAAAAATTAAGTCGTTCCATTCATATCTTATTTTACACTTGAAACATGTGAAATTTGATGAAAAGAACAGCTCAAACTGCCACAAAATTGGCTGCTAATGAGTTTTCAGGCGTTGGTGCTAGTATAAGGGACACACGAAATGTCGCCTTCTTTCCTGATGGCTTCCAATAATAACCAAACACGACCTCTATCGACTATACAGCTTTGTCATAATGACTTCAGTGCCTGCTCGCTATCATGTCACAGCGCAACGATTGCGCGATGCTGTTACATACCTCCTTGTAATAAGGTCGCGAAGGGATGCGCCATCATGAGAATCTACAGCGAAAGCCGCCAGGAGGCCACCGGTCATCCTAACGACAAAATTCAATCATTTACGTCTCTTGATTTTTTTACAGCGTCTACTATCAAACACAGTATGAAGGTCAATATCTTGCTCCTACTGATATCGCTGATGTGGCATTCACATAGGCGAGTTAATAATGCCATTGACTCGTCTTCTCCACCCAGCTACACAGAGCTAGTAGTGAAATTAGTTGACGTATTGAGGTTGAAGAGAATGTGATGTAGGACGCTGAATGTGAAGCTTGACGCAAAATTCTTTTTTCTCTATAAATAAAAGCAGAACAATGCAGTAGGCTTGCTTCCATGCATGCTAATGGACTATTCGACTACAAGCTGTTCAGACTGGCACACGACGATCCACTGATAAACTGAGCCTTCGTGACATTGCAATCTCTGAACTTTCCATCAAATATCGGAAAATGCGCTTCTCGCTGAGCCCCGCACGCGTCAGCATAGCAGCTCGCTCGCAAGGTTTGAGCCACCGTACTTTTCTCCGGCGTACACTCACTCCGCGTTTTGCTTTAACCCTATCGATATGCACTCGTTTGCTCTTCTTCACTTTTTCCCGCCCACATTCCCATTCATTTTGACCCGCATCTGCTTCATTTACCGTCGTCTTCCAAACACACTTTGGTTTACGTGCCAAGCCGACAGAAGGACCCCCATGTTTCGGAATCGCGCTACCTCCAAGTGCCACTCCAAACTCATACACTGTGATCGTAGACCATCGCACGCATTTCGTCATTTCCGTTTGTAAATGCTTTTCCTTACTTGTGGTTGTTCTTTTTCGTGAATGAAAGTTTTCGGAATTCAGAGAGGGAAGGGGAGGGGGGAATCTCTCCTTTTTTTTATTACTTCTCTGTGTCTCAATACACAAAATGAAAGCATTTTGATTGGAAAAGCACCTGGCCAAACCCACGTTAACTACTGGGCTATTGAGACGACTGACAAGAGCACATACCGTACTGACTTGATTGGAAGTCGAACTCCCGAATTTTTACTTGTTAGACCTAGGAATAGCTCGAGGATATCGTGAAATTACCGGTTATAATGAAGTAATACGGTAGGGGCGCAGCGCTTTGCGCGCTCACTAACGCCGGCGACTCCGTCAACCCTTACCCTTTGGATTGAATTGCGTTACCCTACCAAAACGGTAGCCAATAACATCAATCACAAGCTGAGTTACAACCAATCGACATCTTGCGCGGGAAAAGGTGTTCCAATCATACACATGTCGCGAGCAAATGCATAAGACATTCCTCGTGGCACATACCGTCGTAAAAGAGTTGCCACTGTCCGCATAATATTTATGTGGCTCAGAAAAGTGTAGAAAGAAGGACGACAGATGGTTGACTTTAATCTAATTTTACGTAAGGGACAAGTCTTAGATATTGAGAGGTAAGGAAACAAACGCGACCGGTGTGGAGACAGTAGTGAACATACGTAGAGTAACACTTGAATGGCATTTCGACAATAATCCATCATTCTAATGCAATACCTCACTGCAGTAATTCTGCAAATCAACATCATTTTCATCCAATCATGATTACATCTGACCTCCTTTCACATGTGACTGGATGAAAAGAGGACATGCAGTCGCTGCTAGATAAATTCTATGTATACTCTTTTTGTCCAATCCCTATGATATGATACATGAGTTTCATGGCTTCTGACTGGATAAAAAGAATCGGAATGAATCGAGGAAAATATTATCGCAATAAATATGGAGGAAAAAGTCGCCATCACAGTGGGAATCCGCGCAGTAGTCGAGAAAGCGAAGAAGATCATCATGAGCACCACACCGGAACTAAACGCACACTATCAAATACAACCACCAACCAATCGCAAAATTGGCAGCAATTATCAAATCTCTTGAAATCAATCGATCATAAGAGCTATGGCGCGTATCACGAACTCGAAAAAAACTTTGAATTTGAGATTTCAAATCAAAATCAGTACCTCTCCGAATTTGACAGCAAAGAGCACCATCCGTTAGCGTTCACACTGTATTTCGATCACATACAAGGCGACGCGTACGCAAACCCGTCACGAGCTCATGTCAGAATACCTGCATTCATAGCTTCTATACCGAAAGCCCTTTATAAAACAAATACACGAAATATGGCTGTTTGTGATTATCTCACACGACAATTTCACAATGCCGCTCGCCAAGCCGGTGCCGATGCAAAAGCTTCTTCTTCTTCGTGGCATAGTGCAAAGGGTGGCGATATAAGTATATTCAATCCAAGTCAACACGTTCTGGAGAGAACTGCAGTTGCTATAGAAAACGATGGAACAGTCGAAGCGAGATTTCAAATCAATTTACCTGCTCGAGGGCGCTCTATTTGTGGTGAATGGGCTCGCAGTATTCTCGTTGAGACACTCCCAACTCTCATCTACCAGGCATTCGTTTTCGCTAATATGGATGCTTCTCATGTGTCCGCTCATGTAAACTCTGTCGAAGATCAGGAGGCTTTAAGGAGTCAGCTGTCAGCAGCAGAATTAGTCGCGTTTGTTCGAAATGGCGCCATTCTTCCACGTCAGGTATTTACTTCATTGTTGTCACTAGACGAAAAAACTGTAATGAGATGCGTGTAGAGTGGCTGCTCGGATCTTCCATTGGATGTCGATACAGCCATTCCCTTTACATCACCGCCTTCCATGGAGATATCGTTTGAGCTACCGAATTGTGGGAAGATCACTGGAATGGGAATTCCCAAAGGTGTGACCTTATTCGTTGGAGGCGGCTACCATGGAAAATCAACTGTTTTGAAGGCATTGGAAGTCGGTGTTTACAATCACATTCCGTTGGATGGGCGTGAGTTTGTGGTGATCGATGAAAATGCTGTTAAAATCCGGTCGGAAGATGCCCGAAGCATCGTGAATTGTGATATTCGTCCATTTATCAATAATTTGCCATTCAATCAGGACACGAGCTCTTTCTCAACCAAGGATGCTTCTGGGTCAACATCGCAGGCCGCTTTTATCATGGAAGCGCTCGAAGTCGGTGCCTCGACCTTACTTATTGACGAGGATACTTGTGCGACAAACTTTATGATTCGAGATTGGAAGATGCAGCAATTGGTCACTTCTGACAAAGAGCCCATCACTCCATTTATATCCAAAGTGCGCTCCTTGTTCACTCTTCATGACGTCTCCACGATTCTTGTGATCGGAGGAGCTGGGGATTATTTCTCCGTGGCAGATCAAGTTATAATGATGGATTCATATCGTCCTATTGATGTGACAGAGCGAGCCAAAAAGATCGCCCAAGACCAGTGTCAAATATCTCAGTCAAAGAAATTCGGAAGCATTACTCATCGAATCCCTTCTTCACATGGATTTCGACCAAATGGGAAGATTCTTACAAGAACGCTCCATCGGATCCAATTCGGCAGTGTACGTCCTCTATCTGACGCAACGAGAATTTGCGATAATGCTTGATGAAGGTGGATCTGGAGCTAGGAGCACTTGAGCAACTTGTCGAAATTGGACAGACGCGAGCGATCGCCGACACCATAGTCACACTATCGTCCTGGATGGATGGCCAGCGCACACTCAATGTACGATCTCGTCTTGCTTTAAAAAGCGACACTTTTGAACGTTCGTTATGTAGCAATTACTTGAAAGCTTTGAGGAAGAAGCAGAAAAGAATCAATCGCTCGATTTCGTCAGTTCTCTGAGAAAGCCTGGATTCTACACGCGACCCCGACGACTTGAGGTATGTGGATCGTCCCACCTCGATAGTGATTCTCTTATCATTTTTCTGTAGCTCGCAGCAGCGATCAATCGTCTCCGAACTGCGGCGTTTCAGCAGCAAAGATGTGAATAAGAAGCGAAAGCGATGAGGAAAATCGATTGTATTGAAACGACTCGTAATAGATTCCATCTTTCGCTTTGTGGCCGGGTTCATCGCCTTCTATTTTTATCGAGAGCAAAGCCTGATGCTCCAATGTCTGCTGAAGCAAGTCAAAAGACATTGGGTCCGCTAATTGCACTATTGCGAACTCATGACAGAAGGATGGCGATACCTGAGGAGGAAAAGATCAAAGCTTTGTTGAAGTATGATATCGAAGCTTCCAAGATGCTTGAGGCCTCAGATGGTAATGAAGGACTTCCTTCTGGGCTAATGGAGCTGGCACTACAGCAAGGGAATGATCACTTGGAGCCAAACTATAAGAAGGTAGAAAGCTCGCATGAGGAGCACCAACACGTGGAAACGCTTAGAGGCAAACTACGTCGACGGAATGAACTTCTCGATGTCATTTTTCGGGCGTATTATCACGATGTTATTGTGGTGAAGGAAGAGCTTCGACGTCATCAATCGATCTCAATCTCTTCGCATCCTTCCGCTTTAAAAACGTTTATGCGGAGTAAAATGATCACAGAAGCCTTCAAACAGAACGGATTGGCATCGATTGACGCTCACAATATCACATCAGAATCGTTTTTATCATCCATTCCGTCTGTCGATTTGCGTGCTGTATTACCTCTCTTTGCGCCTGCCGACTGCAAGCTCAAAGTGAATCCTTGCGATCTGTGTGGAGGAACTATCGAATTGTTACATGGAGAGGTACATCGCTGTTCTCATTATGTTTTTCGGAGGCTTACAATTCTAATAGACAAATGAAGTGATGCGATTGCGGGAAGAGAGTGAACGAGCAAAAGAACAAGCGCGAGAATGGCGTGAGAGTGCAAATTGTGAATCGAGTGAGAAAAGAGAGCTCAAAAGCCTCACTGAAGTTTTGGAAAAAAGCAGCAAATCTTTCAAAAAGAAGGCACAAATTGCAATCGAACAAGTACACACTTTGGAAGAGCGCGATCAACGGCAGAAAACACATATCAATGAGCTCTGTAAGCAGCTCGAACGCGCGATAATTGACCACGAAACACTGAAGAAAGACTTTGAACGAATTTCGCGTGAATATGACAAGACTATGATGCTTTTGGAGGGAGAAAGCGCCGAATTGGAAATATTGAAAAGGGAGACAGAGCGACGTGCAGCGCAGTACGCACAGCTCCAAAGCGAGCACAATGCACAAGGTTTGTCGCTTTCCATATGACACGATGGAGCCTCATTTAATTCGTTTTGGGTGTCAGGCTTCCAGTACCGAACGTCACTGCAGACATTAGAAAGTGTCAGTAACACATTACGCGACACAGAAAAGCGTTTGGCGGAGAAGGAGAAATTTGCTCAGGACGCAGAAAAATCCCTCGAAATCGCTCAAAGAAATGTCGGGAATTTGACGTCACAGACTGAGGAACTCGAACGAGCGCTGAAGGAAAATTTTCAAAGTCGTCAATTTCTGTATGGAGAGAATACCAAATACAAGCGGAGATTGGACGTCTTGCAAAATAACTTGAAGAAGCTTGGAATCTCCAAGACCCATGACGATAAGGTTGATATAGTAACGTGGAATGTTGAGGGCTCTATGGAGGTAGACATGCTCGAGCAGGCTGTCACATCACGGATAGCTCGCTTGAAAGCAGACGATCAAAGCCAATTCACTTTGAATAAGTTTGAAACAATCGATCAGGGAGCGAAAGAAGATGCTGACGATGAGAATTTCCGGGCGTACTGCAACCAGCTCGAAGGCTATCTAGCAGAAATTGATACATTGCGAATAGCTCATCAAGACCATCAGAAAATCATCCGTGTAGGTCGCTGGAGCTTTGAAGGAGGTTGACTGACCATCGCACTTTTAGGATCTCGAGCAAAGCAAGGAAGCTCTTCAAAGCCGCTTGGACGAGAACATAAGCGTCAATGAATCACTCACTGCGAGGTATACTTTGTGACGTATTCCAATTCCATCTCAAAGTATTTTGAAGTGTCAACACTTTGAACGTTCGACTCGAGCAAGAAAGTGCCTCTTTGAGCCAACTTGGAGAGAAATTACAGCTGACGGTTCGTTCCTCGCGAATCAATACTTTACCTGACATTATGTGGGCAGATTACCGATTCCACGCGTGAAAATGAGTATGATTCTGCAAGGCTTTGCATCGTCGATCAGTTTTTGCGATCGATGTGTCAGCAACTGTACGGACTCACGCAGAATGCTCAGCTTCTCAAACCGATCAGTTTTGAAAAGCCCAACTTCGAGGAGAAGATTGACGCGCTGACTTTGAACGACTCGAAAGGAAGACAATTTACAGGGCTGACGCCGGAGCTTCTCCAACGTAAACGAGAGCTTCGGAAGAAGGTCGTATACGAGAAAGCGTTAACGCAGTTTCGTCATAATTGCTCGAGTTTTGCTCAAGTAATTGCGTTGGAGCTCAATAAGCTGAAGGAAAGCCATACCCAGTTGAATCAGTTGCTGAGAAATACAACGCTCAAGCTCGAGGACGCCAAGAAAGCCACAAATGAAGTTGAGAGCAAGTTACTTCGGCGCTGGCGAGAATATGAAATGGAGGTTCTGAAGCGCGAAAATCTTCAGAAAGAGCTGGAATCGGTCGTAGGAAAGCTGGAGGAGATAACCCGACGTCGAGATATCGAATGGAAGGATCACATTGTGCTGAAACAGCAGCACCAGAAGCTTCAAGAGAACCACACGCTTCTCGTTGCATCCATTGCAAAGTCGAATAAAGCTCTGGAAAAGAGTTCGGCTTCGAAGAATAAAGTACTTTGGAAAAAAGTCATTGAAAGAATGACTGACACGTTCTCTGTTTAGGCAAAAGAAAAGCTTCAGGCGCTCCAACGTACGGCAAACAAGCTCACAAGTGAGTATGATCGAGTACAAAAAGCCCTGAAAATGATTGAGGATGAAGCAGCGTACAAGCAGCTGACAAATCGAAGTGTGGAGACTGATACTATGGTTCGATCCGCCGACAAAACGATGCAAACGGATGCTTGGAAGCCTGAAGGCTTAGTTCTACGGCAACGTAATTCGATCAATCAAACACCACAACGATATCTCGGCAACACAACTATGCTAATTGCGTATCCCACAAATCGATCGACTTTGATTGATGTCGATACATACATCAATACGTCCCGAATGAGAGACACTATCAGCATCAATGCATCCGATCCGTGGCCCTCATCGACCAGTTCACGTCCATTGACAGCCATTTGCACTTCATCGACCCGAAACGAGCTGTCAAAAATGCGGTCTCAATCACAATTCAAACCGCGTGGCATTTCCAAAAGCAGGATCTAGAAACGGAATATATACTTCATCCCATCAGCTGGTCCTATTGTCCGGTTGAATCTCTACTGGTCGTGTCAAACACTGTATAGCCTTCCATTCTTCATCGGGAAATATGCGAATCAGTTGGGGGTCTTCAATGGTAATCAGAGCTTTCTCATAAATGGCAAAGCGTTTCGCAAACGCGATACAATCGGGACACATGACTCGGTCCACCACCAAGATGATCGCCTGCCAGTACTGTGAATGTGTGCAAGCTTTCCTGCTCAGTTTCTCTCGAACATCCATCAACTTTTGCTTTTCGGCATGACACCAATAAAATGGAAAACTTCGTGAATTCAGCTGTGGAAATGCGCTTTTCCGTCGCCCTTCCAGCACGTATGTATGCCCAATCAATTCCACATGATTCGCAACCATCATTGCCAGTTTTTTTTGCGGAAGATATCCATTCTCAGTGCCCCATGCGCCAAATCCGCTTTTCGCTATTCCGCAAAGCAAAGACTGAAGCAATTCTTCCTCACAGTTTAAGGGTTCAATGAGGTTCTTCGAATGGAACTTGGAGCCGAATTGGAGGCTTTGTTTGGCAGCAAAGCAGGTGGATACTTTTGCGGATGAAGTAAATTTGGAAGCATCTGCGGATTGTTTGGACAAGTATGATAAATAGCTGTCAAATAGGTTGATCTGTTCGCTGTGATCGAGTGTGAAAAACACCTCTGCTTGTTTGCTCGTAAGAAAGCTTTGAAATGTGTAATATTGCGTCATTTCGTGCGTTGGAAATGGCACAGATGCTATTATCGCGTAAATAGCGTTAATAGTACGTCAACTATAGTATCCTTTCACAATAGATTGAAAGCCTTATTCAATTACGTAAATAACCAGTTTGCATCATGACCGCTGAAAATGGCAATTTGACTGCCACTGTACGCATCAAACAGCGCGATGGAATAGCAGAATTCGCGTCAGCTTGCTTCAAGTGGATACCCATCGACCCTTCTACCTCTCACTCACAGCAATCGAATCAGATTCTCGTTCCCTGGGCGCATGTACAAGATCAACAAGTATCATCGATCACAAGCCCCAAAGCAATGATTCGTCTTCGGCTGACCACAAACGCCACACTCGTTATGGAATTTATCAGCGACAAAGGATTACAAGAGGCATTTCAAACACGTGAGAAAGCGAAGACGTTCATAGTTCATGCGCTCGCGAGGGCGGGCCGCGGACCATCATTGGCTTCCGATCAAAGTCTCCATCGAGCTCTATTGGGCAATTCTTTAGAAATCAAGCAGCGTGCAGCGCTATTAGCTTCCGATACGAATCTCAAGCGACAACACACTGAAATGGTGAATCAAGGACTCATTTCCGAGGAGGATTTCTGGCAGGCGCGGCGGCATTTACTCGCGATCGAGGCAAGCAAACGTCAGAAAACCGGCAAAACTTCATCTCTTCTCACCGACTTGGCAGGAAAGAATGAATCTGGAGGAAATGTTGTTAAATACAATCTGAATGCCGAGGTAATCCATCAGATTTTCGTGCAGTATCCATCCATCCATCTCGCGTATCAAGATCAAGTGCCCGACAAATTATCGGAAACTGAATTTTGGAGTGCGTTTTTCAAATCAAAGTACTTTCATCGCGATAGGAAGGCTGGACACGAGGATTTATTCACAAAATATGAAGAAAAAGAGCAAGAAATGGGGAAATTGGCGACAGTGTGCGGCCCCGTCGACCCGCTCATCGACCTCGTGACAACGGCTAAAGACCAAACTATACAACTTTTCTCGCGTGAGGAGCATGAGAAAGACGGGAAAA
The DNA here is from genome assembly GCA_905220665.1 of Albugo candida. Taxonomy (NCBI): domain Eukaryota; phylum Oomycota; class Peronosporomycetes; order Albuginales; family Albuginaceae; genus Albugo; species Albugo candida. The sequence goes on from CAJNAR010000004.1 coordinate 387,233, forward strand.
TGACCATTGCAAAGTTTAATCGGCACAGCGCGTACGTTTTGGATCCATCTCACGCGACCCCGCTTGCACCTCAATCAGAATCACACCAAGCTCCTGTTAAACCTGTGTTTCACGACAACATTCAAGAAGCTGTGCTGCTCGATGATCTCAGAGATAACAAGTCGCCCGCGTACGATCCACTTCGACTTGACGATGTATCTCGATACTTTATGCGCAATTCTGCAACAGCCCAAAAGCAAACTTCACCCAAACGGCTCCTCCATGCGCAAACTCAGTTCCAAGAAGCTTGTAAAAGACCATTTATCCTCGAAAGAGCTTTTCCTTCCTCCTCGATCGCGTTGGAAATCGTCAATGAAGTCGTTTCTCGTTCCACCAATGAGTCCATGGACACAAATGGCGACCAAGTGCTGGCGAAAGGCGCTTTAGCCGCTGATTTGATCCCCAATGACTTCAAAAAACAAGTCATCACGCAGTTTCACGATGTTTGCGAGCTGTTACGCCACTTTTTAGCGTTCAAAAACAAAGCTGCCAACTCGGACGACCATCAAATCGCTCAAAAATTAGAGAGAATTGTCGAGAAAATGGGCTCCAAGTACGATGAACTTGTCAAAATCCGCGAGGCGCTTCCACCACACGAAAAGAATCTTTTGGCGCCACTTCTAAAACCCTTTGACGATCAACTCAATTTAGCATTCATTTAGCTTTTTGTATTGAGAATGAGACGTTTTCAGTCTATTTAAAGCGGTGCGAGCTCACGACTTCGGCCTGGATGCAGTACGAATGGCAAAGGCTTCACCAACTGAATAACGAATGGAGAAATGACAACATGTGGATGTCCACGGGTCGATCCGAGCTACAAACAGAAACACAAGCTACTCGCAAGCCAAAGTACAGACCTCCCGTGAGACTTGATCCTGTCGAAAACGCTGAGCCTCGAACCAAGCTTGAAACTGTCAAGGTGCAAAAATCCATCGAATGTAATGTCAAACTCATTCTCATTGCGTTAGATCCAAGCGGTGATACGCGGCTATCTATGTCGGAAACAGCTCCCATTGAGCGCTGAAGAGCCGACTGCAAGACGCGCTGTACGACGACTGCATCTGCCTTTGCTGTCTCGAAACACGAGCTCAAAGAGGACGTTGCGTCCACGAAGATGTCTGCACATCCAAACGAACGATTCAAAAAAGTCCCACACGCGTGTTGTCGCCACTGTCTCCTCAGCCGAAATGAAAAACGTTTGTTTGCAATCGCAAAAGAGATCGGATCGACTTTGGATCAAATATCGAGCAGGAAATGACTCATTTCGCCGTCTTCATACGCTTTTGGTCGATCAATTGAACGCTCCGGAAAACCTTTCCGTTTGTGTGAATTCTGAGCAAAGAGGAGACTTTTTTTTAGCGCGAAAAGCTCAACAACGAAGCTGTCAAGTCTTCCCCGCAGCCTCACGCCGGACCGCTCCTTTGGAAAGGCTTTGCACTCGGAAGAATGTTTCGGGACCACAGACAGAATCCTACGACACGTTCTACGACATTGATTATGGCGCTTCCACACACATTCGGACACACTTGATCATTACACGACCCATTCCCGCTCCAAATCGAATTGTCCAGGAAACTGCGCGTGTCGTAATGATACAAAAACTTTCATGGGAGTGGTCGGCTCCATTGTTTTCTCCAGTCAGAACCACGCGACCTCAACGTCCTATGTTGGAGATCAAAACTCTCGAGAGACCAATTTACAAGCGCGTTAGACGTCTGAAGCCACCAGAACGCATTCCACAACCTTTTGCTTTTGTGACGATCCCAATTCGAAATTCCCCCGCTCGATGCATTGGTCGCAGTCAAGCCGGCCAGCTTCCTTCCAGACAGAAGATTCCACTGGATATCCTTCCAGTACATCAGACGCATACGCATTGTGTCCATACACCTCAGCTGGCGCCTGCAATCATGCTGAAAAGAGGTACAATGCTTTTTGAGAAGAGCTCATTTCGGGTCCATACTTTTGGTTTTGTGGCATCCGGAAACACATTTTCTGTGGTGAGTGACGTATCTCTCTCTCATTCGCATCAAATTCAGTTTCGTTGGTTCGTAGCGTCCGCCACATATCGCTGGTATTTTCAATCGGCCAAGTGAATGGAATGCGTCGTGGGTTCAAAGCCCAAGTACTCAGCTTCTACACTCTATTTCCGTCCAAAGCGAACCAAAACCAAACCCAACGCCTGACATCGAAGCGCTCATGAGCTTTTGCCGACATGGGAAGCTCCAAGAATTTGAGCGTGTACGTGATCTCTTTCTTCTTCTCGATCCTCACAGCTCGTCGCAGTGGATCCATACGATTTCGATGGACGCAAAAGATTCGGCCGGCAACACTTTTCTTGCTATTGCGTGTCAAAACAATCAAAAGAGAATTGCGAGACTTTTACTTCACAATGGCGCCGATATAAATGCTCAAAATGTACGTGTTTCGAATTCACATACGAAAGCTAACGACGCGGAACGAAGGGCAATGGGAATACGGCGCTGCATTATTGCTACGAGTACGCGTTTGACGATCTCACGGCGTATCTTTACGCGAAAGGAGCAAGGGACGATATTGTAAACGCACAAGGCCTTACCTGTTGTCAAGGATTATCTATACGCTAGTCGTACAGATGATGGAGAGTCCATAGAAGCACCGAAGCGCCCGCGTACAAGCAAAAGACAGCAAAGCCGTAGCCATTCCCGAGCTCATACGCTCGATGAAGGATTTTGGTGCTCTAAACAATTGTGTGAGATTTATATGGAGGATGAAGATGAGATACCTGCTGGAGATTGAGTTGCGTGGACTGCGCATGCTGATGAATCAGACTGATATCCGCTTGCTGGTCCAAGATTTTCGATGAAAATTGACTCATGAGTTGGGAGATTTCTGTCATTTTCGTCTCCATTTTTCTACAATTTCGCTTATTCGATGGAGATACATGGAGACGAAGCGTACCTGGCGTCTTCGAGGCTCTCTTCAAAGTGTTGATGAAGAAATTGGTTCTCTTGCTGAAGCTGTTGGCGATCATTTGACATGCGCGGAGACTGCGACTCGGACGCGAAAGATCGCTTTGGAGACGCGATTTCAGCGATAGGTGCACGAGGAAGAGGCTTTTTATCGATTGGGATGTCCATAGAAGCAATTCGAATTTGCTCTTCATACGGCAGCAAGCTAAAAACAAGCACGAGGAGAAGGATGAGACGTTGGAATTCACGGTACTTACCGTCCTGAAGTCAAAATTACATGAATGGATCGGCTTTTTTGCATCATTTTGGTGACATTTGTAATGCTTTGGAGACGCTTTGGTTGCAATAGCGCATGAGTGCTTCAATTACTGAGAATGTAAACTTACTTGGAGTAAGTATGTGACGATCTGATGCTGATGCTCTTCGACACTTTGCGAAGACACAGAAGCGATGCAATCCTTAAGCTTATCGATACTTTCACCGCATAAACGCACCATTTCCATGATTTCCTGCGTATCATTGTCAAATGGGAGATCTAGCATTCGGTCGAGATGGAGCACCTCATCGATGACATCGCGCTCCTCTTCCGTCATGAGGTCGTCTGACGCAAAAGCACTGAGATGATGACGTGGATCCAAGTAGGGACGAATAGATTGACGCAAAATGGTCTCCATGTCGCTTATTTGCCGTTTCTGTAGCCGTAATGAGAGCTATAAAATACGTTTCTTTATGATGTTACTTTGCGTACTATTTCTTGCGCTCTGGAGTGAAAACAGTGCAATTTTTGCATTGGTATCGAGCGATTGGCTTTTTCTGCGTTCTTCAATCCATGTTTGAGTTTACGAGACGTAAGAACAGCTCCAGAATGCGCTGTAGAACGCGCAAATGTCGCGATAATCGAATGAAATGATTCCGTTCGTTCCATTTGACGTACTTATCCTTCTAATTGGTCAAAAGTACATATTAATATCCAATCTTTTTACGTTAATATCGCATATCTGCATCTTTATTACCCAATCTGTTGCATCGTATTCTTCACGTAGCCGAAACATATCGTTACGTAACTCGTGGTGCTTCATGGAAGCGTTTGCGTACATTCGTGACCATTTCATCAAAAGTAAGACTGTTACCATCGAAAATGACGATATTGTGTGCGTCGGTCTCAACGGCGAAGAGATAAAACGCTTCCCAAAGCATATTCCTACTGCATTTCACTCCAAAACGTCAAAAAAACCGTACGATTTACTCGCAATTGTGACCTGTTTCAAGTACGCGACGCTCCCATTCGGCGAATATGTCACTAAATGCCGCGCTGAAAAAGCCGGAATGGTTTCCACCGTCGATAAAAAGGAGCTTATCGCATTTCTAAAAGGCGATATCGATACTTCCGCTCAAATTCACTCACTCGAAACAGACGCAATACCGCCGGAAAAAAGCCCACAGATTCAACCCAAAGAGACCGGTAGCCCCTCTAAACGCCAGAAAACCGAATCAGAAGGCGATACCGACCGCGAAACACTGATTTCTGCCAAAATTGACGACCAAAAAAGCGCAATAGATCCACAAAATGTATCTGATAAAGTGATGCAACGCATTTTCGCCAAAGAACGAACATTCAGAAATCGTACCAATATGCTGAATGCTCCCTCAAAGGCGCGTAAAAGCGCTACGAAACAGAAGCTCAGGCTTATATTTGCTCGTAGGCCTTTGATAACCTTTTGAAAACAGTCGAAGCAGTCAATGCGGAAATTAAGGAACGAATGGAGAAGGCCACCAAAGCGTCTTTGATTGCGCCTGTTACACGAAATGAGCAAATTCCATTGTCAGTGTCTATGCGCGAGCGAATAAAAGGCATTTTTAATGACACAATTCTTCCATTCCGCGTCTTATGCTCGCTGTAGGAACTCCAATAATCGTTGTTCCAGCTGGATACTCCGACTTGTTTACAATGTACAACGTCAAAGACTTTCTTCAGAACGGCGTGTATGTGCCTATCCATCAGAAAAAGGATCAAGGACTTCGCAAAGACCAAGCGTTTACAATCGTAAAAGAGTACAACGGCGAAGAATTCAAATTTAAAGTCGTCGACAGTGTGAATCGATTCCGAGACAAAGAATGGTACGCTCATTATTCCCTTCCAACATTCATTGAGCGAATCTGTAGGAGCTGTGTGGTGGGCGTCCTGGTCTCGGGCCAAACGTGGCAATTTAAAGGGTGGAAATGGGCCTTCCCTCTCCAAGTGTTTAAGCGCGTATGCGGCATCCATATTCATCGTCAAGGCTCTCAACTCAGCGACGAGATCAAGAAATGGGATGTTAAGATTCTGATGGTACGTGCGGCCTACCCTGACGTTTCACCTCACTATTCGACCCACACACTCGCTGTAGATCCATCCGGATAAGAGGCATTTGGATAAAGTCGCAGCCAAAGAATTTTGGCGCTACTTATTTGAGCATTTAAAACTCCGTTTGCAGTAAACTTTTTTATTTTTTTTATTTTTATTTTTGGCATTTGCAACGGCTCCCGTGGCGTCGACCGAAAGCAATTACGGCCGATCGAATGGCCGGACACACGCGCTCAAAATCCATCGGAAGTGCTCGTCGTTCCGCAAGCATTACGCCAGCTAGCGGGAAGGTAGCGCCAGAGACTTCAGTACCGAGCTCTGTCCAACTCCATCGTGCGGCCTTGCGCGCTCAAGCTGTCCAATTTCTCGATCATCGATACGTCAGCTCGTTTCTTACCGCCTGTACGATCTTTGCGCTTTTTGGAGATGATGTTCGTGCCGGATTCCTCTCCAAAGCCGCCGATGAATCTTGCTATAACGCTCTCTTCGCATGCTTTATTTTCTTCCTTTTGGAACTTTGTGTCGCGGTGTATGCGCGTCCCAATTACTTCCAGCGAGGCACAGGCTTCAATTTCTACCTCGATTTGATCGCCACATTTTCCATATTGCCAGATGTCGAATGGATTTGGTCGCCGCTTCTTGGAGGCGATACCAGCTCTTCCGTACGCACAACTGCCCTTAAAGCGGGTCGAGCGAGTCGCGCTGGCACCAAAGCCGGTCGAATTGTCCGTTTGATTCGCGTCATCCGAGTGCTTCGCGTTCTCCGATCGAAAAAAGACGATATGCAGGAACAAGTCGCTATTTCCGAGCCGTCCAAAGTCGGAAAAGTACTGACGGAAATGACCACAAGAAGACTCATTGTGCTCGTACTTTTGATCATTCTCGTATCACCGATCATCGACGGAAGTGTGGAGCTCTTCACAAACGATTTTCAGGTCAATGAGCTCGAACGATTGCATCGCTTCCCGCAGGATTACAACATTTCTGGCCAAATTTCCACACAACATTTCCGGGAAATGGTGATGCAATACGTTCGAGACTCGAGTGGATTGATTCTCAACATGAATATCACGCACTGGAATGAGTCTGTGATCATCGACTGGCTCAAGGAAACGCGATATCAGCCGGTGGTCGATGGAGATTGGGATCATAGTCAGCCGTATACGCTCGATTCCAATCCGAAAACGGGATGGAATGCCGAACAATATCTCACACTAATGCCAGCGACACGCTTACGAACGAGTAATTACCAAATTATCGAGAATTTTGGCTGTTTTCGCGACGGAATTTGCATCGACTGCAATGGCCATAGCGCTTGTCATTCGTACGTGACGTACGATATCCAACACACTCAGCAGAAATCCGCTAGAATGAGTCTTGCGAAAACGCTTGTAGTCATGTTTTGCTTTGGAATCTCCATTCTCGTTCTCACTAAAGACGCCGAAGTTATGGTCATTGGACCCATTGAGCGTATGATGCGTTTAGTGACTCAATTGGCTGAGAATCCACTTGGCGCCACAGAGAATCACGACGAAAAAACAGATAACGGGCATGATTATGAGACCCGAATGCTGGAGGAGACTTTGGGTAAAATTGGACGATTGCTTCAGGTCGGATTTGGTGCTGCTGGAACTGAGATAATTGCCAAAAATATGGGCGGTGCCGGGGCTTTGGACGTTATGATACCAGGCAAAAAAATCACTTCCATTTTCGGCTTTGGAATAATTGAACACTTTACGGAAACGTGCAGTTTGCTGGAAGAAGATATCATCACATATATCAACACCATCGCTGAAATTGTGCATGGAAATGCCAAAAACTTTCATGGAGCTGCGAATAAGAATATCGGTGCAGCCTTTTTACTCGCGTGGAAAATATGTGATGGAAGTCTTCCTGGAGTGCGTGATCCTCGTGATACAGAGAAGATGGTCATGTCCATGGAGGAGAAGGCTTTACGACGTCAAAATATCGCTGTGCAGAGTGCGGGAAAAGGAAGTATCTTGCGGTCGGTGACGCCCACAGAAATGGTCGATTCAGCACTTACTGCGGTTTTATCGATGCGAATTGATATCCATCACGCAAATGTGCACGGAACACTGGAGAAATTTTGTAGAAATCCAAAATTGATCGCTGCATTTGGCGACTTTGAAGTACATTTGGGCTTTGGGCTCCATATCGGTTGGGCTATTGAAGGCGCGATTGGCTCCAGATATAAGATCGATGCTTCGTATTTGTCTCCGAATGTGAATATGGCTGCACGGTTGGAAGCTGCAACCGGACAATTTGATGTGCCAATGTTACTTTCGGAATGGTTTGTCGAGGAATTGTCGCCTCAAGCACGACAATTCTGCCGGAAAATCGATCGAGTTGCGGTCAAAGGAAGCGAAATTCCCATGGATTTGTGGACATTTGATATCGGTACGTATCCGAGCGGCGGGATTCCTGCGATCATTGAGGATGGAGTACAAAAGCCCGTTGCATTCGATTTGGATCCTGTGTACCAAACGCTTCAAGAAGCCATTCCTCGAGAGTTTTTCACCAGTTTTGACGAAGGAATTGCCGCATACTTTGACGGTCGATGGCAAATCGCCAAAGACAAATTGCATCGCGCTAATGAAATGTGGGAAGACGGACCGACGAAAGTGATTTTAAAAGTCATGCACAGCCTCAGTGATGGCAGTTTTCATGCTCCAAAAGGATGGAATGGGTTTCGACAATTGACGGAAAAGTAGATTTATCGCGCCGGCGTTTCTTCTGTCGTGTTTTTTCCCTCTCCTCTCGAACGTTTTGATCCGCGAGCCGTTCGAGGACTTGATGTAGCGTCAGGTGGGGCAAAGCGCAGGCGGCGGAGCACGTGACGCGTGCGTGCAATCGATGTACGTTCCATTCGATTTCGCGACAAAATTGTATTTGAGAAGTGTTTATACGTCTCCCACGACTTCGAACGCTTTGCAGTACTTTAGAATCATCAAAGACGACTCCCTTTTCGTGACTCAGTCGAAGATGAACCGACTCACATACTTCTGTTATGCAGACGCCTGCGGTCAAATAGGACGGGCAATAGGAGAATTTTCGGAACGAGTATGGGAATCGATCCGATTGGGGCGTCCATTCTGGTGGTACGAGATCAATTTCTGCTTGAATGGATAGAAGTGCGAGGAAGGAATCGAGCGATTTGAGGTCAGTAGCATCAGAAGACGCACGATGGAGACGCAGTTGCGATAAGGCATCCAAAGTCGTTTGCAATAGGTACGTTCCGGCCGGGAACGATGACAGGAAAAGGAGCACTCGGTCGAGAATTTGGAAGCTTTCTGTGAGGCTACAAAAACGAGTGAGCGATAATTTGAGCTTAAATTGAGACGTACTCTGCAGCGTGAAACAATGAAGTGTGATTGCTGAAGACTGAAGCTGTTGTGAGCCAATTTGGAAGCCATTCGATCCGATTTTGAAGGCAGTACACTCGAGCAAAGGCGATGGGAATGCCACCATGAAGCCAGGATTCGAGCCGAAGGCGACAACCCTCACGGGGAGATAGCTGCTCTGGTATATGGAGAAATTCTTGGTCTACTTTGACGGCGATGCGAATCGAACGCTAAAAGGAGAAGTATCAAAAAGGGAGGCACATGCGTGAGGGAGTTGTACCTCGAGGCTTGAGGGAGGTTGAGAGACATTGAGATGAGACTTTGTAGAATTAGATGGAGTATGAATGGCTACTAGTTGTCGATGACGGAGAAGAATGCGCTGGCCATCGAGTTCCCAAATGTGATACGAAATCCGACCGGCAGAAGCGTTTGAATTTTGTTTGAGGAATTCTTTCTATGAATGAGAGGGTAGTTGAGTGAGGGATTGGGAGAGCTGACGTACTCGAATACAATTGAGGATAAATGATTCCGAGGAAATGCGTACTTTGTCCCTTAGACTTTGAGTCACTGGAAGAGGAGGATCGAGGAATATGTGAGTTTGAGGCTTTGAGTCTATCGTGACTCGTTTTCGTAAAGGAAGAACCCATCCGGCCGGCTACGTACCATAGTCAGTGGATTGTATAGAAATGGATGGACATGAACGTACATTTCTGAATTTGACTGCATCGTTATCGAGAAGCTCACATAAAGTATCTGTGCTCATGGCTATGTCGCATTTGTGCTCGACCATGAGCTTGGAAGCAATTGTATCAATTGAGATCGGACATTCCCGTAGCCAGTCGGATGTATCGGGGACACTTTGTGGCAATGAAGTGATTGCTTGGATAAATTCCCACGAGACTGTCCACGGTGATCCAAATACAGCGATTTCTTTCACGTGGGACAACTTGTGACAGCGGGTCGTGTCATTTGGGTCACAGAGTGTGAATTCGGCGATATTTTGGTACGTATGGGGGTACAATTGCTTCACTTGTGTGCCAAATTGCTCGTTCCAAAGTGCGTACTGTTCAGTATAATTGCATTTCAATATGATGGGACATTGCAGAGACGTACCCAGGCATTTGCGTACCGCTGCGTGTGACATTCTGGATCATAACTTGCCAACTTTTTGGAGAGATTCTTAAGTGTATCGATTACCTCGTTTTGCTCCGATGTAGCGAGCACTAGGAGCCGAGAGTACGTATCCATTTCAGCCGGTGATAGGGCAAGCACTCGGGGAAGACCACGCTCTAACGCCTGATTCATTTTAGAGTGTAGAGAGAGCAGTATGATGTGCTGATCAATCGTGAGCTGAGAGATGCGACGATGAAGATTGTCAGCGATATGATGGGCACTGGTGACCGGCGATGTCGCGCTTTGTAGCGTCATGACGCAAGAATATACAGTATCAATAAGGTGATTAGATGATGATTGTTTTTTCGGTGGATCCTTGGGAAGTGCATTGTGCGGGTCGCTTGCACATAGCGAATCGGATATGGAGCGCGCTCTTCGCTTTTGATGGATTTGGTGCGAGAAGAGCGTGAAGTATGCTTCATCTATAAATACTTGACGTTTTCGATTATCGTCGGACAGAGAATTTGGTGTCGTTGAGGATACAGGAGCGGAAATACGCTCGCCAAGTAGCGGCAAAGGAGCCGCCAGTTGTGTGTTTTTATGCATTTTCAGGGCTTATGAGCCATTTGATGTATTGAATATTAACCAATTATATACTAGAATAGATCAAAGAAACACTGGTATTGGCTCAAATCGAGCATGTCGGTGCTGCTCTCAACAACTTTGGGTGACATTGTGATCGATTTGTTCACGCAAGAATGTCCCATTGCATGTACCAATTTTCTCAAACTCTGCAAATTAAAGTATTATAACAATGTATTATTTTTCAACGTGCAAGAAAACTTTATGATCCAAACGGGCGATCCAACAGGAACCGGTAAAGGAGGAGACTCTATGTATGGGCAATTGTGTGGCGCACAAGCACATTTTTTCCAGGATGAATTCCACTCAAACTTGAAGCATAACAGGAAAGGAACGGTACGTTTTACATCGTCCGTCATATCCAATCTGATGTGCTCCACTACAATTAGGTTGCAATGGCCAACACCGGACCCAACACCAACACATCTCAATTCTACATAACCACCAGCCATGAGAATCTAGAATATTTGGATGGAAAACACACTATTTTCGGACATGTCGCCGAAGGTATCGAAATTATCGATAAAATCAACGAGTTGTTTGTCGATAAAGACTATCGCCCGTACCAAGACGTCCGTATTTTGCATACATACATTTTGGACGATCCATTCCCTGACCCAAAGAATTTCCAAGCGCCTGCTTCGTCGCCAGCTCGAGATCGTCCGGAAGAAGAATCTGTTCCCGTGCGCGTGGCAGCTGATGAAGAGCCTGAGGATGGACGCACTGCCGAAGAAATTGAAAAGAGCGTACGTGCGAAGGAAGCCAAATCGCGAGCTGTGGTCTTAGAAATGATTGGCGATATTCCAGATGCTGATATCAAACCACCAGAAGAAGTTTTGTTTGTGTGTAAATTAAATCCTGTGACAGAAAGCAGCGATTTAGATATGGCATTCTGTCGGTTTGGAGCTTGTAAGAGTGAGGTGATACGAGACTACAAAACGGGTGACAGCTTGTGTTACGCATTTGTTGAGTTCACTGAGAAGAAACATTGCGAAGAAGCATATTTCAAAATGAATAATGTCTTGTTGGATGATCGTCGCATTAAAGTGGATTTCAGCCAGTCCGTTTCCAAGTTGTGGAATCAATTCTCACGTAAGAATAAAAAAGGTCAGGTGGCTGATGATAAATCAAGCAGTCAAAGTCGGAAAAGTGGCTTAGGAGAATTGCAACTCAAGATCAGACCATCACAGCAGCAGTTCGATCTCGTGTTTGAAGATGAGCCAGAATCTAGCCATAAAAAAAAGAAATTCAAGAAGGAAGGACGTCAGTATGAACACAAAATTCGGAAAAGATCACGTAGTCGCGATACTTCGAGGTCAAAGCGACACTCGAGTCGAGATCGCCGTTCAAAACATCGACATACATGCGATAGTCAGAGCCGAAGATCGTAGCAATTTGCAGTTATAATGAGTTGTGTGTAGAATCATTCGAGTTCGGAAGAACTCACTTAGTGTGGTCTTCTTTATGAAATAGATCGATCGAATTTTGTGTCGATCGCTTACATTTAGCAGGCCAAGTGGAAGTGACCATGACGAAAATTCTGCGCTTTTTAGAAGCATAATCATCTCGAGAATTTTGCTTAGTTTATGTTTGCAGACAAAGCTGTTAGTATTATGGATAAGTTGCTTGAAATGGCTATTCCCAAGAGCGTTCCATTACCGACTTCTACTCGAGAAAATGCACGTAGCGAAGAGAACAGCGTGCAGGCAAATACCACCTGCATGTTTTGTCTCAGTAGATATAACAATGGAGCTTCCTATTGATTCAATTGATGCATCCCACGTGCAGAGAGCTTCCACGTTCTCAAAATCGATACGTCGCCGTACGTGTCATATGGCTACAGATGAAGTGATTTTGGTGCAGAAAGATCACCGGTACTTGCATCGTATGCGTCTTCATTTACAGCGTGTGTGATAATGGAGCTCTTGTAGCTTAGAAACTGCTTTTCAATATTGTTGATCGACTTTCGCAGTTCGGTGACGTCTGTCAAAAACAACGCGGGACGTAAAATTACTACTCACATTTTCAAAGATGGACATCCACTCGTTACGATCAAAAGTGTGAACGTCCAAGGTATTTTGGAACAGAGATATGGAAGCATTGACTAACATTGATCCATCGAATCAATACGGTGAAGTAATACTGAAAACTAAGGCATTATTATCCCTCTCAAATGATCATCGTTCAAAAGAAGAGGTATCATATCAATCGTTTGGATTCTTATGAGGCTATCGATATAGCAGCGAAAAGACCAGTGCGTTTCGATAATACCCAGCCGAAATTTGTCTATGAGGTCGCTTCACGAGATCTTTTTCAAAAGCGCCTATTTTTCGAGCAGCATTGTGATTGTGGTACTATCCCGGACATCTAACTTCCGATATTATTCCACCGTGTTCTCGTGTCTTGTTCCTTGTTAGATTTGATCAACTTTGTAATGTGTTTTGCAGTGTACATTGCATTGAGCATCGAAACGGGTATCAAATGAACATAGGCTGATTGGACTAACATTGAACACAACGTGAGAGTAATAAATGCCTACCCATCACAGACGGATATCAAGGCCGGATCCCCAGACACACGTACTAGAAATTTTATTGCAGTTGCGATCCTCGCTCCGAAAGCACGTGCAATAGGGACACCTGGACCCAAATTTTGCAGCATTGTTCGAGCATCTCATGAATTGCAGCAGCTTCCTGATCTTTGGCTTTGAGAATAGATGGGCCAATGTTTGTACCTTTACGAATTTTGCATACGGTAGACCATCAATATTCTCATCCTTTCCAGAAGTACAAGTATTTCGCTTATCAGTTTGAGGGCTTAAGCAGGTTGCTTATCCGTCGCTGTTTTTAATAATACACCTCTCCGTCATCCAAATAGATTCCCACGTAGGTACTGAATTTTCTTAGATTGGTCAACAACCCCATAACGGGTTGATTAATCACGCCGCAAGTCCCGGTATGGCTTGAAAAAGATCAAGTCGAGCCCGGATCTCTCTTCTCACTTCAACAAACGTTTAGACATAAGGTGATCTGGTCAGCTTTGCTGGACAATGAGTCCAATATCAGAAACCTGTACGCAGAGCCACTTCAATGCAACAGCCAGAAAATTGGACGGGGAGAATATCGTTGCCTCTACGCACGCTGTATAGGCATATCTTCGTTGTTATGAGGTTATCACCAGTCTTGTCCTCTACGTATCTTGCATAACCAGCCCTATGCTGCTCTTCTGTGAGTGCTACCCGCCTTCCAGCACCATTTTTGATGTTTTACCAGATATCCTATTCCATGATTTGTTTGGAATCTACCTTCCCTTTCCACCTCTTCGACAAACGCTCTTCCCATTTTTAAGCTCATTTCTGAGTGAGGAAGTGAGTAATTACTTCTTCATCATCCACGCCTGTGACCACTTTATTAACTCTTCACTGAAGATAGATCCGTTATTCGTACATCTTCAACAAGCGATGTATCTCCACGTTCCACTGTGTTCAATTCGCAAATATACGTGTAAGCAATCCATTTTCCATTCTTCTTGGTGATAGAGCCGTAATTCATACGCATCATACGTGACAATATTTTTCGTCTTCTTCTTCATCGCATCCTTCAAATCTTCGATGGTATTTCTATTATCAATATCCACGTAAAACGCACTCCGCGCAATCAATAATGATGTCTAGATCAATCAAATTCTAAGTTTTGCGACAGACTTCAAGTCGCTTTTTAACCACACTATTAAAGATGTGTAAGTAGAATTCGCTCGATTGACATTCTCAAGGCTGATACTTTTTTATCAGTCGTATGATTTATCCGGAGTTCACAGATGAGACACTGGGATGTTTGCCTAAATAAGCGACATCAAGGAAAACGAGTTCCTTTTCATCATACTTTTGCCCGACAAAGTGGTGTTTGTATAAAGAGCCAACCAGTTGATTGGATACTTCAGCTACTCGCTGAGCTCTCCGCGCCTGATAAATAGATCGGACAGCGGCGGTACTGCTTCACAACGTCTTTCTCATCGTCAATCGAATGAGAGCAACGACTCGATGATGCGTATCAAACATAAATGCCAAAAGTAATCAACTTTCTAGCTAGGTAGCTTGGATCCTCCACCAATTTCGCGATTTCGAGACTTTTACAGACGACGTATGCAAAGCATATATAAATTGGTCAGTTCAATCATGGATACGACGTTACTTTTATATTGAAAAATCCCATTTGGTGTCCCAATCCTCGAATTACTAAGAAGGATAGAGCCCAAAGAATGCCCGATTCCACGATGAAAAGTACTCCTTGAGGTGAGTAAAGCATTGCGTTAACAATCTCTAATAGTCCTGTTTTCGGCTAGATTGGGGCAGAATACAATCACAGGGGCAAAGCGTAGAATCCAGAAAGTAAATGCCAATGATGAAATTTCAGTCGACTGTTTCGTCTGTATCGTAGCTAGTAGATCCGCTACAGTCACTGTGATTTTTCTTTCTTACCATCACGATGATGTCAAAAATCACATGTCTGCAAGGAGCCTATCCGAAACGATCACGGAAATATGTTTTGGCGTGTCAATGAGATGGATAACGTGTTCCATTATTTACCCCTTGCGTCGTACCTCTTGCGTCACAAATATTGCTATCGTTGACAAGGTGTCATGTATAATCTGTAAGCCTTGGCCCCATGACCCGTTGATACCGAAATGCTTAGTGCGCACTGATCACCCTATATACGGTCACGACACTGTGCTATCAATGAAGAACTGACAACAAAAATACGTTGCTCGCTGCAGACCTTCATTCCTTGTGTCATGCTAACTGCGTCTATTGCCCCCAAGTCGACACTCTTGAATAGAGGCAACACCAATCATCATTCTAAGAACCTGCTGGCAAAATCGGGTATTTTTGATTATTGGAAATACAAGCACTCCTTGTGGGTCAAGAGACATCATGCGCTGAGCATTACATGCTTGTGCGATGACGATGGTGTAAGTATTGAACTACAATCGAATGTTCAGACGGATTGAGTTTATAAACAAGGCTGCAAAAACAATCCAGTCATCCGAGCCAAGTCTTATAACTTTATGGTCCGCTCATGCCAGGAAATATATCTGAATCGTCCCCCAATATGAATTCACTTCATGTCTGACACAGGCAGTCTTTTAGAACGGAGGCAGGAATCGAAATCATGTCTGTGTTCGAAGAATATGAGATGATGTCGAAAAGTGATTTATTGTAAAGTCTTTGGATGTACGCCTGGTCAACGATATCCTTCCGTCCTATCGTATAGCCCAACTGCATTTGCATTCATCCGCAAGTACTTGACGACACTTCATCCTCTGGTGTTGTGTATTGGTCAACTTAACCATAGTTGCTAGCGCATTGTTACTCTCTGATCACTTATGCTCAATCAAGCGACATTGTGACCAGTCAATATCCTCTTTACTGCATGAAAAGTGTATAGTCCGACATATATCACTATACGTTTTCGCAACAAACATAACCCGAAAGCCACGTCAACGCTCTCGTGTCACTAGGCTATCATTTTTGCCACCTCACCTTGAACGCAGATACCATAACCGTTACAGTGCAGCATAAGCATACTAACGTCAAGTCGATCACCCGAGTTTGCGCAAATATGCTAATTCTACCAATCAGAAAGGTGTCGAATAAAATGACGTGTTGGAGTCCCTACCGAACTTGTTGATGGAAGAACGCATCAACGCCCTGTTGCTCGAATTTCCCTTTTTATGCAAAATGTCCAACGATTGATGCCAACCCTAATGAGTCGAGACCTGGCAGGCGAATAATCTACCATTCCGCCTATGAATTTTAGTAGGAGAATTCTACTAAAACTCGCGTATTATTCGTCATTGATTCTCCAATAGATATAATAGTTGAGCTCCTGAATTGACTCAATTGATGCTTTTCACCCGCAGAGAGCTTCCACTTTCTCGTAAATCGATATGTCGACATTCGTGAGCCATAGCCACTCGACGAAAAGCTCTGTTTCGTTCGATGAGATCGAATGCATGCCCATTGATATTCCTCGATGGAGTTATTTCGTCTCATTGGAAAAGACATGTCACCACGCACACTCTGAAACCAATTCCAGCCGTGCGTCAGAGTACGGAGTCGTACATCCCGTGTTCGATTTCCCAATTTGCTATATTCCGCCTCGAGGGACAGAGAATGAAAGCCGAGATCAGACGCTCCACCAACACAATACATTTGATTTTCTTTCTCTCCAATGGTTCGGTTTCCTGATAAGTATCGCTTGTAATGGATTTTTTGCGGGATTTCTTGACCAAGCATTCTTCCCTTTACTGGCTGCATATCTCGGATACTCACGCAAGCAATTTGTCGCTGTGTACCACTTGGCACAACTTTGCGGCACATTGACTCTGTTTTTTGGAATTATTTCCGACTTCTTTCCAATTTGTGGACTTCACCGTAAACCATATATCGTGGGAGGCTGGATCTTTTCGTATTTTCTGGTCATTGCTCTCCTTGTGGTCGTTGTGATGGATGACTCAGCGCGACATCAGCTTGCTAATTTTCGCACTTTTGGTAATGGGATCGTGTACGTTCTTTTGTCGGTTGGGATCTCGTGGAGTACATCTGTCGTATCGGTCACTTCGCTTGCAAGTGTATTGGAAGCCTCAAACAACAAAACATTACAGGGGAGAGCGATGGCCATAATTGAATTTCTTGCAATGAAAACATTGTGTCGAGCGTTCGGTATTGCGTTCTCTACCTTTGTATTGAATTACAATGGCAATCTTCTCAACATTATGTCTTCTGCTTCACTCAAAACAGTTTTAATCATCATGGGCGTCAATACGTTAGTGCCCATACCCGCCGTGTTGTTTGGAATGCCTGAAGAAAAGTGTATAGCTCAAAAACCAATCTGGATGAAGTCAGGGTCATTCAAAGCACACTTTCGATCCATGTGGACTATTCTGCAAGAGCAATACACTTATCACTTGCTTCTGATCACTTGTTGTGTGATTCTACTGAATGATTTTACGTTTAATGTGGCTAAAGACGCGGTTATTTATTGGGCAGGAATCACACCAAAAATGCAAATTCTCAATTTGGTTATTCGCTACTTGTGGATGGCTGTTACTACTATCTATTATCGATTCTACCTCTTAAACACCAGCTGGAAGGATCTCGGCGTTATGTCCACCACTTTCTTCATCGCAACAAGTCTAATCGCGTCCTTGCCAGTGGTATACAACTCAATCCGAAATCATATTTATTTCACTTGCATCATTTCATTGCAAGGCATTCCACAGGCATTCATGGACATTATTTTTTATTTACCACTCGTGGAAATCACACCCCATGGCCTTGAGGCGTCACTTGTGGGTATTATCGAAGGATACCAAGTATTGACACGTCTAGCGATCGAAACGTTTTCGTTCAAAATCGGCGAAAGTCAATCGTATACAAGAGCAGAATTGATCAATGATGCACCCCATACGCATATCGCCCTAATGCTTCTGCTACTGGGAAATGCATTGATAAACGCATTTGCCATTGCACCTATGCAATATCTATCACCAAAGGAAGTACCAATCACGTCTGATTACTCTTCATTGCCGCGAAACGCGCGCAATATCCGAGCTGCTGGAATCGCGCTCTTGTATCTCGTGCTCTTCATGTTTACTTTAATAGCGAACGGGCTATTAATATAAGCTATTACTGTAATGTCGCGCAGCACTCAAAAAGCGTCTCCGGAAGTCTCACTCGAAGCAATTGAACGCGCTCTACAAGCAAATGAAGCTTACATAACGCATTTGAATACGCTACAGCAAAATATAACCTCCCAGCAAGCTAAAACCGTGAAGGAAATCTCCCGTATTGAGCGCGTTTTAGCGCTACAACGTGCGCAAAAATCAGTAGAGGAATTCAACTCAAGTGTTGCTTTCACACCGACTCGAATAAGCGCACAGAAAAGTTTGTATTTTATCCGTCCGCACGCGTCTTTTTTTAGCGATAAAACCTCAAAGCGAGTGCGAAATGGCGATTCTCTGTCGCGTAAACGCTCGAAACTGCATGGAGATTGGGAACCAGAGCCAAACGCCGACACGCTTCTGCTTCGACAGCACTACCACCGCGGCTTCCGAGCGGTGCATGCCCGAGTGTTTAGTAAGAAAGAGCAAGCGTGCATAACGTCTTTTGTAACTCGCTTCCTACAAAATGATATAAAGCGCATCCGAAATCGCCAAGAGTGGAAAGAGATCACACTGTTGTACCCAAAGCTGCTAGCCGGAAGATCGTCCTTTGCTTGTCAATTACGATATATGCTGCATGATGCACCTGGATTACGTCTGTGTCCATGGACCAAGCAGGAAGATCAAGCTTTAAAACGACTTGCTAGTGGGGAAGAAGATCCATCGTTGAGAAACCAGTGGGAAAAAATTGCGAGCCGACTACCGATTCCTGGAAGACCTCCCGTACATTGCTTGATACGGTATCAGACGAAATTGTGCGCATCAAATTTGAATTCGCAATTCACACCTGAAGAGGATCAGATACTTCGCGATGGAATTGCAGCTTTTGGCGAACGATGGAATCAGATTGCGGATTTAATGGATGGTCGTGTGGCTGAACAATTACGGCATCGCTGGCACCAAACGTTATCTCCCCATGTTCGTCAAGGCAAATTCACCATTGTGGAAGATCGTCGATTATTATTGGCAATGTACGCGTATCACGATCCATCAGCTCCATTTCAGAAGACTCAAGTCAATTGGCACGAGATCAGTCATCATGTTCCTGGAAGAGGCCCACCCCAATTGCGTGATCGATTTCTCAATTCGCTTACACCGGACATTACATTTCGTTCTTGGTCAAAAGAAGAGGATGCAAAACTGATTCAGCTCGTCGAGGAAAACAAAGATATTGATGCAGGAGGTCTTTGGTCTCGCATCGCGTCACAGCTCGGTCGTCGTACTGATAATCAAGTCGCTCGACGGTGGAAATACTTGGCACCATTGGAGCATAATCGACATAAAGAGTTGAAAAAATGCAAGCAGATATTGCCGGCCATTTTTAGACGAGCAATTGCTCGCAAAGGGAAATCCAATCCGAAAACACAGCAGCAAAAACGAAGTAGCTATACCGCCTGTGACGCAGAGGAGGAAGCTTGAAACCGATACGACCTATAAATACCGAAAAAGCCTCAATCCCAATCTTGCTCGCGAGACCTGTGCTCGTCATGGAAGGTCTGGTGATCCAAGCCGCGCGCATCAACACTTGCAGGACATCGTCAAAATTGGTCAAAAACACGCCAACCAAAGAAGGTCATCGACAGGCTCAACAGCCGGAACACGAAGACGTCGAGAAATTGGCTGACAGAAAAGCCCTCCGTTGTTATCGGCCAAAAGAGTGGTCGTATCAAGCCGAAGAAGGTGTTTATCTGTGTCTCTTTCTGACATTGCAGTCTTTCAACTTGTCCTCTCATAGCATTCCGACTTCAGCAAACAGGCTGGCGGGATCTCAATGAGTACACGGAAGCATTTGGAGAGCCTGAACGCTGGGAAAATGGATACATCAGTTGCACTCGAGTGAAGAGCAATGGCTTCTTCACGTATTGGTATGTGACCATAAGACCTGACAATCTTCACGCCCCTCATGTTCTCCGAAGGCGAGAATCCCGAGAGTGTGAGGACAGATATCTCCATCAAGTCAAATTGTATGAGTAACTCGAAACTCATAAGAAAATGTATTTGAGTCATTTGAGGTACATTGTGAGGAGAGAGACCAAAATGAGTATAAATGGTAGAACTCGTGTTGGAAAGCACAGGAAATCCAAACACATGCTGCTTAACGGTTGTTTCGGTTGTGGAGACGGTGTGGAGAGCAATCGTCCTCCCCAAACGATTTTTTCCGCACGCATTTCCTCTTTTTCTTTCGTATTCAGGTCTTCGAGGGCACATCGGATATGAGGATCGTGAGGTAATAGAGTTGAGGCAAGTTGCAATTGCTTGCGAGCTTTTTTGAGGTTTCCAGCTAGGAAACAAGCTTTTCCATTGCGATACAGCGCTTTCGCGTTGACAGGATCAATAAGGAGAGCTTGATCAGTCAGATTGCGAGCTTTGATGGCTTCTGGCGGCGACTGAGCGAGAAAACAAGCCGCAAGGTTGAGGTAGACTCTCAATCGCATGCGATTGACCTCATCGCGATGAGGATCCATGAGCTTCAAGCAACATTCGTCAAACATCCTTTTGAATCGAATCTCTTACCTCGAAAAGCCATGATCCCTCATCGAAATCCAGATGAAAAAGTGCTCGTTCGTAGCATTCGATTGCGCAAGCATTTTGTTTCCTTCCGTGTACTTTGTTTCCAAACATGCGGCATTCTTCAGCACACGCCAAGCGCGTTTCGAAAATACCGGATCGTGGCTACATATTCGTTTTAAGTCGCCATACATATTTAGTGAAATCTGCTCTTACGAAACGCAATAACGCATCCAAATGCGCATCTCTATCACCGCATTTCATTGCTTGCACTTCATCACCTTCCTCCAACATCGTTCCGCACCTATCCTTACATCCGCCCGTACTTTCCATCTTGGAATTTCATTGGTTGCTGCATCGCGTTATAAATCTTCGACGGCTCTTACGTATCGATGGTAAGCGCTTTTTGACGCATAAACAGAGCAACAGAACCGCTTCTTTTGCTCGTCGCCAAGCTGCATGTCCAATGCACTCATTCCGACGTCATTCCCCCTGCAACTTGACCGTTGAAAGCGATTCTCAAGTGATTTAAATATTGTCATTTCTAGGACACCAATTCTCATCCAAATTCCATGGTACGCCAGTTCTCGTACGACCGAAGCCCACGTGGATTTCAACGCGATTTCAGACGGTGTGCTTGACTCCATTCCATAAAACGGAATTCTCAGTAAACGCTTTTGTAGCCGAAGTCCGAGTCGAGGAAGCAGACCACGAGGCTTTCGAAGTCGGAGTCGAAGTGCTGCTGGATCAAATGGACCCTTCGGAACTTCTAATCGCTATCACAAGCCTCCAAATCATCAGGATCGTGACAGAATGGAACCAATTGGCCGTCCAAAAGCGACGCAAATGATTGAGCCGATGGATACATACAAAGTCTTTATGATGCGTCAAGATGAGAATGCAACTCCAGAAACGTATCAGCAACGGTACGCTGTAAGATCGAACGAATTGGCTCAGGATTTGAACTCATATGTGGCAGATATGAAGAGTACAAGAAGAAATACGTACAGCGATTGATGCGTGCGTTTTTCGACGATCATAAAAAAGAAGACTGGATGCAGGAACGATACTCTCCCGCCATACGATTTCGCTCAGAACGACAAAAGAAAATCTCTAAAATCACTGAAGCGAAAAGCTTTGGCGATCGATTAAAGCAGAAATCTATGAAAATTGATTTGGCTGAAAAGAATGAATTAAGTGGCAAGGGTTTCGACAACGATATGGAAGACAGCAGTCGGATCCTATACATTCGACGCGTTCCATGCGCGTGTCCCGTTGGGTGTCTCAGTGACACAATCCGAAAAGCGGTATGTTTTTTATTGCTCGAACAATGATTTTTTGACTTGAAATTTGTAAAGGGCGGAGCATTTTTGCACTTGTACCTTTCGGATCCAGTGAAAAAGAGCGCGTTTGATTTCGATCGATCGGCTTATATCATCTACGACACTGCAGCTGCAGCAGCCGAAGCTCTGCCAAAAGTGCACAATACATTTGTGGAAGACGGCGATCTCTTTGCTCCATTCCGCTTGCAGGTACCGTGACACACGCTCCGAATCGAATCGAGTTGACCAAAGACTTTAGATATCGCAACATCGATCGCGAGCACCGCTTAAGACACCTTCGTACCTCTCGGCTCCCAATCGATTGGAATTTGATTTTGAGCAAGCACTAAGCCTCGCAAAAGCTTTGGATCAGGCTGTGTTTCTGAACAAAAATGATATCGCCGAACATGGAATTGAAGCTCTCTTGGCTTCGGAACCCGTGATGGAAGCTTATCCGTCCAACAAGCAGAAACTCGACGTTATTATCGCGTACCTACGCCGTGTGCATCATTATATCTACTACGCTGGAATCCAATGTCTCGACATGGGCGATATCATGCACGCACATCCGGCGCTCTTTTGTCGACCTGAGCCATCCGAACGCGATCTCGCAGAAGATAAGGTACGCTCCTAATGGATGTGTGTTTGACGCTTACACTTGTGAAAGGCTCGGACAGAACCAGTGCAAGCCGAAGAAGGCTCCGATCAAAGCAAATCTGTCGGTGGATGGGCAGCCGGTTTGGATGAAAAAGTACAAGCGTATATGAAGCAATTGGAACCGGATACGATTGCGTCAAATCGGCAGAAGCAGCAGGTGCTGGTCGATGAAATTGAAAAGCGTGAGGAAGCTGCGTTGGAGAGCACGTACGCGAATTACGCGGAGAAAGCTGGGGAGGATGGGAAACATCGTTGTCGACTGTGCACCAAATTGTTCAAAGCGATTGACTTTGTGAAGAAACATATCCGAAACAAGCATCCAGAGCTCGTGGTCGATAAGATCGCTGATGTCGGGGAGAATTATATGTGGGAACAGTATCGTGAAGATCCCAATCGACCGCTCCCTCCGGTGGAAACGACCAATACGCTATCGAAACCGATTTTGGGCTCTCGTGGGCAACGCAGTCGTCCGGAAGGTCCGAATTTCAATGGTAATCGAAAAATGGATGAGCCTTTCAATTATCGACGTGCACCGTACCCTCCGCGTGGAGGTGGACGCAGTTACTCTAGAACACCCGGCATGAATTCTCCTCGACGTCCACCTCCCGATGTGCCGGTAGATCCTCGTCAGATAACGACTTCGTATCGCGATCTGGACAATCTCCAAGATACAAAAGTCGAATTGAGTTTTGATGCGTTAGACACTTTGCCACCACCAAAGAAGAAGACCAAAATTTGAGTGTTTGAATCGAAATTATGTTTTTACGATGCATTCTGTGGTATCCACACGCTCCGAGCTCCAATATGTCGCCAGACTTTTCACTTCGTTTCTCGACTCGCGTGTGCTGATTGTCGCTATTTTGAAGTGGATCGAGGTCGACATTTCAATGTTGAGAGAACGGCACACATGAACGAGTGTTTCTCTGTCGACACCGCAAAGCCAATTGAGCACGTCATTCAATGGAACGCTTTGTTTGTTGTACGCTTTGCTCATAATTTGAAACGCGCGTTTAAACAGTTTGACGGAATGTGTGAGAAGTAAAGCTTTCTCGAGAAATGTCGCCTCTGCGAGTAATTTCCCATAAAGCATATAATTGCCACAATGAAAAGAGGTGAAAAAACGCAATGCTCTTGCGATCGGTGGGCAGGAAAGCGTGCTTCTCGGAAGGCTTACTAGGAAAGAACTGCACAAATATCAAGTTCGAGTTGAAAGTGCATAAGGTCGTACCTGACAGCTTCTGTGTTGTCAATGTGATAGAGAATGCGATAGGCGAGCATTTCAGCTTTGTGTGGCGTGTGTGTCATGGTAGGTGCGAGGTAGAGAGAGGAAAGTGAGTAAAGCGCAGAGGCGAGCTGTTCTTGGTGAATAGTTTCGCTCCATTCCGAGTGATACTTTTCGGCTAGAATTGCGTTCGCAGTGATAAATGAGAGGATGTAGAAACGAATGATCCATTCCAAAGCGGTCGCGTAGGTTGAATTGATGATACGCTGACAAAAATAATTGGAAAATATTGCAATTAATTGCAATTAATTTTCTGACCTGAATGATAAAATCCTGGCGAACGCTGCGAACACGATCATGAATGAAATTATACAGTGATAGAAATGTATCTTCCGTGCTTAAAGCGCTTAGAAATGGAGAATCAAAGCCTCCATTTGGCCACTGAAGAATTTTGGTGAATAAATGACGTAATGTATCGAGTAATACTGACGGCGGTCGTAACTAGAGACACGACCATCCGATTGAGAATCGTAGTTATACAATGAAAACGGGTTGCGTACCTCGTGTAATAGTATTTCCGTGCGACCCGCAGCGGGTCGACGATATGCTTTAAGTGCGACGTACTGAATCTCGTCATGGGCTTCCTTTATCTTTTCAAACCGTGACAACAGATTGTCTCGTTTTCGTGAGATAAACTCAGCTTCCGGACACATTTCCAAACAGGTTCCATATACACTTTTGTCCTCTTCATAAATCATACATAGTCATCTTAGTGTGTATCTCGCGGTTGGGGCAGCACGTACCGTCATTACTCGCCGTGTTTTTCCGGTGCATTAGTAGAGGCAGACGTTTCTTAGCCCGCGTACCCGTTTTTCATGAATTATGATTTACTACAAACAATTTAACCATAGCACCTATCGATAATTAGAATCAAACAAAATAGCGAGTTCCCTGTATCCGTCCTAACAACAATATCTACCGCAAACCCATTTTCTGAGCCAATTCTTGCGCGTGTTTCGCGCAATGACCGTTCTTCTGTGCCCATTTGGTGCAATGTGGGTACTCACACCGTTTCCCGCCTCCATGTCCACGGCAAAACCCACCCGATTGGCAGCTTTTTGTACATCCTTCAAATTTGCACCGAACGCCTCCACCATGTTGTTTACACAACCCGCGAGACTGTGCCGTTTTCGGACAGCCATCTATACTACAGGGTTTTCCTCCACCGTGGGCAATACACAAATGACCCGTTTGTGCGCTTTTCATACAACCTTCAACCTTACATCTTCTTCCACCGCCGTGCAATTTACACATTCCTTTGACTCGCGCGAGATGATTGCATCCTAAAGCGGAGCAAAGCGGCTGTCCGAGTGTTTCCTGCTTCTGCTGCTTTATTCGCGCAGGTGTCGGAAGTCCTGTCATGGTTCCTTGTATCGGGCCATTAAATATTCGAGGAATTGAGTAGTTTTGAGAGGACTGCTGCATAGTATACGAAGGCTGCGGATTGGAGTATTTGAATGACGGCATGGAATGGACCAATGGATCGGATGGGACGGTAAAGGACGTCTGTGCAAAAGGAAGACTGGAAAATGCCGATGGCTGCGAAGTTGATTGAGTTGTTGATTGCGTATGCAAATGCTGAGAGTATCCATGAGACAAATACTCGTCAGAGGAGGTCGCGTGGTGCTCGAATGTAGCGCTTTGATTAGAATCAGAATTGGAGCTCATCATAGAATTCAAACTTGGTGGATTCCGACGGAGTTCGTTCAGATTGAAAGAATTGTTTCCGTACATCATTGATGGAGAGGGTGTGGTATGAGACTCCGATGACGTGAATGGTTGGTAGTCATTGGTGCTCACACTAACTGTCCGGAGCTCGTTGTAAATGGATCGAGATGGATTGATTGATGCTTGGGTGTCTACAAATCCGGATGTTGATTGTTGATGACTCGAATTGTTGACTGAGTGATTCACTTCAGCATTTGTGCAAGTTTGGCTTTGAGGTGTTTGATATTCCAATAAATTATCCAAGTTTTCAACGGCCACAACTTCTTCGTTCCCATAATCCTCATTCATGTCGGTGTCATAGCCACCAGCAACCTGACCTTCCATTGCTTCCAGCACGTTTGCTAAATGCTGAAAACGAAAACTGTCCTGACTAGTCATCGGCTTTTGAATTGCCTGATTGGAATTAGCATTCAACATCGCGTGAATGATCTCAAAGCTTGTCGTTCTTCCTTGCATTCCCATCGACTGCATGCTCGCCTTTGGTGATAGCAATGAACACATCAGATTCAAGCTAGATATTCTCTGCAACGAGTCTGCTTTTCGGTCCTTGTGCACGTCGATGGTGTGCTCGGCTACGTTACTTGTCGTCGAAAATGAATTGTCGATGAAACTTAATAAATGTTTCAAACTCTCCTTTTTCTCACTTTGTGTGAAATCATTTGAGCTTAACAAACTCTTCAAAGTCGGTCGAGATTCGATATCTTGTAGTGCCCGGTTTTTCGAGTCAGCATTCCCTATCCGAAACCCGCACGCTTTCTGCTCCAGTAAGCAAGCCAAAACCGCCTGAACGTTCGCTTCTTGATGCAACGATGACGTATGAGCATCGAGGGATTCTGTGTTCTGAATGCGATGTTTGTTATCGTGAAGTCTCGTTCCGTCATTATTGTCAAACTCATAGGATTGCTGATTCGATCCATCGTTGCTGATGCCATTCTTGATATTATCGGTAGGAAGCGTTATATTCCGATCCGCAGCAAGTCGAATCTTTTCGCGTAATTGCGCCCAGTTCTCAGTTTGCTCCGAGTTTAACAATGTAGTGTCGAGACAATCCATCATCCCAAGTAATAACTTTGCATTCGCACCTTCAAACCGAGAGACAGAAGCCGCTGACATCGACAATAACGATGACGCGGCATGATGATTGCTATGAGATTGAGTACTATCGGTGTGCTTTGATCGTAAAATTTTATCAAAGGTTAAATCCATTGAATGTTCCCCGGGTAGAGTGTGATAGTTCGCGCTCATCGTGTTGAAGAAAGGTTAAGACCAATCACAATGCGATGCTTTGGTATGTGGATTCCTTATGTTCGCTAAACGGGTGCAGTCTGATAGTCAAATTGAAAAGTGTTGTGAGCGACAGAGTGACCCCGAGCGCAGTTTATTATTGCGTTTTGTGGCAACGGGGATCGCTTTTACGCGTAGAGAATACCGTATGTAGTGCGGTATTTGATAGGTACTGGGATCCGATACATATTTGTTAATTTCATGGGACATGCGAAAGAAGTAAGCATTTATGCTTCTGCATTCTCCAGGAGAACATTCGTAAACGGATTGATGGTATGGCTTTAAGGGTCATTTCTTAGGGATACTATGAGAAAAATCTTACGAATGGACAATTCTGTTTGTTCATAGTAATAACGAATACCCTGCTGTATACGTGAACAAAAACATTCACTAAAAGAACTCAACTTTGCTCAATTACGAATCATTCTGTGTGCAAAACGCTGAGATATGTTGAAAATATCTAGAATCATTAACCATGTGGTATCATCGACTTGAACGGGGTAGGCCAAAGTTTGTGGATTCGTGTACCCTGAGACATGATTGTGAGGCTACAACCATCTAAAATTGACGTAACCAGACTAGATGTAGTGCATTTTTTCATACACTCTTAGATTTGATACCACCTTCTGATTCATTGGTGCTATAATACGTCCTCAACTTGCTCACAAAAAATGTCGCGTTTACTTCATGAATATTGAGGGAATAATAGTGAGGATAGTTGTAGGCATTTTATAACAATTAAAAAAAGGAAACCTTTCACACCTTATAAACGATTTGGTGCGGACTCGAGAATTATGCGAGTGCGTTAGAAGGGCACCAGCACTCAATTAACCTAAAGCTTCAAATTTTTCATGAGTACCGAATTTGGACGGTTCTTAACACACGACGTGCTGGGAGGAGAGTGATAATGAAGCATGCATGAACCAATTATCAAATTTACACGACAAAGAATTCAGCAGTGATTCGGATGGAGTCACCAACTATCACGATCGCCCCTATGTTTTGGTATTTACGGTGCCTCGACGAACTATCGGATCAAGACTCTTATCAATTCCGCAAAGAGACCAACATTTTACATGGAGCCGCATTTTCAAAAATCGCTTGATTGACACATTCTTGTGGTCGGCTCAATCTCTCACTTACTAACGTCGCGTTTCTCCACACTCGTCATTCATGGTGTACACTGATTAATAAACTTATACTATAGAGTGTGCAAGTTCCGCCGTATCAGTGGTAGACTTCAGATAACTTCTTAAAGAGCACAATCTCAGACTCCATCGCTTTGCGCAAAAGTAATTTTAATTACAAATCGCAAGATCAATGCGTATACATACGGCTCAGCAGCGTCGCTGCAAATGATTGTATCTGACAGGATTCAGTGCAAAAGCACGAGTTCATCTAGCGCTTCTTCGATGGAGGATTGCTTATTATGAATAGAATCCTCGACTTGTTTAGAATTGAACAATTGGTCAAAAGCGAGCAGATGTGCATTTCAAATATCAGATTTTGATTGATCTGGCTATAATGATTCCAGTATTTCTACTTGCGTCATCGCGATAAAGCTCTTTTGCATGTTGCGGGAGTTGTGGGAAGCGCGGTGGAAGTTGATGATAGAATTACCATCGATCATTTGAAGGATGCGATCAAGAAGAAGACGAAAAATGTCGTCACGTGTAATGCAAGAAGAATGGAAAATGGCTTGCTTACGCTTCTGAGGAAGTTCACCATTAGAACGTGCAGATACATCGTTTGTCGAAGATCTACGAGTAACGGAGCTGTCTCCAGTAAAATAGAATATATGAAGTGGTCGCAGGCGTGGGTGATCATGAAGTTCTCATTTACGTCCTCGTCATTGTCCAAGCAAAGGGATCGTGGAATTTTTAATGACTCGGTAATTTGTTTGGACAATATGCGAATTGGATACACACCTTAATCGCAACCCTTTTTTTCAGAAATGAGCTCAAAAAAAGGAAAGAGCGTTTTCCGAAGGAATTGAATTGAATTAAACTCAAATGGATCATAGAAAAGGGCCTCGGAATTTGTATGGTAAACCTTCAAAACTGCTGCTAGAAGACGGGTAGCACTCACAGAAGAACAGCAAAGGGCTAGTTATACAAGATCCGTAGAGGACAATAATGGTGATATCCTGGTAACAACGAATCTATGCGTATATAGCGTGCGTAGAGGTAACGATATTCTTACCGTCCAAGTTTCTGACTGTCGCATTGAATTGGCTGGGCGTACAGATGTCTGATATTGGACTCGAATATCCAGCGAAGCTGGCCAGGTTACCTTATGTCAGAACGTTTGTTGAAGTGAGAAGAGATATCCGGTCTCGACTTGATCTTTCACGTCATTCCGGACCTTGCGGGGTTAGACTTGCTAATTTGTGAACCAGTTATGGGGTTGTTGACCAATCTAGGAAAATTCTAGGAAATACGTGGATTGATTCGGATGACGGAGAAGCGTACTATCAAAACAGCGTCGGTTAAGCAACTTGCTCAAGTCTTCAAATTCATAAGGGAGCAACTTGGACGTTCTGGAAATGTCGATATTATTGATGGCCTCCCGTATGCACAAAGACTAGTGAAGGGACAAAAATTGGCCCGGTTACTCCAATCTATTCTAAAGCCAAAGAAGAGGAAGCTGCTGGAATTCATTACATGCTCGAACAATACTGCAAAATCGAGAGTAAATTCGGGTCCAGGTGTTCTCATGGTACGTGCTATCGGAGTGAGGATTGCTACTGCAAATAAATTGCTTAGCACGTGTGTCTGGGGACCCGGTCTTGATATTCGTCTGTGAAGGGTAAGTATTTATTACAGTCACATTGTGTGAAACGTTAGTCCAATCAGTTATTTATACCCGTTTCGATGCCACATGCAGTGTATATAACAAAATACATTACATTAAACATTAAAGATATCAAGGCAAGAACACTTTTTCGAGTCATTTGTTGTATGAAAATGTTGGGATAATAGCGGAAGCTTAATGTCGGAGAAAGAACCACACTCGCAAAGTTTTACGATAGAAAGAGACAATCAAACGAAGCAGACTACGTGGAGCGACGTTATAGACATAGTTCGGCTTATTATCTAAATGCACTCGTGATCTGACACTTCTGTTATAATATCTTCAATGATGATTGGATATCATTCGAGAGTGATATCATGCCATAATATACGTTGATGCTTTACGATTTGCTTCAGACATGACAGAGATTTGAAATCAATGCTTCCACATCTGTATTCATAAATACCTTTGACGTTGGCGCTTTTATTCGCAATGAGGAAATGTCCATCTGTGACGGTTAAAAGCAGTGATACAATGTCGTCCATTGTTTATAAAAGACGTCATCGGATACGGAAGTCGAAGACCGCGAAACGATCAGCCAAAATTGCCCGCTTTTCTTTCCGTTTTTTTACGAGGAGAATGCTTACTGACGCCAATTTCAAAATATGTTAACGTTGTCGTATACTGAGAGCATTTTTAGGAACAAAAGCTTCATTGTTGCGTATATGTAGACATGTAATGTAAGTAGATGCATATGCGAGGAGAGGAGTTCCGTGGGAACACTAGATCGAATTCGAGTACCGCAGGTAAGGATACAGCGATACCAATTACAACAAGAGAGCAGTGAAGACGACTACAAGATCTTTGTAGCCCATAGAAGTGATAGAAGATAGAAAACTCAGACATCGAAGTAGCGGACTACAGGATTGAGGATTCGCTTATCTGGTGATATTCCCTTCTGGTGAATCACCATATCTTTAGCCGCATTGTATGTAGGCCAAAATATCGATTTACGAGAAGCTACACGTGCTATATCTACTGCGACATGAGTGAGGAATAACAGGAAAACTTTACAAAATTCTCCTGCTAATTCTAGGTGGAATGGTAGATCATTCATATGCCAGGTCTCAAGTCATTGAAATTGTCATCAATCATTCAATATTTTCCATAAAATGGGATTGAATTTTTTGATCAGGTCACCCGTATCAAGTTCTATAGTGACTTGATTACGTTCTTCGATTTCACAACTCTGGACAGGGATCTCGCCTGATCGATTGGGAGTTTGTACACTGAAGTTCGCCTGCAATGGTTGCAGTATCTGAGCAAATGTTGGAGCAATGAGGAAGTGTGATTATAGAGCTATACTTTGCTGAGAGAGCATGCAAATGTATTTGTTTATACTCTCCACAGCAATAACTGTTGTCCTCTCCAATATGTATATTCTATTGAGCAGATATCAGTCATGAATCGCTATTATCAAAAGGTACTTGATCGGAATAACAATTTTCGAGCATTTTATCCACAACATCAACAGCTTCGTCTGGAAACATGGACTAAGCAAGAATTGAGATGAGTATGGTTAGAACAAAAGCAGACTCTGTGCAGTGACCTGAGTCGACCGTATCGCATGCGTCCGCACACAGCGTTTATTCTTCCACTCGGACATCGTTTCCGTCAAGTTTGACTCTGGAAGAAGCTTTGCGAGAAGGAAAGCTTTCTGATAGCATTCTGATTCACGAGCTGCTCGTATCTCACTGCATGCAAGTATATTCGGCTTCGTGATGTCCATTTTCCGCACCACAAACTTCAAATAGCGTCAATAGAAAAGCAGCATGAATGAAGAAGCACCCACATCGTAAGCATGAATCAGCTCATGCATCATGGTCTCTTCCACCTCGCCTGCTGAATGTAAGCGATTGGCACAAAATACGATGGTTGGCGGTGGAGCTGAGAAGAACGCGCGCGCTTTACCCTCAGGCCCTGTTGCAGATAGCGTAAGGAATGTTACTTCTTCCTGACATGAGTCACCTTCTTCCCGACACATTAAGCATACAAAATCGAGGCTTTTGGTCGCCGTTGAGTCTCGCTCTAAAAACTTGTCGTTGCGCATAAATGTGTCAAGTACTCATTATAATGAACGGATGATGCATTCACTCACTCGATTGATCAGTTGCACCAGTTTTTTTGGGCGTTCCCGCGTCAGCGCTTCTTGAATCGCATCATCGCATTCGGGCAAATTCATTCGGCAACCGATAAGCTTACGTACGATCTAACGACATCCATGCAACATTACTACTGTCAGCCAATCCACACACCTGAAATGTAGAAGAATACAACAGCTGATATATTGGCAACGTTAGCGCAACCTATCCAAACAAATGTGGTTGAACCTTTATGTCCGCAGTGCGATGTGGCCCAATTAAGTGTTTGGGATTTATATCAAAACACTATCGCGACGTCGCGAGTACATCGGGTCAGATGTCCGTATGGCAAGTGTGTCTGAGAATCTGGGCATAGAATTCGTTCTGTGTCCCGTCCTGTAGAGTATCCACATTGAATAGTACAACTTTTGCGATAGAACTCTCATCTAACGAGTCTCTTTTTTTCATATTTGTTAATGCTTCATGTAAGTTCATCCACCGCTATACTATTACTCCATGTACACGCTACCACTAGATACATCTTCCACCAAATGTTGCTAGCATAAAAGCTTACGTTCTATCCTTCCACCTCAACTAGTCTTTGTTCCATTCATCGCATAAAGAGGATAGAAATGTATTCAGAATGTATCCCAAAAATATTCTCATCGCAATTGTGACCATAATCGAGATATTTCTTCAGCAAAAAATCTCGGAAATAGGAAGGCTTGATATCTGATAGTATCACAACAAATCGGCGATGATAATCATTGCATCTATATCCCGACATTTGGTCGTAAAATGCTTCAATTACTTCTTCCAAATGCTATTTCTTTCCGCTTAGTCTTGTCATTTGCATTCCTGGCTATAGTATATGACCTCGATTAAGAGGCGCCTTTGCAACCATGTTTTATTGGACTCTGGTGGAATGCCTTGGCGCGAACACAGCCACTCGACATCTGCTTTAGCGTATTCCATCACTGTACCAAGAATCCATTCCGCGTCGATATAAAGCGATTCAAATGAGTGATCAAAGACAGCGATGATCTGTTCTATACAATAGCGTCATATTACCACTTAGAAACCCGCTATAGTATTGCTTCCATTATGACAGAGGACGGATCTCACTCGATGCTTTCATCCGTGTTCAAAAATAGCCTGAACCTTGACGCATTTACTGGCCGGCTTCATGCTCCTCGCTGAGCCTCACCGCTTTTATGTCAATGAATGTCTCTGAAACAACACCAATAATCAGCGAAAACAGCAGCATAACATCGAATCGTGAAAAAGAGACTGTCAAAGTAGTAATTCGATGTCGTCCGCTTTTTGGAAAAGAGCTCTCAGAGAATCGAAAATCGATCATCAGTTTAGACCCACAGATGAATGCCGTATACATTCGATGCCCAGAAAATAATCAGACGAAACCGTTCACTTTCGATTCCGTTTACGATGAAAACACCTCGCAACGCCAATTTTACGATGACTCAGCGTATCCATTGATTGAGAGCATATTTGAAGGCTATAACAGCACCATATTTGCGTATGGACAAACAGGTTGTGGTAAGACGCACACGATGCAAGGAAAAGACTCTCCGATGGAACAACGTGGCGTCATTCCGCTATCGTTCGATCATATTTTTGATATCATACGTACAGACATCTCAAATGAACGAGAATATATGGTGCGCATCTCGTATTTGGAGATATATAATGAAGAAATACGCGACTTGCTTGGAGAAGATGGGAAAAAACGGATGGAAATGAAGGAGAATAGTGATGGAACTGTTTTTGTCAAAGATTTGACTGAAATTGTGGTCAGTAATGCGATCGAAATGAATACATTTATGACCAAAGGCTTTAAGAATCGAAGCGTTGGAGCGACGCAAATGGTAAGAAACAGAGCACAGGAAGAGATTGTATGCTTTTGACGCAGAGAATTGCGATAGAATGAAGGCTCATCTCGATCGCATTCGATCTTTACTGTCGTGGTCGAAACCAGTGAGAAATTGCATGGCCACGAGCACTTTAAGGCAGGCAAGGTGAGTGATACATTCTTCATCTACTAAACACTAAGCGGCATCCTAGCTTAATCTCGTGGATCTGGCTGGAAGTGAGCGACAAAGCAAAACGGGTGCTACTGGCAATCGATTAAAGGAAGGATGCAAGATCAACCTGAGCCTTTCAGCGCTGGGCAACGTGATCTCAGCTCTGGTGGACGGCAAAGGCAAACACATTCCGTATCGAGACTCGAAATTGACACGGCTACTTCAAGACTCTTTAGGAGGAAACACAAAGACACTGATGGTGGCTGCGATCTCACCTGCAGATTACAATTACGATGAAACTCTTTCAACGCTACGATACGCAAACCGTGCCAAGAATATCAAGAACAAACCGGTCGTGAATGAAGACCCGAAAGACGCGAAATTGAGAGAGTACAAAGAAGAAATTGAGCGATTGAAGAACCTGCTACAATCACAATCTGAGAACGGATCAAACTCGAAAGAGCAGCACACAATCAATACTGTTCAGGCTTCTAGTGAAGGATCATCCCCAAAACAGAGAAAAGTCATACTTTCTAGCACCACGGATTTCGCATTGGGATCTCTGGAGCGTGAACAGGCCAGTGACTTGAACGAGGAAGCGGCGGACATGATGGACAATGCAAAAATGATGATGGAAGAAGCGGGTATGCTAAGAGTGCTACCGGGGGAGTTGGACAACAAAGAAGTAGACGTGAAAGACGATCCCGGTGCTTCTGTGGAGATGTCTAGGGAGCAACGCGAGACATCATACTCTATGGAGAATATGACCGCTCAAGAGGAGCGTAACGCAGAATGGATGCTGGAGGAAGCTCAACGGATAGAGGAGAGACAAACAGAGAGATCAGACGGTCCAGACGTACAATATGAAGAGCAGCAACGATTAAGACAGCTGAACCAGTCGATCCAGGACCAACGCGATCGAATGAGTGAGGAACTCGCACTTGCTCATCAGAATATGGAGACACACATGCGTGAGAAAAATGCATTACAGGCCAAGCTTCGCAATATCGAGGGACAGATACTTGGAGGTCGTGCAGGGAATCATTCAGCCACCCGTGAAGCCCTCAGGGAGCCTCTGGACCCCGAAATCGCATTACTAAAACAACAGGTTGAACATCGTCGAGCTCAAATCAAATTGAAGCAAAGACTCAAGAAAGAACAGCATTATCAAGCTGCCCAGCGAGCTTTGATGATTGAAAAACAACAGGTACAAGAAGAATTACAATTGACGAAAGAAGCGGCTCAAGCTCAACTCGTATCGGCACGGAAACGACAGCAAAAGTACAAAGCGAAATTGGAGGTCGCACGACAGGAAGTCTCCGATCTTCATCGGGAATTCGAACGAGAGAGACAGAATCTTCTCGATACTATTCGAGAGCAAGCGAAAGAGACGAAATTGCTGGAGCAAGTAGTGAGTCTATTTTTCCACAACACCGAATTAAATAAATTGTATGAGCGTGCGATTTGGAACGAGGAAAAGGAGAATTGGACACTTCCAAAGCTAAAGGTCCGAAGTGAGTATCAGACGTTGAAATTGCCAGCAATTCATCCTTCCATAAACAACGAGTCATACTCTGGCGTTGTCGTCGATGAAACACATCCCCCAAACTCCATACATCTTACTTACGACTCACGACCTCCATCGAGTAGAGCACGGATGCACTCGGCATCCAGACAGTGTCCAGTCTCAGGGACTGCGCCGAGCGAAGCCGATGTCGACCTCACGTGTACTCGTCCACCGCGTTCTCAAGATTGTCGTAAAAATACGCCTCGCATTCGATCGGAGGCCGGTGGAGAAGATGAAAGGCAACTTGCTTCACGGAAGGAAACGCGAAAGAACAGAAGCAAACCAAATAACTCACCACGATCGCAAATGCATCTCAATGAGTCTGCTTACGGAAGTGTAGAAGACTCGTATCAACCATGTGATCGCCTGCAATCTCGTCAGGGACCAAGACCTTCCCATAGGCTTCATTCCACTAAAACGGAAGAGTCCAATGTAAGAAAAAGCCTCGTGGAATTGAACGAGACGACTGAAGAATCTCCAGGGCACACATTGAGATGAATGGAAGTCTGAAAACAATCGATTTGGACGCGTTTACAGCCCTCTTTTGGCGTTGCGTTGGAGTCTGATTTGTGACGCATGTTCCGAGTTCTGACGCATTGCTCGTTTGGCCTGAACGAATGCCAACGAGTCTGGAGCTTGTGCTCGCACGCGTTCAATTTCCATCCTGTCGAATTGCTCACACGCATCTAACTGGTCGATGCAGCTATTGATTTTTGGAAGTGATAAAGTCAATGTAGAGGTATTCAACAGTGTCAAATCAACGACAGTATGTGGATCATTGTTTCGCGAGAACCAGCATTCAAAGTCGCGCACGAGAGATGCGCGGCACGAGTCGACAGCGCTCCGGGCTTTGTCGAATTTGCATTTGGTCATTTTCAGCTCTTCAAACAGTGCTCTATACGCTCGTTCTTGCTCGGGTATCGATGCAGCCAGCGCGTATTCCTCCTCGTCAATTGTTTGACCTGATGCAAGGGCTGTAGTGTATCTGTGTTGTGATCGTTTCGTTTCCAGGTTGATTTGCAGTTGATCAATGATTCCCTTCACGCCACTGAGTCGTCTGCTGATGCCTTTGATCTTTTGCTTGAGTTCATGCAATACATCTTTCTCTTCTTGCAGCTTACGATACGCGAGCTTTCCGGAGCCGATTTTATACTCGTGAAATGCTCTGCTTTTCAATTCATTCGACAAAGGCGTTATGCCAACTCTTTCCATCGGATGAGAAACCTTCCTATCGTCTTTATTCTCAGCCGTACTGACACCTATTTGCCTCCTACATTGGTCGTGTAGCCTGGGCACACATTCCAACACATTGGGCTTTGCATTTGCGTCTGCATCACCAATTCCAAATCCAAAAGATCTCGAGTCCGGCTTCCCCACTACCGATTCTTGGACGTCGG
Source organism: Albugo candida (assembly GCA_905220665.1). Lineage (NCBI taxonomy): Eukaryota > Oomycota > Peronosporomycetes > Albuginales > Albuginaceae > Albugo > Albugo candida. Next base: position 424,124 of record CAJNAR010000004.1, read on the forward strand.
GAAGGATACTTTTCTGGCTATTCGTGCGGGACTTACGATTGCCAGTACTTTCAGCCAGTATCGCTTCCGGCATACTATTGCTAGCACTTTGATTTCGCCTCACAGCCTCGAAGGAACCTTCCAACGTTTTGTAAATCGATTTAAACTGACGAAAACTCTCACGAATATCTCTGACGCTATGGAGCCTGAGCACATTGTCTTCTACCTGTGCAGTTGGAGCTTCCAGAAACCGCTCAATCATACATTTCAATTCATCCTTTTGTGCAAGTGTGTGGTCATCGCACACAGCATCGACTCGCGGTGTTAGCGCGTCGTGGAGCATGAGCTCATGCTTCAAATCGTCAATTTGCTTCTCGTACTTCCTCAACAGCGTCTTCGTATCGGTCTCCACAATGGCTGTCACTTGATTTTGAACGTGCATCATCCGTTGTGCTAATTTCAGCGTCGAAATCGTTTCTTCTAAATGCCGACTTTCTCCCTACAAAAACCGCATGAAGAAGGATTACAAGCACAGAATGAGATAAAGTACCCAAATGCAAGCAAACATAAGCGTGTTGGAATTCCCACCGAGCGAATCCTTCAACGCATTTGTGAGCTTTGTCTGGCGATAGGGAATGTGCCTTGCTCCCCGCGTTCCCAATGCAACGATACACTGCTCCAGGAAGCTCAAAGATTGATTAATGTACATGGATTCCTTCTTAATCGTAGCAACCTCTTGATCCGTAAGTTTCGTCCTGCTTTCGGGGCTACATAGACCCGATCTGATGTCCTCAGGCTCATTCATCGTCTTCTTGAGACGCTCACTTCCAGCGAGATCTACCAGATGCAATTTGCTGTAGACAACGACGTCGGACTCATACAAACAAGATTTTCGACTAATGTGAAGTGTGAAGATGCAATGGGATCGATTCGATCGTTTGTTGAGTTGATGTGTTGCAATTGTCCGCTGCATCTCGCCGTAGAAAAGCTGATCCAAAGCCTCTTTCTCGGTCTCGACTTTGATTTGCGTCATTCCACGCACAAATGTCCCATGCTGATCTTCCACGACGGCATACTCTTCCATTGGAACGGCTTTGTCGTGCTTTAACAGCAAATCGTACATTTTATCATTGTAGATCTCCATGTACGACGCATGGATTACGTAGATGGATTCTAGAGAATTTTGGACCTTTTCAAAGATTTGAGCTATGGCGCGAGGAGCAATTCCACGATGCTGATAGTTTCGAGTGTCACCCAGCATCGTGAAGGATTTGCCGGCTCCGGTCTGCCCGTACGCGAGTATCGTCCCGTTCACGCCGTCTACGACCGCTCCATCGACAATGGTGCGTGCAATTGCATCATACACGCGATCCTGTGCGGCGTTATGCAAAATCTGATGATATTCGAAGCGAGCGATTTGTTTTTGTGCATTTTTAAAGTGTGAAAGATTTGGCTCTGAATGAATGAGAATAGTGTTATCGTCAGAATTGATTTGAATCTGATTCGATGCGAATTTGGCCGTTGGGCGAGTGCGAATGATAACTTTGACACCGTTCCTTCTCATTCGTATGTAGTCGCTCGCATTATCGCGTTGGAAGGAGTGGTATGAATTCTATTTTAATCGAGCTAAAAAAGTATCATTTGTAGCGAAACACGTATAAATAAAGGATGGAAAGGAAGCGTTTTGATGAAGGCGTTGGTGTATTATGTACATATATGGTACTATTGGCAATTTGGATCGCTATCTCGCGAGTAGAAGCAAGTCGAAACAAGCTCATTTACATCGCTTCCACCGCGCTGATCTATAAAGTAGATACCGATAATACCGGTATTATAAGCACGATTCTGTGGACACGATGAGCGATGTTGTAATGGTTGCGACGGATTTAGTCGCTGCTGTGAGCAAATTACTCGATGTGACACTCGATTTCACGCAAGAAATAAAGAAGAAAGACATGGAGTCGATTATTACCGCAATTCGACCCAAAATCAACGCTTTAATCGCCTTAGAAGCAGAAAACGATGTCGAAGCTTGTATCAATCTTTACATTCGAGCCATAAAATACCTTAAAGAGCCCGAAAAAGTCGTCTTGGAACTAACAAACCTTTTGAATTTAGTCAAAGAACACACATCTGATAATGCGCTTTTACGACTTCGAATGTACGTGCTGTAAACCTCAGAGTCTCCTTCACAACTGACAAGCATTATGCCATAGCCTCACCAATATATTCAATTCCAGCGTGTTGCACGCCGAGCTCCGATATGAAGCATTACTTCACGTGATCGAATACGCTGGAAGTACTGATAATCTCGCGCAAATTAGCAAGTAATTTGACCTCATTTGTCAAGCGACATCAGCCCTTTAAGTATCCGTTCTGTGATCATAGACAGCTCGATTCGGTCGAGACGATGGTGGACAGGAAGCTGTTAGCGTCACACGAATATCGACGCAGACTTTATCTCACAATTGCAAATGTTTTGGATACAAAAGAAGACAAAAAGTATGTGCGTACATCAAATTTCTTATTTGTACTGATTTCAGACGTCGTACAGAGTCCGAGTTTTGACGTACTTTGAGAAATATCTGCAGACATTCTCCAAAAGCCAAGAGCTCCAAATTGCCAAAGAACACGCAGTTCGTGCTACCCGTTTGTTCCTAAAGAATACTATTCCAAGCTTTATCCACGGCATCGATTTGACCACACTTCCGGCCGTTCAGGCTTTGGAAACAGATCAAGAACACTGCAAATTGTACCAGCTTTGCCAGATTTTTTCAAGTCAAAGCTGGAAAGAGTACAACAGCTTCACCTCCACAGTGCAAGAGACCTTTTTCCAGCAAAATGGACTTGAGAAAAAAGAGTGTGAATCCACCATTCGACTTGTGACATTGTGCTCCTTGCAGCCCGGCTTTGATGAGATTTCATTTGCCTTTATTGCAGACAAGTTGGGTGTTCACGAAGACCAAGTGGAAGAATGGGTAGTCAAAGCCATCACTTCCAATCTGCTCACTGCAAAGATTGATCAAGTGCGTTGTACGGTGATCATCCTCAAGACACAACGACACGGATTCGCTCCAGAGCAATGGAAGGATCTACAGAGCATATTGAGGCTGTACAAGAAGAACGTCGGCTCACTGATAGAAATGGCGCGAAATGCGCGGAAAACTTCCTTACATGTTCCTTCAGCTCGTTAATACAAGATTTTCATTTATCCTTTCCAAGCTTGCGCGTCTATGATGGCATTCATCGAGGCTACTTGTCGATTCTCTGCGTGGGTCTTGCAACGATATAGTACGTTGTTCCAAAATGGAAGCGTTTGATGTCCTCTATCTCCAACCCTGCGTTTTCTACAAGTGCCAAAATGTCGCGATTCCATTGACATCCCCAGGCCTTAGCGTGAACCCCAGCAAATTTATCCAAAAGCGAGGAAAGCCACTTGTAATGGCTCTGTCCATGTTCCAGTAAGAGGATCTTCCCATCTTTCCTACAGACTCGCTGCATCTCTTCCAGCGCTCTTTGTGCGTCGTCCATGCTGCACAATCCAAAAGTATCGATCACAGTATCAAAACTTTGATCTGGAAATCCAAGCTCTTCTGCACACATTACGTGACAATTGCATCGATCCACAGACGACACAGCCTGTTCAAACTCTTTTTTTTTCTTCAGCTGTTCCATCATCCCGTTGCTAAAGTCGGTAAAAGTGAGTTGCTTGACGCTCTTTGGGTAATAGCAGAGATTTCGACCCGTTCCTGCAGCGATTTCCAAGACGTCTCCACGACACGATCGGAGCAAATATCGTCTAAGAAGTGAGATTCCCATGATTTTTTCGTCCAGATCGATCGCTGAGGTGGAAAAATGGCTTAGCAATACGGGTGGATGAACAGCCTTACGCACCTTTGTCGTATTTCGCTGCATTTTCGTCAAAGATATGACGTCTTTTAAAATTGTCGAGGTGCTGGATAAAATCTTCGGTTGTTTTTGGTTTGTAAAGTGTGAGATACGTGACTGTGGACGCGCCAATGTAGACAACAGCGCCGCCAAAAAGGATGCTCGGGCGCTTGAGCGCTGCTTTCCACATGGCAGTACCGATATTACTGGTATTTTATTGGCTACTAAGCTGAACGCATCGCTGAGATCGGATGCATTCGAGCTCTACAACTCGCTCCCAACAAGCATTGGAGACGTGATCTGCACCTTGACTGATAGCTTGTAAACGTGCTAAACGTAACCATCGATCCAAATCATCCGACTATGCTCACAGCCAGAAAGTTAACACCTTTTATACAATCGACCTGCAAACACTTACAGTGACGCTTTTATCCTCTTTTCTTCGATTCACATAATACTTTTCAGCCATATCGGCTTGCTCGTTTCCAATCGTCACCTCTAATTCCCTCATCGACACCAAATACATCCGAAAACACTCTAACATCGATCGTAATGCTGCTGGTTCATGGAGGACTCTACTCGAAAGTTGGCCAGGCTGCACCGGAATGTGCAAAAGCGACGAAAAAATAGATTTACTCGCTGAGACTGATATGATACTGATATCTTGAGGAAAATCGAGACTGAAATACTGAAAGTCGTACGGAAGCTGCATTTTTGAAATCAACGACTGCACCGCGTTGACGTTTTTGTATCCTTTTTCATCCAGTTTTCCAGTCGAGAGAAGTGTCTCATTGAGAGTCAATGTGGTACCATTGGGAAGTTGTAATGCTCCAGTAAGCAGAGAATCTGTGGTGTAGTCTTTGTGCGGGATAAGATCCCTGAAATTCAAGTCCTGAACTGCCACTTGAAGCTCAGAAAATAACGGAACAACCTCCTTGATCCTGTCATTCATACTGAGAATGAATGCATCGCTATCGGCCTTTGATACGTTCCACCCTAACTGAAGGTTGATAGAGATGTTCCCCAGCGGTGAGGAATCATTCACTCGAGTATACACTCGCGATAGAAGGCATAAGACAAGATACTCTGCCCCAACAGTATCGCCCAGTAAAGATTCAGCAATGTAATGTATCAGCATTTCTCGAACTTTCGAAATCTCCAATTTCTGATCCGTTTGTTCGCTCCAATACTTTAGGCAGTGGTCTCGTATCGACTGATTGTTGTGATTGATTTCTTGATAGAATGAGAATCTCTGATGTGGTTGTATCATCGCCAACGGTGTCATCTTGACGGCGTCACAGCAATGCAAAAGAGCACTCTCCTCACGCTCGAACTCATCCACTTTTCTCTCTGTTGTCGATACGTCAAAAACTCCAACAAAATCAAAGGCTGTGTTCACTTTAAATGCGTCGTTCTTTACGGACTTGGACTGGTCTTCATAGACGTATACATTGATCAAAGACGAATTGAGATTTTTCGACATGCGGACTGGTGATACGTCTGGATTATCGTCTTCCAGACTCATTTTCACTCTTTTTTCGACTTTTCCAGTTGCGTGACTTTGGCTTCTTTTTCTATTGTTATCAAATAGTTCGATGGCACCACAATTGGCGTAGTATCGGTCTTTTGCCCATTCTGTCGCGAATGGGAATAATTCCACTTGTAAGAGCACACGTTCTTTCATCGCATTGAGTTGTGTCAATTCGTTTGGCTGTATCGGTCCAATTAGCTCGGGATCTCTTACTTGGCGTATAACACCACGAAAGCGGACATACGAATTATTGGGATACGTTCCTTGAAACAGTTCTTCAGGCTTAATAATTGGCAATGAGTCCGTTTTGATGTCAATTGTGTGATACAAATGAAGCGATTCCATTGAGAAATATTATCAATAAACCAATCAATTGGTCACAATTTGATTAGCTTAAAGTATGAAATGAACTATGGTTTAAGTCAACTTATTGTGTCAGAATCGAAGCTCTTCGTCTCGATGAGTGACGATTTCAGTGTACATCGCTGCAGGTGACCCGATTGTATAATGATCAGAATAGGTAGGCGGTCGAGTGAGATCCCGAGAGGATGATTGACTGGATAGAGACAACTGTTCGTCGCAAAGAGGTGTGCCTTTAATTCCGAGGCCCCGTGTTGTCAGTTGTTGACGCAATTTCTCCGCTTCCATACGCTTTTTCATCAATAGATCATGGTTGAGAAGTAAATGGGAGGTGTCACCTGCCCACTCTCGCACTTTGGCACCACAATCCAAATGTTTTCCAAATTTGTATTGTTCCATTTCCTCTCGATTGTACTCTTTCGCCAAATTCTGTAGAAAACGAACGCGCTTGAATTCTTGGCAATCAACGATACATTGACTGGATCCATGTACCAAAAGTTGATGAAGGACGCCAAGTGTCTAAAAAAACATTTAGAACTATAAAATAATGGACGCTCGTGCCAAACCTTTTGCATAATTTGCACGTCAGACTTTTCGTGAAGTAAGACAGCCCACACACGCTGCATTATGAAATGATAGTCGACGACGTTACTTGTTCGCGATGCAAGGTCGAGCATTATAATTGTCGGCATGGAGACCACATAATCTCTTGTTAGAACCGACTGTGGTAGAGGCAGATGTTCGTCCAAGATAATTTGCACAGGAATGCGATTTGAATCGCCAGCGAGGTCCTTTACGAATACAATCAGCTGATCCATCACGTTCTGGATGTACTCCATACCAACAATGCTTCTGGAAAGATAATTATGAGGCTGCAAAGTATCGGAACCATGATCTGAATGGCATTCTCCAAGAATAGCGCAAAAAGTATTCTTGAATCCGCAAGCGGATTGGTTTATATTCACGCGAAAGTGCATTTCAGCACTTTCGATTGGTCATTACTGATTGGTGTTGGCAAAATGACGCCATCAGCGACCAAAGTTATCTCTGCATCCGATGCACATGACAAATCCAGCAGATTACGTCACGTCGTTGATAAATATGCACTCCCAAATGATGCTGAATTGCATCATCTACATGCAGCTGATCCAAACGTATCGTATCGTTCGTCTTTTTTCCGACTCCAAATTGATACATTATTGCAATCGGTATGTGAAGACCAAAAGGGGCTCGATGGCCTTCAAAAGCTGTTATTCGATATTAAAACACACATTGAATCAACCGGAAATCAACAAGTCACCGAACAACTGCTCCAAATTCAAGGTCTTCCAATTCACAATCACATCAAACGCAAAGAAATTGTGCTCGCATTCCAAAAACCTTCCAGGATCGACATAATAGGAAACTTCATCCTACAGAATTCTATCAAAACGCTTAGCAATGCGCTTGTAATTGATATTACAGTGGAAATTCCTTCGAGCTGTTTTGTTCCAAAAGACTTTAAAGATTTTCGATATGCGGATAAAAGAAACTTGTATCTTGGCGTTCTTGTTTCAAAGTTGGAAGAAATGGACAAACTTGTAAAATCAATTCATTTAGCTCCATTTCGTTGCGAGTATGAGAAACCGATTGCTATCATCCGCATGAAAAAAGAAGCTCTTCTGCATCATAAGATCACTAATCATGATATACAACTTCGACTAATCCCAAGCATTTCTATTGACACCTTCAAACTTGGCAAATTGGCACCATCTCGAAACAACATCCGATATGACGCAGCAGCTGAGTCTGAACATCAACGTCAAACACCTCTCTACAACAACGCGATACTGGAAGATATGATGTTTCGACGTCACACTCGTGAGCTTCATATGGCAATGAAGAGCCCATCCTTTGCCGAAGCTTGTCGTCTGGTCAAAGTGTGGGTACGACAACGCGAATTTGACAAGGAAATTGACTCAGTCAATGGATTTCTACTCTGTATGCTGCTCCTTTATCTTCACACAAAAAAACAATTCAGTGCCGAAGTTTCTTCGGAGCAGATGGTGAAGGTACTTTTGCATTTTATCGCCACTATGGATCTCAAGAAACAGCCGATTGCATTCACTCCTGCAGAGGATGGTGTCGAAGTAACTGGGGAAGGCATGCGCGTCTTTCAAACAGCGTTTCCGCTTGTATTTCTCGATTCTTCGGGAAGGTATAATTTATTTGGTCGTATTTCTCATGCTGCCTGGATTGAAATTCAAATGGAGGCCCAAAACTCAGTCCACCTGATGCAAAGTGAGGAGATCAATGATTTCCGACAAGTGTTTATCCATCGGAGCAAGATCTGGACGCGTTATGACCAGTTCTATTGGATCCCTGCACCTATTGCTGTGGAAAAAGCCAATGACAATGTTTATTCTGCAGAAGAGAGACATGATATTTTAGATAAAGGACTGGAAACAGCTTGGAAAGATAAAGTCCAGAATTTGCTTTGTGAGGCTCTAAGCAACCGTGTGACAAGTGTGCGCGCTGTTCTAGATGAATGTGTCGAATGGAAGGCGTCGGATGTTGTCCCTTCAAGTCGTAAACTGGTTGTTGGACTTCGTATCGATCCAGCAAATGCTTGGCGTCTTGTTGATCGAGGTCCACGAAATGATAACAAAGTCGAATGTGCAAAGTATCGACAATTGTGGAAAGGTCTATCGGATGTTCGGCGTTTTAAAGACGGATCCATCGTTGAAAGTGTGGTCTGGGATGGTCTCGATGAGAAGAAGCACATGGTGATCGACTCGATTGTGCGATATATCGTCCACGCACATTATCCACATGTCAATGCGCAATCTATCACGTCGTCCAATCATCCCATCCAGTCTGCCCTCAACATGAATGGTTCTAGCTCAGTGCTAGCTGCTCCATCAAATCTTCATGCTGTATTCGGTAATCTCTGTAAAACATTGCGGAACCTGGATACTCTACCGCTTCGGATATCTGACATCATTCCTATTCACCCGAGCTTTCGGCACACGAACTTATATCCGCTACAGCAGCATCCTCTAGCATACGCCAAATCGGAAACGATCGGTTCTATCCCGTTCACTCAAGCAAGCACCGTCCTCGAGCCTCTGACCATCCATCTTCATTTCGAGAAATCCTCATCGTGGCCAACCGAGATAGCAGCATTTCAACACGCCAAAACAGGCTTTTACGTGCATATAGCACAGGAGCTCTACGCGCAGTATCAGATGCGTTGTGAGGTGGCTATCGATTGCGTCGATGTGATAACGACCGGATACGCCTTCCGGCTTGTTGTACACAGCGAGAAAGAGCTTGCAGTAATCGCTGGAGCACAAGGGTCACGCAAACTTGCAGTACTCAACTCACCCAAGTACATTGAGATAAAGCGTGAATCAGATTATCTGCCAAAGCACGCCAATAAAATACACGCTCTTAGTACAAAGTTCACAGCTTTCGGACCAACAGTTCGCATTTTACAGCGCTGGTTGTGCGAGAAGTGCTTGTCCAATAACTTAAGCATCGAGGTAGTGGAGTTATTGGTCGCTTACGTGTTCATCAATTCGAGCCCCGCGACTTTACCACAGTCTGTCGTATCAGGCTTGCTGAAGTCATTACGGCTAATTTCGGATCACAACTGGAAGCAATTCCCTTTACTGGTGGATTTTGACACCACATTTGGTAAAGAGCATCGTCGAGAGATTCTGAAGCGCTTTGATGCGTCCCGTAGCAGTCCATCAACCCATCCGGCGCTATATATTGCTTCTGATTACGAAGATATGGACTGCTTATCGAGCTGGACTCGGATTCGACCCGAACGGGTTGTTTTACAAAGACTTGTAAGTATGGCGGCTCAATCGTATGAGATCATGTTGAGGTGGTTTTCACGTGGATGTAGCCTCACTGGGTGGAAACAGGCTTTCCGACTACTCGAACACGACTTTGATGCTGTCATTCAGCTGCAGCCGCGAAAGTTACCATCACGACGCGTTCAGGTCGAAGAAGGTTCCACTTGTTTTTCAGCTCCAATCTACAAGAATCTAGATCTCTCCTCGGTGCCTATCATGATAGGCTTTGATCCATTCCGATCGCTCCTTTCCGACTTGCAATCACAATACCACTCGATCGCGTTGTTTTTCGTAAATGACATGAAACAGGACGTCATACATATTACGTGGAGGCCCACAACATTTTTGCCAGCGAAATTTCGAGCCATTGCCTCCAATGAGCTGATACCGTTACCGCAAGTCGATGCGACCGAAGAATGTGTGAGGACTTTTGCAGTCCCAAATATGTTTCAGCTTTTGTCCGAAATTCAGACTGCTGGTGGCGATATGATTCAGTCCATTGAGCTGAAGCTATCTCAATGCTAAAGGATTCAAAAACAGCAGTATCGCAATGTGTGACTTTATTGCAATATAATATGTCAAATAGAAGTAATGGGATCAGCGGCTTTGGGTGAGCGCACTTCGATGGAATTCTCGACAATTTTCATCGCTACTGTTTTGGTGACATCTCTTCCGACATCCCGTACCATTCCACTGATATCTAAAAAGACTTTACCACTACAGCTCATTGCCTGCTTCAACGCCTCATCGATGCAAGCCTCATTGGTCTTGAGAAATGGAGCCACCAAGTTGATATATAGAAAAATGGCGCCCTTCGTTGATGGCATGAAAAGCCAGAACAGAAAGCTCAGCTTGAGAGGATAATAAAGCGGGATCCAAGCCAGTAAGATGTCGCTGAATACTTCGATGACGTTGAAGCACGCGTAGACGACCCAATATGTTAGCCACTGTACGTGATCTGCTTTTGTATCGCTTTCGATTGCTTTGAAGGAAGTGTACGCGGGATAAATAAAGCCAACAATGTTGCATATTAATTTCGCTCCAAAGCCGAAAAATACAAACAGCAGTAGTGTTGTCGCTGCTGCAAATACGAAATACACTTTATCGATTCCTGTACTGGCTTGGAATGCGCGTAGTGCTGGTATCCTATCAAGTTCGTTTGATAATTTGGTCGTGAATTGGCGGACAAGATCCATGTCGACTCGATGAGAAGATTTTGTGAGTGTGATGAAGGGAAGATGGACGAAGACAAGCTTCTTATCGTGTGAGTATTCTTTCGGTAAACCATTTTTAGCTTTGGAATTTTTGATCCTAATTTTAGCTGATTCTGACGTCTAAGATCTATAGACAGGAGGACAAGAGGACAAGATAAGTTGTAGAGAGAATTCGGAGGCTTCAAGGCTGAGCAGTTAGCGCACGAACGAGCTTGAAGCGCGCAGATTAAGGGCTTTTGGGTACCAGCAGCATCAATATACTCTCATTGAAATGCATAGAGTGAGATTAAGAAAGGTCATAGCAAGTGAGAAGATTGATGAATAGCTTTGTTCAGCATTACTTCGATAGGTGTAGTTTGCTAAACACGTTGATTCACTCGGACGGATGCGAATAGCTCAACCACATGCGTTACAAGATGTGGTATGTGCACGCATTCTGTCTACTTTAGGCCGCCATGATGCAAACACTAAGCCATTCCTATCCACGCCCACGTTTTCCGTATCAATACGTGTATCAGTGTAGTATTTCCGTCGTGTTAGATGTTTTAGAAGCTTTCTCCTCGTGTTAGAAGCCCCGGAAACCCTGGTTAGGAGCCGTAAGCAGCTGGAAGCTACGATGTCGGATGGAAAAAGACCGTCACGATCTCGATCGTAATGCTATTGGCTGAAAATAGCTGGTTTTGTTTCATGCGCGCGACGACGACATTTCTTTTAAATGAATGCTTGGAAGCCTTGCAATGTTCTGAAAATGGTAGCAACAGGAGACTGATGGAGGAATTTGAAACTCAGGGAACAGAAGATAGTGCTTTTGACCTTTCTTCACAAAGTAGAATACTTGCAGAACGCGAGAAAGTCGTTGTCATTGAATCCGTGAATCAACAAAATGACTCGCTGAATATCATCGACGGTCAGTTTTCGATCCATGCAAGATTGGATTCTGAACTGAAAGGCTCTCTACTTGAAAAGGAAAAGTTTACATCATTGTCACGATTAAGAGGAAGCGTCGTGCGATTAGATCGTTACGTTTTTCTGACGACCTATCAGTGCAATAAACTGCTCAATAATAGAAGCACCGGAAGTGGTAATTGTATATGCTTATGGATTGAGAAGATGACAGTTGTAGAGACTTCTGGACTGGTAGTCGATCCTTTGTCAAATGTAACACAGCATTCGGTCGTACAAAGCCGAATCAATGAGTTATTCGAAAGCGGTCAACTGATGCAAACACTTGTCAAATCGCAGATTCTGGATGACAGGTATCTATTTCATGATCAAGATCATCAGCCTCAAGAAGCTGAGTGTATCATCCCTGAGGATCAAGAAGCCAAACTCCAAGGACAAGAAGGATGGGACACCCAGGCTCCAAAGATCACTGATTCGGAGCTAATTGCCGAAAATGAACCCATTGTATCTGGTGCAAGTGCTGTTGGAGCACTTACTAGTCAAGATTTCTATTTTGAGCAAGAAGACATTAATTGTAACTTCATTCCATGCGGCGATGTTGATAGCGATGCCGCATTACAAGCACTATCAGATCAGACCGAAGAGAAGTTCGAGAAGATTGATGTTATTGAGATGTCAGAGGTGTCAATGGATCCGAGCATACCTGTAGCGACGTCTGGACTGTACAATGATTTTGTTGGAGAGAATGATGGGCAATCAAAGAAGATGGAGTCGTCCTTGGAGGGAAGAATAGACGAAGCTACATTAAACAAGATCTCTTCGATTGACATAATGAGCGTAGAAGCCGTACCTATTGACAGAGACGAATCTGACCAAGTGGTTGATGTCAGTAATGAAACTCTGCTGAACACGTCGGAAAGCAAAGAAAGATTGCAAACTTCTCACGAATGCGATGAAGGTCAGTGGTATCCGGATGACCAGATTCCGGACGATACAATTCTTAGTAGCAACGAAAAGATCCCTGTGAATCTCTCACCTGTGCGTGAAAAGTCAATTCACCATGAACTCAAACCGACAATTCGAGTGACGAACACCTCGCCGTTTGAGGAAACTCCAAAACGTTTATCTAAAAATTCGCGAAAAACTGGCATTCGGACAGAAGACACAAGCGCCATTAAAGCCATTCCAAGCCCACAGAGAACCACACAGGAAACCAAGCATTGTCACACTGATCGTTCACAGAACGAAAAAAGCAAACGACGAAAGGAAAAAGTTGCATTCCCGAGAACCACAACAAGATTAGTAGGAAAAAGTCGACTGCGACCCATGACGAAGACAAAGAAAGCAGAGGAGGACGTACCTTTTGATTCAGAGTGTACGCCGAGTTTGGATTATCGCAAACGTCTATCGTTCTTTTCTTCCAAGAATGGACACATACGACCTTCCAAGCGATACAAGCATCTGTTCCCGCCATTCAACATAGAGGCGTTAAAGGGTATGTTGGCCCGGCCGGTGCCTTAAGATATGCATTGTCTCGGCCATTTCTCCAGAAAAGTATACAAATTATCTTACTTCACCTTCGCGCGACATTTGTCATGAAGGAATCGTTTGCTCTGTTTGCGTCTTTGATTTATGCGGCTGCGCTTATTCTCTCACTTCAAATAATGAAGTACCGCTACCACTCTCGCGTCCTGCTGGCACTTTTGATGTTGACGATTCACATTTATTTTTTGGACTTGTGCCACGAGTTACATGCGCTCGTTTCCCTCTTACTATGTCATATTGGAAATTGTTTATGGAAAATCAGACATCCGAATCATCTGTACTCCATTTGCTTGCAGTTCTCTGCTAGAAGCCTACAGCGAAGAATATCCGTGTCAATGTCACAAGCCTTTCCTCAGACGATACATTATTTTATTCCCATTTTGCTGTTTGTTTATCAGTTTTATGTCGAGACAATGTTGCTCGTTATTTTCACGTCATCCAATCGGTTAAAATGTTTGCCCTCTGCTCATCACATCTACCAGTCCGAAGGAATCGTGCGATTTTTGCAAGTAGTGTTGGAGTACAGCATCATATCGCCTTATTTATTGCAGCCGATTATAAGGTACTGGAGAACATCAGTGAGGAGTGAATGATCAAGGACGCGCTAGATCGATGCAAAAGTATGTACTGCCGGGTTTAACGAAATGAAAATGCGCTGTTAGGTCTATACTTTGTTTGGCTTATTCATTCGGACTCGTTGGTCGCGATTTGTAAAGATATATCAATACTCCAATCATCGCTACGCTGAGGGAGACACAAAATATAAGAGTACTGGCATTCCATCGTTGAAGATTCGCTTGGGGAGCAGTGGGCTTTTTACAAGACGTGTCATTGGAATTTTCCACATTGTTTGACCTAATGGAATTAGCCTGCAACTTTGTAGATTCTGCTAGCTGGTTACGATACTTTTCGACAAGATTTGGAAATAGTTTTCGAAATACTGGACTAGAGCAATTGAATTCTAAAGAATTGGCAGCATATCGGCGTTTCTACAAAGATAATGAATAACAATCAATCGATACGACTGTTTTTACCTGTGCCTCTGAAGTAACTATACTTCCCAAAGTCGACTGACTCTCTAGCTATGATCCGAGGAAGAGCATTGGTTGCGTTGGTTTTGAATAAAGAGCATCTAACTTACCATGAATGAATACAAGCCTGTGAGAATAGAGCTAACTGACCACATTGGGTTCCACGTTTCTGGATGAAAATCTGACATACTCAAACAAAGTCTCTGATTCGTCTTGAAGCGTCCATTTGGTGTCAGCATTAAAACAGAAGGTGGCTTCATCGGATATTCCGGTGGAAACCTCAGAATCCCGTGATAAAAGCCGCCTTCGTAACAACTGTCATTAGTTCCAATAATGACATAATGCCACTCTAGAATATTCGAATGCAATGGTGCTGCGACGATGTTTTCAATGGATTTCCGTTGAATTGCCATGTATTCTTTTCGTAGACGCTTTGTCGCCAGGAATGATGCCATTTTGAGCTGATCGATAAGTGCGGCCGTAATAAACACAACTTAAGCTTAAGTAGTTTACTGATTTTAAATCTGAGAATGCAGCGCTTACGTGAATGGTCTCAAGATGTGAAGTACGAACACAAATTTAGCGAAATTCGACTCAAAGTCGACAAAAGGGTGCATTCTGTATCATCTTCCTTCAATGACAATTCCATTGAAGACGAAAAAGTAAGTCTACCGGTGTTTAATGCATGCAGTCTGGATACAAATCGAGTAGCTATGAATGTTGGTGGACCCATTTGGGCAATGGATTGGCATCCTGCTACCGCTACACAACCAAAACGGAACGTCACATACCTCTCTATTGCCGCACATCCTCCCTGTTCCATACGCAACGATCAAATCATTAGCGAGGAAGCACCGGATCATCATTATGGGGAACAAAGAGGGGGACCCGGATTGATCCAGATATGGGCTGTCAGCACGGATTTATCACTTCCTTATTTGATGTATGCAATTGCACACAATGGTGGAGCTGTATGGGGCTTGAAATGGTGTCCACAAGAGTGTAAAGGAATGGGAGGAATCGGAATGCTGGCGGCTTGTTTTGGGGATGGAACGGTACAGGTGTTTCATGTCCCTAGGCACGAATTCTCCCAATCACAAGAAAGACCCTGTGTAGAGAGACTTGAACCAGTAATATGCGGAAAGCTCCAAAAAGTCGTACAAATGTGTCTCAATTGGTCTCCGCATTCAGCCAATCAACTTCTCACTGGTGGCTCGGACGGTAAGCGATTCCTTACGGCGGCCTGGATGCATCTTGAGGTCGCTCTTCCTGGCGTAGGCTCCATTGCTCTGTGGGATCTCGCAAATGCGTATGAGGTATTGCATGAGGACGACAAAACAAGCATTCCGATAGACGTGAAACCACAGCGACATTTTCAAGACTGTAAGCAAAAGCAGCAGTGAAATGCGCGTTTTCTTCATTAAAGTTTTTATTTGGCAGCGGATACCATCACCAAACTGGATACATCTGATTGGGGATCAGGCTGGGTCGCTCTACGGGATGTAGCTTGGTCACCTTATGATCCATACATTTTTGCAACGACGGGAAACGTAGGTGGAATACAGGCCTTTACAGCGCATCATCTTACCAAGTCGCTTGTTAGGACTCCTGTATCAAAATTTGGGACATCCGTGAAACTCGAATCCCATTTCGAACGCATCGACTGCGGTCCACATGGGGACTGTCTTTACATTGGTTTGATGAGCGTTCCGTTTACGTCGCTGGAGATCAAGGCCCAATCCATTGCTACGATATATTTGCTGGAAGCTTTAAAACTCAGTATTCACATCCACAAGCGGACTCTCCTATTTGGGACATGAAGCTTGTTCAGCACTCAACGGTCCCCCTTATATTTTCATGCTGTGCTGCTGGCGTCGTTCGTGTTGGACCTACAAAAATGCGCATCCGTGGACCATCTCAAGCAGTGGATCTCTGTCGGCTATCAGTGATCTCAGAGGTTGAGGAAGAGTTTACTAGAAGCAAAGTGAAGCATCTTCATGTCGATATGCGTGAGATCCTTGGTAATGGGCAAGATGAGAAAGGATCGAAAGCGAAACGTGAGTTCTGCCCACGGGAAGTTGCCCTCCATCGTATCAGCTGTAGTAGTTGCGATCATGACGTATTTGACGGTGCTCCTTGTTTCCTTGCGTTTGGCGGACACTCGGGGCTGCTACTTATTTACAATATGCAAGATGATATGCCTGAAATGCTCGAACAATTGTTACCCAAATCCAAGAAACGTGGTCGCTCAACTATAAAGAAGGGTAGAGGTAGAGGATCTGCATCTACCAAGAAACGGGCTACAATGAAGCGTACAGCCAGTATGTCTGCAACGAGTAAGAGGTCTGGTAGAAAGACTGTTCAAAAAGAGGCCCAAGAAGATGACCTGGATATTACGAAGGAACCCTGTTTTCAAATTGCTCAATCGGAACTTATCGAAGAGCTTGGTAGCTTCACAGTTGAGAAGGAGACAACGAGTGTGTCTATTTCTGATGGAGGGATTGATGATGAGGTGACTACGACCAAGAGCAGGATAGAGAAAGACCGCCAGAACGATCAGCACAGAGTTAGCCTAACTGTAAAACTGAAGCATCTTGAAGCACCGACTATGAAAACTGGGAAACGCAGAGGACGTCCAAGGTCCAAGGTTACCTCAACGGCGAAAGGATCGTTGGATGGATGGCTCTTGAAAGACGTCAAGAAAATCAGTGAAGCACCAGATACCACTACGAACACGTCTGATAAGTTGCCTTCACAAGTTACGACCGCTGTGACGAGAAGTTCCGCTAGACTCAAATCGATACGGTCGACGACTGATGTCAAAGAGTGATCTCCGAGGGCGCAAGAATGGTTGCGATCGATCCATTGAACTCAACGCAGACTGTCAATATAATAGGAGTTGACAATTTTATCGCTTATTGGGACTGCTATTACATAGCCTCAGCCATGTCGGACACACACAAAAGCCCATGCAGGGTCATATACTCACAGGACAATCGGTTGAGGCTTTTGTAAGTGTCATCAGACTTGCTTCCTGGACTCAAGATCCATTGCTGGATACTCTGACTACTCAAAGTATCTCACCAGCCGAGAGGCTCTTCCCTGGATGCGAATGGATTTAATAAGCTCATTTCGTCTTCTTCTTCCATTTCCATGGAATGAAGCCTCGGACTGTCCATATCCGCCGGAATAGAACGCGGAACCGCAAGAGGCTTTGGCGACTGGAGGCTCTTTTGTGGGCCGAAGATAGACATTACGCTTCCAAGCACGCTGGTCTCCTGTGCTTTCTTGGTCATTGACTTTGTGACCTTATCATTTTCCTCATGGCTGAAGCATTATGGTCAATTTAGCAATCATCAACGAGCCACAAACACAATTCACTCACTTGAACTTTAAAATGGTTGCCAGCACCGGAATCAGACGTTCACGCTCACTTTGATTCTGACTTGACAGGTATTTGATCACTATATTTCTCAAGTACTAAAGTAGAGCAAACATCAGAACACGCAATCTCGGCAATGAATCGTAATACCTCTACGTTCACGACGTTGAGGTCCTTTCGATACACTTCCTGCTTGGTTTGTACGACAGAAGACTCGATATGCTGCAAAAGCCACATTGTAGCTCAATCTGTTTTCATTGGCAATGGGCACGACATACCTCTTCCTTGTACTTGTCCGATATCGCTATAAGGTGAGGTTGAACGCCCTGTCCCTGTTGCACAGTAAATCGGTCAAGAACGAGGATCGACTCCTGGAAGCATGTGTGCACTTACCGGGTCTGGTTGTGCGTCATCGCCTGTTCCTGCAGCAATCAATGGATCATTTCCCGCCAACTTGGGATTGTCGGAGAAATCTCGAGCTTCCGCTATTGGACACTCTATGTGTGCAGTTTGATGATTATTATCCTCGTTTTGTGGGTCAGGAGAGGTCTCGATTTGGATTGCTGTAAGTTCTTGCTTGCTTTCCCTTAGTTCTTGGACTAGTGCTTGATTCTCATCGCTCTTTGCCTGGACGATTTGGTTGATATGGAAGAGATCAGAGTCATGTGCCGATTGTACTGCTTTGATTTCCTCAGCAGCGGTCAGATTTGCCAATTGAAGCGCTTCGATCTGTCGTTCCAAATTAGTTATTTGCTCTTCTTTGGATTGACTCAAACGCAAGTCTTCCGATTGACGTGTATTGATATCTTCCAGCGACCGCAATTCCTCGTCTTTCGATATGAAGTCAAGCTTTTTTTCTTCGTACTTTGTATTGATGCATTCCACGGCCTTTTTGGCGGCGTGGAGCTCTTCCTCCAGGCTCCTGATCCTCGCTTGTGACTCCATCAACTGCTCCTCCATTTCGGTCACTCGCTTTAATGCGTCACGAAGCGATTCTCTCGTCTCTTTGGTCGCTTTCTTCAGAGCAGTATGTGCGCGTTTTTTATACGAATCCAATGCTTCACGTGCAGCTTCAGCGCCTTGAGCTTCCTTGTCAAGTTTTGCCAGCATTTGGTCTCTTTCTATCCGCATCGCATCATGCTCTCGTTTTTGAGCCTCTGCACTCGCGCGTTGAGTCTCATTGCTTTGGTGAATCTCTGTTTGTAGCTTCACCAATTCTATCTCCTTTTCTTCCTTCTCCACACAAATTCCTTTCCGCTGCGCTCGAAATACTTCCCACTCTTCCTTTTGCAGCAAAAATGTTTCCATTGCACGTCGATCGCATTCTTCGAGTCGAAATGAAAACTCGTCATTTAGGCGACATAAAGTATCGAATTCTTCCTTCCAGCGCCTTTCCCGATCCAAATGATTTGATTGTTGCGTTAGGAAGAGCTGCTGAGATTCCTCGAGTTTGCATTTGGCTTCATCGAGCTCTTCATGCTGCATTTGTGCTTGATTCTCTATTTGAATGATCTTCTCCTTTGCTCGATCCAATGCTTCCTTCATTTCGGCTTGCTGTCTATCGATGTTGTTCTGAAGGTCGATAGCGTGCTTCCTTTTCATGTCATTCAGCAAAGCTTTCAATCGCTTGCAAATAACGGCGAGCTCTTCGATCTTTGTTTTTTGCTCCGTAATGATACCATTTCTCGTCTCCAATTGCTCGGAAGTGATCTCACAATGACTTTTTACCTCTTCGTATTTTTCCTGCAGCAGCGCCATTTCTGAAACAAGTCGATTCTGGTCTTCATTACGTTGTTGTGAGCTTGCTTGCGCCTGTTCTCTGAGCTCACAGCAAAGTACTTTGTGCTCCTCTTGATCCTGTTTGTATTGATTCTTGATCGCTATAAGCTCATTTGATCGCTCTTTCAGCTGACATTCCATCGCTTCGACATCCATTTTGGACACGGCGGCCACATCTGCCGCTTTAGCTACTTCGAAAACCATTCGAACATTTTCCGCCTTTATCGCTTCCACTTCAGTCTGCCTTCTGCTCCATTCGATCCTATTCGCCTGATGCTCGCGGACGTCGATTTGCCATTGCTCCATGCTGTCTCTCATTTTTTCTTCAAGTGTTTGGTTTTGCAGAGTTAGCTTTACAAGTTTTTTTTCGGTCTTTTGCAATTGCATGAGAATATCTTCCTTTTCATTACGTTCTATCATCAAGTTTTGATTCAGTGTCTCAATCTCAATCTCAAAACGTTCCGATTTACAGTCGGACGATCCGATCCCCTCAGTCGCTGATGTTAATCGTTCCCGGAGCCTTTCAGTTGACTTGGAAATCGCACTCATTTTGGCTTCATACTCTTCGGCATTACGCAAGTTTTCGCGAACTTCTTCCAGAATGCTGACACAATCGATTTTGGGCGATCCTTCACGTGTGCTCAACTCTGTCTCCTCTACTCCCTTTGACTCTTCTAAAGCTTGATTGATTCCAGGAAGCGTTTGTAATTGTGTTTCGATACTCGCAATCTGATGAGCATACGATGTTGCTTGATCCTGAGCCTCAATCAGTTGTACGGATAGAATCCTTGTTGTGGCATCCTGTTTCTTCATCAACTCATTCATCTTACTCGAAGATTTCCGATATTTCTCATCGATAAGTATCAATATACGATCTCTGTCGTCCATGAGCTTGTTTTGTAATGCTGTCACTTTCGCTTGTTCCTCAGTTTGTGTCGCGTGATGAGAGATGAGATGAAGAGCCCGAGCACGTGTTTCCTCAACGTTCCTGTCTTGAGACAACAGTTTGGTGAGAATCGTCTTGCCATCGAAACTTGCAGACTTGCAATCATATTCGCTTTCATGCTCTGGATTACTTAAAATCTCTAGAAGCTCTTTTCTCTCCTCTGACAAAGCTTTGTAGCGAGCAAATATCTCATTCAATTGAAGCCGTATGTCCTCTTCGCTTGCTTGACACTGCCTTTCGATATCGCTTTGCTTTGTATCTGCTTGGAAGGAGACTCTATTTTCGCGATTTTCCTCCAAGTAAGCAACGCGTTCCAAGGTCTCATGCAGACGAGCCTTCAGCTTGGCAAAATGCTTCTGGTGGGCTTCAATGTTCTCGTACCGCGGTGCTGTTCGTTGGGTCACATCATCAGATGCTTCCGTACTTGCTGAGCTGTCGATCAAAGTCTCATGCTTGCAATTTCCGGTGTCACCCATCTTACTTTGTAGTCGTAATTTAAGAGCTTCGATTTCTTCATTCGACATGGCAAATTGCTCCAGAGCGCGCGCAAGTTGACTCGTCAATTCAACCTCCGCCTGTCGTTCCAAACTTGTTTTGTGGCTCATACTTTCAATTTCTTGATTCATTTGCTTCATAGTGACGTTCGCTACATCCAAAGCAGAAGCTTTGGAAGCTGCATCGTTCTCTAGAGCCAAAAATCTGTCTTGTAAATTACAAAATCGTATTTCAGCGCCATTGGCTGCTTCTTGTAGCGATTGTATTCTTTCTTTATACAGATCTTCATACAGCTTGCTGGCTTTTTCGAGCTCTTCTACCACGTATTCTTTCTCTTGTAAACGGCGTGATAGGTCCTCTTCCAATGTGTTTTGAGACGATATCACTCGCTCAAGGTCTTCTTCAGATCGAGTCTCGACCTCCACAATGCGATTTTGCAACGATTGGATCGATTCTTTAGCACTATTGAGCTCTGAACGCAGCTCTGAAAGTGTTGTTTGCTGCACTTTCATTGAGAGGTTCTGTTGAGTCAAATGACCTTCCAATTCAGCCCGAGTAAGTAGCATTCTCTCACAATCTTTTTGATGCTTTCGCACGAGTTCCATGCGTACTCGACCAACATCTCTCTCATGGTCGACTACGAGATTTTCAATCAATTCTTTGCGACTGTTTTCAACCTCGCTTCTGGATAGCCTCAACGTGTCGGTCAATTGCGTCTCCAACTCTGCAATGCGAGCGATCAAGGCTTCATTTTCGTCATATTTTGGTTTCAGGCTCTCTAACTGACGTTCATATCGATCCTTTTCCATCAAAATGGCCTTCTTGAGCTCATCATCGTGCTGTTGCAAGAGGTCTGCACGTGTGGCTTCCAAATGATCATGAAGGTCTCTCTGCATTATCTCTTTCTCTCTCGTCCATGCGTTTATTCTTGACTGTTCCTCTGCTTTGAGCTTCTCACACGTCTGACTAAAACCCAGTATCTCTTCTTGCAGCTCACGGATCTTCTTTTCTAGAGCTTGTACCTCATCTTCGTTCTTACTCTCCAGCTCCAAACGTACTGATTCCGCTCTTGTTTCATGTTCTTTCTGTATAAAGCCGAGCTTTCCTTCATACTCTTTCTCCGCTGCTTGTCTTTCCTCCATCCATGCTTCCATTCTTTCTTGCAGTCTGCTTTGTGATACCGCATAGCAATCATTAGCCTTTGTGAGTTGCTCTGTGAGATCGTGAATCCGCACGTTCATACTTTGCCGTTCTCTTGCATTCGTATCGCTGAATTCTTTCCGGAGAATTCCTTGCAGCATCTCATACTTTGAGATCACTTTAGCCATTTCTTCCTGACGCTTGTCGGATTCTTCTTCACGCAGCATAAGCAGCTTTTCGCGTTCCTGCACAATGATTCCGTGCTCCGTCTTTATCACAGCCTGGTTCCCGACTTCCTTTTGAAGTTCCAATTCGTGCTTTTGTATGAGCATTTCCATCGCATTCTGATGCTCATTTTCCGCAATTTGCATCTTCAAAGTAGAAGCAGTAATAAGCTCCTCCAACTCGCTTTGAAGCCTTTCAATTTCTTCAGAAGAGGTAATTTTCTCAGTGGTCAATTCATTGACGCGGTCCAATTGAGACTGTAGCTGTTGCTTGCAGGCGTTCACGCTCATTCTTTCCGTCATTAGCTGTTGCTGAAGGTCGCTTACCAAGCTTTTTTGATCATGCAATTCGGATTCTCTTTCTCGCAAAACTTCCTCAACTCTTATCAAATCTTGCTGTAAGATTGATTCCTTCGCAGAGGCATTCTGAGATCGAATTTTCAGCTCAGCCAACTTTTCTCGTAGAGTTTGTTCCATATGTTCTAAATCTCTCTGCTTTTCTCGATACTTCTCGAGTTCTTTATCAAAATCTTCTCTCAACTGCTTCACTGTTTCTGCATTAGCTTTGACGATGTTTTCCTTCTCCTGTGAGAAAGTTTGTAGATCGCTGTCTCGTTCATCCAGCTGTTGCCGCAATTCTTGAAGCTTCCTTTCAGCTTCACAGACGCGGAGAACAGATTCCTCCTCGAATGCATTGCGAGTCGACAGCTCTTCACGCATCTTGTCTGATTTCTCTTGATGCTCATGTTCGATTTCCAAGCGCATACTGTTCATTTCTTTCGTAAATCTCTGCGTAAGCAGCTCTTTTTCGTGCGTATGGCTTCTCATCTCCACCTCCAGCTTATTCTGCAATGATGCAGCTGCTTCTACTGCATCTTGCAGTTTATCTTCGAGCTGATTTAGTCGCTTTGTGTGTCCCGCTGCGTTTTCATTTGCCTCGTTCACAAGCTGGTTTGACCGAGACAGCTCTGTTTGATACTTTGTCTCGATTTCGTTGATTGTTTCTTGCTGTTCGGATACCTGAAGCGCATAGATCTCTCTCTCTTGTTCTAGAGAAGCTATTTTGCGTGCGTATTCTACCTTCTCGACCTGAAGCTGATGGATCGTATTACTTGTGCGTTCTTCGCCTTCCAACATCACTTTTTGAAAATTCATCAATTCTTTCTCCAAAGCAATGGAATGCGTTTTACCTTTGAAAAGCTGCTGCTTCAACGATTCATGTTCTGATTCCATCACTTGCTTCTCTGTATCCCACGACTTTTCCTTTTTCGTAAAGTAATCGATCCTTTGCTGTAGTGATGCGATTTCATCGTGGTGGCTCTCACGTAAAGAATCTCGAGCTAGGATGGCTTGTTCCAGTGTTTTCTCGAGCTCAGAGACCTTTTCACACGATACAAAAACGTTTCTTTCCATTTTCTCCTTTTCCTTATCCAAAGCCAAACGTAATCGCTCATTTTCTTGCAGCAAAATGTTCACTTGATCCCGTTCTTCTGTCTGCATTTCCGATAAGGTGCCTTCCCCGCAAATGTCCGATCCATCTACAGCCTCATTTACGCATCCATTCGATACGATATCGTCGGATGAATGATCCGACAGAATCGGCAGGCGAAAAGAACCAGCTTCCCGTTGTAAGGGGCTTTTGTGAATCGAATCAGCGGGTTTGTTGGGTGATCCAAGCCTCTCATTCTCTTCCCTTGCTTCTTGTAGCTGCTTGTGCATCGCACGACAAGTGCCGACAACTCGTTTCAACTCGTCGATCAGATTGTGTTTTTCATCTTCCAATTTTTTAATTGACGAATTGTGTTCCGATAAAGACGCTGCCATTTTCGTGGGACTTGCTTCCGTAGCGACAAACTGATTCTCTCTCCCCTGAGCAGAAGTCTCCTGAACAAGACACTGATATTGTTCCTGTAGGCTTCGATATCGTCGCACAACATCGTGCAATTTTCTCAACAAAAGTTGATTTTCCTGCTTTAATTTTGAGACGACTTCGTCTGTAGATACCTTTTCCTCTTGGAGATTGTCCATCTCCTTCCTCACTGATGCGATTTCACCGCTTTCCGAATGTATGAGTCCAACAGCTCTCTCTATATCGACTCGAATCGTCGGAGTTCGATCACGCGGATGGCTCGGCCAATCGTAGGTTTTCCCGCTCAAAACGAACGCATTTCGCCATGAGCTCTCGACGCACAGCGTCTCGGACAGATAGAACTCGGCGGAATGCACTTGAGGAATTACGGTCTGCACGTCACAAGCAATCCGAAGATGCTTCCGATACAGCAACAACTTCTCGTATTGCCACTTATCAGCCAAAAGAAAGTAGCGTTTACAAAGTCGTGACGGAAGAAGAATACGAAGACTTGGTTCGACAAAGGCGACAGGGTCTTCCGTTTGTCGCTAATGATGACGCTGAATTGGGATACTACGATGATGGGGAAGAGCAGTTCTTCGAATCAGACGAAGATAGGAATCCCTCTGAACAAAATGAAGCTTCACACAATGATTCTGGAACTTCCAAACAAAAAATTGGTGCTCTTTCGAGCGCATACGCACGTCGGGCGAAGAAGATGCAACGAGCAAAACTCGGTGATGGGAAAGACAATAAAATCACGAATCTTTTGCATTCTAAAAGCACGATGCAGATGAAGAGTTCCAAACGGCTCAAAACATCAGAAAGTATGCAAAAAGCAGGTCAAGTACTCTATTCATTTCATTGCGTGAGCCAAAATCTAAAGCTTTTTATCTTTACAGACTTGGATCTGGATAGCATGCTGGACGATTTAACCAGTAATCCGACCAAGTCGGACGCATCATTTCTGTCGCCCCCATCATTTGCTTCGTTCAAAAATAACGAAAGCGCAATTTGCATGGATGATGAATTTGACTATAATGCGGAGGAATCTATGGCTATGAATTCCGGGAATGATGTAAAATACGCGTATGAAAGGCCTGGCATTATTTCTCACAAAGGATCGAAGCAAGAGGAATCGGAAGATCACGTGATGGAAATCAATGACGACACCTCAAAGAAAATAGAGCCTCCAACTAAACGCGAATTGCTTTTACGAAAAGCTCGAGCGAGAGAATTGCTGACAACAAATCCGACCGCACGTGCTTTGTCGTCCGAATTTGAAGAAGAGGAAGGAAAACCTGAAGAAATAAAAACGATTGATACCAATTCAGTGAGTGAAATCCCATCAAATGAGGTGACGGAATGGTGGGAAACGCCTGAAACAAATGCTCCTCAAGAATGTGTTGTGGAGGAGGATGTCAAAATGGAAGATTCGATCGATTGTAAGAAGACCTCATCCTCATCTGATCGCGTTAGAATCTTTTGGATGGATGCCATTGAAATTCGCGATCGACCCGGAAAGCTGTACATGATCGGGAAAGTAAAGACGGTTTCCGGATCGAACGTGTCCTATCGAAGCTGCTGTATCACTGTGAATAATCTCGAACGCTGTATGTATCTCGTTCCGAAACCCGACGCGGTGCGCGATCTAGACCCGAAAGCATCCACAATAAAGGATTTGAGTCCCCAGCTACAACAAGAGCTTTGGATGAAAATGCATCAAGACATTCATCGCTATTTGATTCCGAATTGCATCACTGGTCGAATAGACAAGGAGAATTTTAAAACCAAATTAGTCGAACGTGAGTACGCTTTTGAGCGGCAAGATATTCCGCGTGGGAAGAATAAGTACGTCAAAGTAAGATACTCTGCTCGGTATCCAATCCCTCCAGCCGACATTTGTGAGCGTGGTGGACGCTATTTCTCTCAAATTTGTGGGGCTTCTACCCGGCCATTGGAGACATTTCTACTCGGTAGAAAGCTTCTTGGGCCAGGCTGGATCGAAGTGTGTAATGTGCGGGCTTCACAGAACCACGAGAGTTTTTGCCAGCTTGAATATGTAACGGATGATCCAAAAGGCATTCATGTGCTCCACGGAGAGGACTGCGATGCACCCCCACCATTAAAAGTTCTTTCTCTCAGTCTGAAATCAATATGCCATCCAACTACACATCACCACGAGATCATTACGCTCTCTATGATCACAGAGTCTGGAGTAAGCTGTGAAGGCGCTTCCTGCAATCAACGGCGCTCTATCAGCCATTTCACAACAATTCGACCGGTAGACAGCAACAAAGGCTTTCCAGATACATTCGTACAATTCGCACAAGAAAACGGGCGATTCCGAGATCAGAAGACCAATCAGACAGAAAAGCGCATACCGAGTCTACGTTTCGAGTCGAATGAACGTGCGATGCTCAGCTACTTTCTCACTCGAATCCAGTTGGAAGACCCAGACGTCATTGTTGGTCACAATCTACACTCGTACACTTTGAATCTTCTTCTATCTCGAATCGATCATTATAAATTGGGAGGATTATGGTCCAAACTGACCCGTCTACGTCGTGGTCGATTGCAGCCTGTAAATGTCGGAGAAGCGTGGAATGAGTACCGATTCGATGATATCAGCAATGGACGACTTTTTTGCGATACGTGTGTGTCGGCCAAGGAACTACTGCCGTCTCAAAACAATTATTCGCTCACGTATTTGGCTACGACCATTCTGAAGAAGCAGCACTTTGATATCGAAATAAATGAGATCCCGCAAATCATGTGTAGCTCTCCCCAGTACTTCACCAAGCTTCTCTGTCACACACTGGACGACGCCATGTTCATCCTCCAATTGATGCATCATCTCCAAATCCTTCCTTTATCAAAGCAATTAGCAAATCTCTGTGGGTATCTATGGCCAAGAACTTTAGAAGCCAACAAGCGCGCTGAGCGGATTGAATTTCTATTATCACACGAATTCTCCAAATCGAAGCAGAAATTCATACTTCCGGAGAAAATGAAGCAATCTCGAGGATCGGGAACCAAACAGCGAGAGAAAGCCTCGTATATGGGTGGTATGGTATTTGCTCCAAAAAAAGGATTGTACGATAACTTTGTTGTCCTACTGGATTTCAACAGCTTGTACCCTTCCATCATTCGAGAATATAACATCTGCTTCACAACAGTTGATCGCAAGTTGGAAGCAATGACCGTGAAAAGAGGTCAAAAGCGGACGGAAGGGAGCACCGGTGTCGAACCTGAAGAGAACATCGATGCAGAAGAAGACATTCCGGTCTTACCTTCTACATCCAGCAGGGACGGAGTACTACCGAGCGTCATCAAACGCTTATTGGACTCGCGAAAGCAGGTAAAACAGGCTTTAGCCAGTGCTTCTCGTGCTGGAAACAAGGAGAAAGCTCAGTCTTTAGACATTCGACAGAAAGCAATCAAATTGACGGCAAATTCCATGTATGGATGTCTTGGATTCCGATACTCTCGCTACTATGCCAAAGCCATTGCAGCACTGATCACGTCGACCGGTCGACAAACGCTACAGCGAGCAAAAGAAGTCGCAGAATTGGAGTGTGGCTACGATGTGATCTATGGGGACACTGATTCAATCATGGTCGACTCCCGAAGCGATCAGCTCCACGACGCAAAACGCATTGGACGTGACATCCAAACGCAATGTAACAAACACTTCAAACTGCTTGAGCTCGAAGTGGACAGTATTTTCAAAACGATACTTCTTCTGAACAAGAAGAAATACGCGGCTCTTGTTGTGAAAGAAACCACAGACACGTCCAACGGTATCGCCGTTCGGTATGAAAAGGAGGTCAAAGGATTGGATCTTGTTCGACGAGATTGGTGTGTGATTTCCAAAGGCGTAGGTCACGATATTTTGGATCATATACTGTCTGGAAGAGCTCGTGATGAAGTTGTCGATACCATCCACACGTATCTTGAGACTGTAGCTGCACGCATACGCTCTGAGCAAGATCCAATCGATCAATTTGTCATCACCAAATCACTAAACAAGCAACCAGAACAGTATCCAGACGGGGCCAAGCAGTATCATGTCCAAGTAGCGTTAGCCTTGAAGCAACAAGGGCACCACATAGGCGTGGGTTCTCATATTCCATATGTTCTGTGTAAAGTGCAGGACCCACGCTCTGGTCGATATGCATATCATCCCGATGAGGTGAGACGAGCAGTGGGCAAACTTGCGATCGATTACGAATGGTATTTGGAGTCTCAGATTCATCCTCCAGTCAATCGCCTTTGCGCTCATATTGAAGGAACGTCCAGCACCCAATTAGCGCGATGTCTTGGCTTAGACACTTCAAAATTCAAAACGTTAGCGCTGGATGCCGATACAAATGCGGAAGATGGCGAGAATGATTCTATTCCAAGCGTGCTACGAGACGATCAAGAACGCTTCAGTCAATGTGTACCTCTTCAACTTACCTGTAAGCAGTGTCACCAATCGTCAAAGTTTCCAGGAGTTTTCTTCGCATTTGGAGACGACAAAGCAGCTTCTAAATCGATCCAAAGCGGATTGATATGTCCGCAATCGGATTGTCGGGCAGAGTTCTGGGGCTACAAGGAGGAAGGTCTGTATGGGAACGTCGGTGATGATCTCGCTGCGCTTTTGTCGAATCAACTCCATCTTGCGACACGAGCTTCTGTACGCCGCTACTATGAGGCTTGGCTTGTTTGTTCCGATGTCACTTGCAAAACTCGTACACAGAAACAGTCTCTGCGTGGGAACGGGAACATGTGCTCGACCACCGGATGTCAATCTCTGGTGCATGCAGAGTACACAGAGCACGACCTGTACACGCAGCTCAAGTACTTTTCAACACTCTTCGACCCCGTTCGTGCCATGAAGAAGCTACATGTAGAGGAAGAACGAGCGTTGCCGACTGCGAACAAGTCCAAGGCGAAGTTTGTTCTCCCAGCGCATCATCAGAATTTGCTTGAAAAGTTGCACCAGCAGGCCGAAAAAGTAAGCTTCTTTATATATTTCTTTCTTGATGAATTTCAATGTGACAACGTCTCTTTTGCTACAGACAGTTTGCTTGAATGAGTACAATTGGGTCAAGCCGACGCTTTGGCAGACATTGTTCACATAACGCATACAGTTGGACACAAGCATTTTTATCCACAAGGAATCATTCGGAATCGATGTCATTGAAGCTGTGTCAAGTTGGAAGTAGACGCGGAATGAGATAGTGTGAATCCAACGGATGTGCCTTTTATCCCTTCGCTCACTGGAGTACGATAACTGGCTGACATCTGCTTAGCGGGTGTCCCGTGGAAGGAAGCCGGGCTCACGAGTGATGTTGTGTGACGCGGCTCCATAAAATTTGATGTGGAATTTGCTGTAGGATTTGGGACCATCGACGCTATGGATGGGGCTGAAAATGAGTTGACCGAGTTTCCCATTCTTGAAATCGTAGATGCCAAGTTGTTGCTGTCATTCTTGAAAGATCGCAAAATCTGTGTGAGAGATTTTTTGGTGTGCTGTTGTCCTTCTTGAGCCGCCCATTGTTGCTCTGATTCTCTGCTTGTCTTCATTGGATCTTCTTCGAGTGGTGCTCGTATTGACTCCTTGTCTGCTTCCTTGAAGATTCTCCCATGCTGTTTTGCACGATGGTGATGTCTCGGCTCTGCTTCCTGGGATACAGCTCGTCTTGGCTGCCAGGTGTCGTCTTTGGTGCTTGTATGTATAGAATCTCTCAGCGCGGATTCGCTGTCACTTGGTACTGATGCGATCGTGAATCCTCTCTGTCGCTTTGAATGCGTCGAAGGCTTTTTCAAACGATTCTTCTCATTCGTATCGGTGGGAGGACTGATGTTCCATTGGTCAGCATCTACTTCATTATCAATGTCAATTGCCATGGCGTTTGCTGCGTCCATTCTGCGAGCAGCAT
Source organism: Albugo candida (assembly GCA_905220665.1). Classification (NCBI taxonomy): domain Eukaryota; phylum Oomycota; class Peronosporomycetes; order Albuginales; family Albuginaceae; genus Albugo; species Albugo candida. The sequence continues at coordinate 454,165 of CAJNAR010000004.1, forward strand.
TAACAGAAAGCACCGATATTGCATCTTGCAAAGCTTGCATCCATTGTTCTTGTCTTCCCCACGTGTCACAAAGAACGATGAAGCTTTTATACCCTTTGGTCGCAAATTGTATTCCGTGAGCTCCACTGCCGGGTCCTTGAGTGAGTCCGAAGCTGTACCATTTCTTAGCGGACGTAGGAATGACCCATTTCACACGAGTTGTCCAATTTGGATTGTTCAGTGTGTCGCAGTACCAAAGCTTCCCACATTTACGACATAAGCCAAAATAAGTGATCGTAAAGGTCAAAGCGTGGAATGGCATTGGCACAGGGAATTGGATGAAAGAATTGACCTTGGTTGGCTCGGGTATCGGAATATGATCGTGCATCTTATCTTTCTTGAATAGAAATCCTGCAGTGAAATCCTCCGTATTGTTGACTTTACAGTAATGATTTGCCGTTCCTGTGAAGAGTGTTTCGAGATAACCTGGCGAGGACATCACGTTACCATAGAGTTTTCGTCTCTAATTGAGATGGAACGCACCTGAATAGTCAATGTCGCTCACGGGCGATTCCTGAACGTACTCCACTGCATATTCTTTGACACTCAGACATCCATCACATAATGGAGCATTTCGCTCGCCTAAAGGCTGTGTCAGGACCAAATTTTGCTTGGCCAGTGTGCTTCGAAAGTCTGCCCAGTCTGGATGCTTTCTCGCGTATTCATGCACGATATCCTGACACGACACATGACCGCTCTCTCCTGTGTACGCTGGTGTACTATCACAAAACACAACTCAGATTCTCATCATGCGTTAATCTTCCTAAGAGATCGCTTACTTTGCAAGTGTGAAGATGCTATTTGCAATAATAGTCATGTGGCCTCTGTACTGGACATCTTGGCGCTGGAAAGATTCGATGACAAAGTCCAGGATGCTGGTTTTGTCTGAAAACAAGCTGTTCAAAAGAGGGCAAGTCGGGAGACGTTTTTGGTCTGGATCGAGAAGCACACAGCGAATGATATCCGTTAGCTCATGATGCATCAAGCTGTTATTGGGCTGAGCGTCAAAGCATGAGAGCAGACAAGGCATCAAATCAGATTGTGCCAGGATGTTGTCTAATTGACTGCTCTGTAAAGCGACACATCGACGGAAAAATGTGATCAAGTACAGAAGAGCAGGTCCTTTTGTAGCATTAAGTGACGTGCCTTTGCCCTCTGCATCTTGTTTTGGGCCCACAATTGTTCGACAAAGCTGCACAAAACGATCCACTCTTGGGATTAAACTCAGTAGTACGTTTCGATGTGTTTCTTTTGCCAAATTCTCAACCCCAGTAAAGTCGTGTTTCTTCTTGTGGTAGCCCAAAACTTTCATTAGCATCATAACAATCGATAACGCGCCACCTTCATGCACAGTAAGCTCGCAATTCTGTCGTGCTTGACGCTCGATCTCAGAAAAGCCAAGATCAATTAAAGCTCCAAATGATACGTCAAGGCTTTGTAGGCCTATCAGTAAAGTCTTTAGCAAGGCGTTGTGCTGATGTGGATAGTATTGATCGGTAATCAAGGGTAGTGATTGATCGTTGTTGTCCACAAAAGCCGCATGATCTTCCATCATATAAACGCATGGAGGAGAGAGTATGTAATTCACCAAGACACAGATATTCTCAACTGAATCACGCTGATATGTGGTGCCGACACCCCAGCTTAACGTACGTTGCCACGCACAGAGTCTTTCAAAGGTACATTCGAGAATTTTGCTGGAGCGAATAGAACGTTGTCCCATCTCTGACATATCGGAATACAACAGCCATACGATCGTGTCACGGATGGAATCCGAGCCGATGTGACAAATAATCCGAGGTACCAATGATTGTCCGTCATCGGCCAAAAAACGCTGTAAGAGTTTCCCAAGTTGATGCTTCAAAATATATGCGTTGACAACATTGCAAAATAAAACCAGCAAGACATCATCCAGCGGTCCTGGTTGACATAGGAATTTGAATAAGGCCTTCAAGTACCCATAAGAGCGAGCTAGGTCAAACTCCTCCTCTAATCGTCCTTCCTTCATAGTGCCTGACTGAGGGATACCTGAATGGTTGGAGCGACTGTCCTTGACGAAAATGGATCGACCATACCAAGTTGCAATTTCACAGCATATATACTGTGATTTGTAACGCCCGTATAGAGTGTCAAGTGGTTCTTCGGTGCTTGCGGGAGATGTCAGAAGACACAACAAATCGTAGACAATACGAGATTGAAGAATCCATTCGACGGCCTTTGGATCACGAGTTACTTCACGAATCAGACTGTCGACTGAAAATGCGCCCGTGCTTGATACCAACTCAATCAAGTGCTTGATCGAGAGATCAGGAGAGCTGATTACATCGTCAAGACGTCGACGATAATCTTTGGACGACTCCTGCGTACAAAGATAATAGAACCAGTATCTATCTGCTCATACACCACGTACGCTTTCTGCTCTTTCGTGCAAGTAATCTTCGATATCGGTTTGTCTTGATTCTCTTGCAAGTATTTCTGCGTTCTGACCTTCTCTCTAGGTATGTAATGGCGCAGATGAGACTAGAATTCGCGTATATGATGTTACACGTACGTCAACTGCGTGTACGTTAGCTCCAGCATTGACTAAGAGTCGTACACAGCCAAGATGACCGGCACGTGCTGCTTCCATCAGTGCTGTTGTTGCGTTTGGCTTCACGGAACTGTTAAATTCGGAAGAAAATGCGGACAAATAATCGTAGAATTACGCTTTGAATGTCTAATCCAGCGCCGGCCTCAATCAAGACTGATACAATTTCATCATGACCACATCGTGCGGCAGCATGTAATGCAGTCGTGCCTCGAGTCTAGAACACTTGCAGATTATCAGAATGCACATTGAGACTTGATAATGTATCAGGATCGTACACGATGTGTAGAGAGATTTACGCGAGCACCTTTGCGAATCAATAGCTTTAAACACATGACTCGATTGTCGCGAGCTGCAATCGTCAAAGCCGTCATCCCATGTACCTACAAAGTTCCTCAGCAATTATTCTGCTCTAGAATTGTATCCGAAGTTTACATCTTCCAAGTCGAGACTGGCTCTGTACATCAAAAGCGCCCGAGCTGCTTCCAAATTTCCGTTCGAACATGCAACCATTAGCGGTGAGGTTCCATTAGGCTACACAATCACCTCGGTTTGATACTATCTCGATGAGTTTCTCGGATAAATTCTTACTTTCTGCTCGTCTAAAGAGATACCAAACCCATGAAGAAGCTCGATACAATCAACGTGACCATTTTCTACTGCATCACACAAAGCGATTGCCTTTGGTAACCTCTATCGGGTACAAAATCAAAATAATACGATATCAGCACTTTGGTCGTAACACAAAACCTTGTAGTATTGTGAGATAAAAAAGCTGCATCCAGACCTCCAGAACGGCTCCACTCGTATCAGCATAGAGAACGTGTTTGAGCAGTTCCACTTCTCCAGCTCGGGCCGCCACCGCCACAGCAACATTGAGATCATGAGGCACAACATGCTTGATCGCTTCTTCACTTGACAATAACTCGATTGAAACTCTGACTGGCTGATCTCTGTCTAAGCAATCGGTGTGGTATTTGGACAGCAGTATGATTGGAATTGGAATTGATTGCCTGCCAGACGAATGAAATCCATCAAAAAGGGTCTGAGTTGCCATCGGATCTTTCTCCTCGCCGTGTTCCAAGAAAATGCAAGCCACTGCTCCAGCAGATAACAATCGTCGGACAATATCAGGAAAATGAAGCCTTCCTCCGCGCTCCATGACAGCAATGTTCCCCAAAAGCTGATTTGCATTCGGAAGTTCGCCATCCGCTTTTGGTGGTGATGTGTACACAAGATTAGAGCATACCTAATGTACTGTGAGACCTTGAATGAGGTCAAATAGTACTCGTACCGTTCGGGAAACTTTATCATACTTATAGCTGGAAGGCTCGGCAAAATGATACCCACCATTTTTCCAGGATACGAAGAAAACACCCTCTGATCTGGACCTCCCGCTACGAGAAGATTGTTCATTTCCCATGAAGTGTCAACTTTGGGATCTTTTTGTGAAAAGGTGAAAGACGGGGTAGAGTAATGCAAGATACGGTAAGCTATGCGTCGATTGAAATGGATTTAGACCTATCAAAAGTAGCGTGGAGATCTGTCCAAAATGATCACAGTCATAAGGACAAACAAATTGTTTTTCTCAAGATTGAGTCATGCGACAAGTTGTACTCGAGACAGCTGAAAGATCGCAACATAGATGTGGGATGCTTCATAGAATTTCGTCCAACACTTGTCTGGGAAACATTACCGCTCGAGTCTCAGCGTGCTGCCACATTAGTAGATTACAGCATGCGCGTCATTATAGGCGCTGATAAATCAGAAGGCTTAGGGAAGGACACGAAAAGACTTCATGATGATTACTTCTCAACTTCAACGAAAGTGTCGGATAAGAAAGTCTATAAGAAGGTGAAGTTACATACTTGTAACCATCGCACAATGCACCGCGGGTAGTGTTAATTGATGCGTTAGTTCACACGTTACGCTAAAACGGGAAAGGTCTTTTTTCGATAGGATAACATGTTTTTTCAGCATTTTATTGATTACTATAAAAGAGGAGGTAACCAATGTGATTGAGGCAGTTAGGTTTCTACATATTGAAGTTCTATTTTCTAACTTTTTTTTCACCAATCGTTAGTCTCCTTTTTAGTTGAGGCGAGAAGACATCATCAAGTCAATTATACTGATTTAAACACATGTGTACTGTATAAAACTATTCTTTTTTATTTCCCAGCAGTCATTGTTAAATTTGCCAAATTTCTGAGTTGAAGTTGAGAGCTCAAAGTCGAACAAGTTATTACGAAACAATATGGATCTCTCTGGTTTTATGCGGCGAATGTCGGGCGGGGAAGAGCAGCATTCTTCGTCTATCGGGTCGTTCGGAGCGTTCACGGACAGTACTAATCTAGTGTTGGACACAAAAATGCAAAAAAAAATGAGCAATGACGCAAGCGAACCACAATGGAATGATGACGACTCTCATGGTTCACCTATCGCCTCTTCACTTGGGAGCGCTCCAGATATTGACGCTAAAATGCTAAGAAGAGGTCGGAGTAATTCAGAATGTCTTTTCCTAGCGAAAAGTCGCGGCCCTAATGATCTTCCAGGACCATGTAAAGAATACATCAGTAACGTGAAGCAGATCCTCGCCAAGTCAGACAATAACATTCCCTCTGGTCATAGTACACTGGCGAGAAGAAATAGTGTAGACGCCCGTCGACGACGAAGTATGTCGCTTCGAAATTCGCCGGCTTTTCGAGAGTCCGTGATTCGATAATTCTCGAGTCTTTTGAAGTACCTTACATATGGAACTAGGCATGTATGGTTCGGTCAACGCTGTGTGATATTTTTGTCATTTTTATTGAGGAAACGTGGTTGTGTGGCGTAGCTGGTGATACATTTATCGATATTATCAAAAGCTGGAAGGAGTGAACGAAAGAACATTGATTTTATCCGACCATATTCGAGCTGCAGTAGGCCTATTAATTGTACAATTACACTTTTGATAACGATTTCTACTTTGTTTTATATGCACGTAATTCTTTAAGGATGGGAACAGGGGGCAGGAGAATTGACAAGCGTGAAGCTGTGTTCATCCTGCTCCAGTGCGAGATTGCAGAAATAACTGAGCACTCCCTTTGCGAGCAGCATCGATACGTGAACAAGAGAGTGCGCATCAACATTGAGAGAAAGTCTTCTCGCTGCCGCATCTCAACGAAGCGATCATCATAAGCGTACATAGTGTAAAGTACGCGACACTGAGCTATTGATGAGAGAAAAATGAAGAAGTCGCTTGATATTTGCGATCTCGCGAATTGGAATAAATAATCTGACTCCATGCGCTCACTTGTGAAATCACGCCAGTTGCATTCTAATTTCCACACAGAGTAATCACGATTTGAGTAAACTTTTGACAGACCCTCACTTCCAGGATCTTTGCGGGATGCTACCCACGTCACGAAGATAACATGCCGATACAATCCCTCGAGAAGAAGCATGTCTCTACTTACTTGATCGTGCCAATTTTTGCAGGAAAGCCCGTTATTTTTTCGAGGCAATCGAATGTCCCAATGTTGCGTGATAGCCATAACATCCGAAACCTCACTTTCGTTTGAATGTATCGCATGAGCATAATCATCATTGAAGCAAAAGTCGTCGATCTCCTCCCCGTTTTGCAGAAGAAGTGTTTGCGGTATTATCGGTTCCTTCACGAATCGTGTTTTCTCCAGATTGCTCGCTATCAAGCGATCCACACTGTCGTGAAGCTCTGACAATGTAGGTCGAATCCGAGGATCACGCTGGAGAATAAAATCACATAATCGCATCATTTCTGTGAGTAGTTCTTCTTCTTGCGTCGATATAGAACGACGGCTAATGTAATATTCTTCTAAATAAGCGATATGTTGAGGTTTTAGCGTCTGAAATTCTCTTGGAGAGCAAGACTCCTCTTTGTGCAATACCAAATGGGTGTATAAAGATGCCGAGGTTTCTAAAGCACCACAAGCATCTCAACAATTGCTGAGTAGCATTGATTGGGCATCTCTTACCTTGCTCGAAAAGCATCCTTTCGCCGAGTAGTTCATACAGAAGAGCTCCCAAAGACCAAATGTCACTTGCACTTGTTATTTTCAAAGTCCTCTCATTCGAATGCTGAAGCATTTCGGGACTCTGTATTGCTTCTGTCCCTCTCGCATGACCAAAATACTCGCAGTAATTGTCTCCATCATCCTTTGGTACCGTGACAAATGGAAGTGCTTCCCCAAAATCAGCAAAAACCACACTTCGGTCCAAATACTTCCGCCAATTATCATTTCCGTCCTTCAAACTCTGAAGTAGGGCGTCTGTGAATGTTTTCCAGTCTTCACAACGAATCAGAATGTTCTCACACTACAAAGTTCCTGGATAAATAATGCTACGCATAGCTCACGAGCATAGTCTGTACCTTGATGTCTAAATGCAAAATCCCCGCGCTATGGATCTTTTCGAGATGACGACATAATGTGGAGAAGACGCAAAGAATGAGTGTAAAAGTCGATCCAATTGGAAATTGCTTCCTCACAAAGTCACGCCATTCTTTTAGGTTCAATGGGAAGCATTCCGTAATAATTTCAAAATGCTCATCGTCAGTGCATAATCCGAAATCTAAAAGCTGTAGGGAGGATCCTTTTGCGTATTGATTCAGTTTGTCTAAAACCTGAATTTCATGAAAGACATCAGGAATGACGGAACGATTTTGGCGAGATCGCAGGCATGGAATGCGTTTGACTGCGACTTGGATATTCAAACAAGGTGTATAGGAGCTATACACACTCGCAAATGCACCCTTTGCTACGTACATCCATTCTTGCGGTTTCTGTGTATCTCTATGTGCCTCATTTGAATTCAAGAAAGACTCAAACGCTTCTAGATCTTCGTCAGAACTCTGCCGGTAAGATCGCGGTGGATCGGGTACATCCCATTTTGACGCTTTCTCAGACAATCTTTTCTGAATGTATAGAGTTCGTGGATAAAAATCGGGGACCATTAGACGTAAAAGCATTCGCATTGCTTTGCTCTTTTGCTTCGATCGCCACACAGTATTCAGATCTTTATCCTCTAGAATTGATATGAGTAGCTCCGGAAGTATGTACTTCTTCGAGTTCTGATGAAGCGTAAATAAATGTGATTGTATCGTGTCAATATCAGCGCATCTTGCATCGGGAAGTGAGCATACATTACCGGAGTGATACAATGCGCTATTGTCCCACTGGGAGGTGCTATCACCCTCTGATAATGTATCCGGTCGCCGTGAAGTCAGGAAACAAGAGAGCAGTAAAACAATAACATATGCCGTAGTCTTTGAGAGACTCGTGCTATTGCCTCGAAAGTTCTTTATGTTTTTTGGCCATGAAATATTTGGAACGGACAATGATTTGAACAGGGTCTTATGTTCCTCCAGATGGTTCGTTGCTCGGTCATACTGCGCACTGCAGCCCCCAGCTTTAGTCGCGAGATACTCAAGAGACTTGGAAATGACATAGTGATCGAGCTCGGAAACATTCGTGCCATCTAAGTATACATTTCGACGCTCCAAAATTGCAAGTATCCCTGAAAAGTATAGCTGGCAGCCCTCCACAGCTTCTGAGCATAATAAACGGTCCAAATGCCACCTGACGTTCTGCAACGGTGTGGTTGGTAACTTCCAGCTCCCGTGATCGAAAGTACAATACAGTGTTCCTAGCAAACGAAGAACAGAACGTTGTGCATCCATTATATCATCAGATGTAGCGACTTTTGTGGTGTCAATCAAGCCTGACATCGAAAGATTACCTCTCACGCAAGTTTTATAAAACAGGTCAACCAGGCAGATCTCACGGTTGATTACATTTGATGATACCTCACACTGCTTCATCATGCTCAGTAGTGCCTGAAGAAAGTCACAGAATATGTCTACGGTGTGATCGATTTGTGGCTGAACGCGGAAGGTTGCTGACAATATTGTCTCGGCCATATATTGAATCGGCATCGTCGCACCGATACTGCTCAATTGATGATATACTTGGAGCTGCAGCTTGACTCCTTTCACTCTCTTCAATATGCAAGTATATAACTTCATGAGATTCACAAGTGATATGGTAAATGTTTCTGTCAAGCCTCCATATTCTCCAGTGGAAGTTTTTCTTGCACAGAGTTTGTGGAGACTGCAGCAGCGAATAGTACAAGCAGACATCTTCTCAAAAACAAGTTTTACATATTCCTCGAATATTTCCAAGGGGAAATTATTGAAAATGTACAGCTGTAATGAGAATACATTGCTTACGGAGCTCGCATCGGTATTTTTGCATGCATCCAGACTTGCGAAGAAAATATCCCACTCGAGAATGAAGTACTGAAGACAATCTTGGAATCCACCACAAGGTCTAAAATCGCTCTTTGAAGCTAAAATGATTTTATACTGACGATGCAACTCCATGAAAGCTGTCAATATACGAAATATGAGCTGAGTTTGCTGCGATTCTGACGTAGATGCACAATATTGTAATCTAATATAAAGCCTTCCGTATAGATTGAAGAGCCCGAGGCACTGTTCGCTACGCCAAAGATAAGATGGTGTGCCTACGCTGACCAATAAGTCGGTGACAACTCGGTAGATGAAGGATAAAATCGCTGTCTCTAGCAGTACGGCTTCGCTGGGAATATAATTCTTAGACGCGTTCAACCGATTTGATGCGATCGGATCCTTCGAGTCATATCTCATCAGTAAAGAATTTACTTGTGTGAAGAGCGGGACATCAATCTCACAGATGTTGTCGAATGAGTACTTCAATTCTACTTGTGTTTTCGTATGCTTTTTTAGTGACTGCAATGTGTCGGTAACAAGGGAGATTATCTGACTAAATCGACTTGATGGTTGAGGAATGCACCTGCATGAGAACTCAGCTAGTAGGTTGTGCTTTTCAGTGCTTTTCCGTGTTTCCAGTAAAACAGAATCATCTGTCAGTACCATAAATATACACCACAGACTTTCAAGACCAGAGAATGTCATCAACTTGTCATTGAAAACATGAGATGAGATTGAAAGTTGATAAATCATGTCGACGAATTCTGCAGAAATAGATTTTCTTCGCGACATCATGCAAAGACAGCAGTGTAAAATCTGAATCCAGCTTGACTGGGTAGCATATCGTAATGACATGTCTACAATACATTTCTTCATGAGATTTGATGTCGCCGAGCCGACATCTTTGCTATACTGCTGTCCAGGAGCTTCTTCTCTCATCAAGTAATAAGCTACTAACCTTTCTACGAGACAAATAATCACTTCTTCGGCCCTTTCACATTCGCTCTCTGAGTCTACTTGTGGTTGTTTCGAGAGGTTTACTGAATCGAGATACTGTTCAATTAGCTCATCCAGCTTCTCTATGTGCTGATTATTTGAATTAAAGTCATGTAAACCTCCACGGAGTCTCAAAATTGCTTGAGACTCTTCGCTCTCTGAAACGTTGTTGGAGAGTTCGGCTAATCTTGAAGCTGTAGAATGCTTCCCAATCGAATTTAAAGCTGCCAGCGGATTTGTGACGAATTTCAGGGTTGTTTGATGTGGATTTTGAAAGCTATCTCTCAGAGATGCGAATTGTACACCTTTGATTGCCATATATTTTTTGGCGCCGAATTTCAAAAATGTGCGCGACGATTCTATGACGGCAACTCCGTCTGTGATGGCCACATGTGAGCTGTCGAGTTGGAATTCTATGTTTCGGATTCGATAGGAGACCCTTTTGGATAAGCAGCTACTCGAATAGTCCCTCTTCGTTGCCTCCGAACACAGCAAGTAGAAGCCCAGCGTTTTCGAATTCAATATCAATCCATATTTCTGTGATTCAATGGATAGCGCATCGATTATTTTAGGATCAAGCAGGAAATTGTGCCATTTACCATCTGCCTCATTTTCCCAGACATATTGTTGTGGATAGTCTTTAAGAACGCATTCGTGCATCTCTGCAAGGTCTGCAAATGCCGTCATATAAATTGCACGAATGCATGGTAAATTTTGTTTCCAGCACTTTATCAAAAATTCAAACATCCAACTCGGAACATACACTCGATGCAAGCAATTTCTCTTGACTGATGGATTGCCATTTTCATTCCAGCCGGAATTCCATTCTGTGGATTCGATGATTCTAGTAGCAGTTTCACCACACGCGATCACAATTCTTTGTACTGTCCAGGCAAACTTAAAGTAAATGCACACTGTGTTTTCGACAAGAGCCAAGACGAAAGTCCCCAGAGGCTGCAGGAGCAAGAATCCCATTGCGTTTTTCCCATCCGATGCCAGCATTACAAGAAGGTATCGGCTTGGTAACGGTGCAACACCATGTAGAGGGTTATTTTTACCACTCATACTATCTCGTGCCATCACCGCAATGCTATTCAATTTGGAGCCCAAAATCTTCTCGCTGCTCCTTTTAGCTTGACAGGATTTCACACCGATTGTGCCATTTTCTAGTTCCGTTTTTGGTATAACGAGAGCGTGTCCAAGAAGTGGAAATCGCGGTTTGTCATTCATGTACTTTTGTGGGTTGAGTCTTTACACCTGAACAAAGATGCCTGTAACGGCCAGTCATAAAATATTCTATATACGCGACGTTCACGGGTCGAGCAGCCTACTGATTACACAGCACTATGAGTGTGACATGTCATCTATTATGATTGTGCTAGATGTCGTCCATCTACTCGGCTTATGGTATGGAATCCTCTTTCTTTCAGTACTGCAAAAAAGTTCTTAGATCGCGTTACAGCAAGTTTTGTTGATTGTTGTGACGTTTGATGTGTGACGCTTGGAATGAGTGATCTTCAAGCGGTTCCACCGATAAATTGGCCTCTTGATCGAATCAATCGCGACGTAGTAGATGAAGCGGATATCGCTGCTGTCGATCGCTATTTCTTTGATTCTTTTGATCAACCTCTGATGATACAATGGGTTTTGCAGTACAAACAGAAGAATTTTCAAAGACGCCTTCTCGTTGTCTTTCCACTTGACATCTATACTTTCAAGAAAAAAGGGAAAAAGCAAGCACTGCGGCTCACGAAATTGAAACTCTGTAAACGTTATCAATGGATCTGCCTTGAAGCACTTCAAATTGTGGCACCGGAGACTGGCCCTTTTCATACTATTTCGGTACGACTGATTTTCGACATGAAGAAGTCTTTCAACATTAGAAATTGTCACAATAACCTCACGCGTTGCTCGTCGTTAAGACGCCATTTCTTCAGATCTAAAGAAGGTCTGGGTACGCACTGCCAAGGTTGTATATCTCGCCACATTTTGCATCTGCATGCGGGCACACAGACCGAGTTTTTGGCTCGCTTATCACAGCGAATCATACACAATCTGCATTTGCTTTATACACATGAAGAAACCACAGGTGACACCACACAATATGTACTACCAGCTCCGCATTTCGAAATTCCTGCACAATTGAGCTGGCTCGAGTTTATTGAGAAGAAGAACTCTCTATTGGATGTTGCTGCAAGATTTGATTTTGTTGTGCTTGCATATCGCGCCAGGTGTGATGATATGGGCATACAGTACCGTCAGGACACCATGCGTCGGACGTATGAGTGCATTTGTAGCTCCGATTCCTTAGGTGAAGCTACACTTGATCTACAGTATTGTCTTTCGGAGAACGAGAGGACTGATTGCACAAATGTGAATTGGAGACGAGAGACTCGACCGCTTTCATTGATCCAAAAGTTGAATCAATTTGTCTCTGAATTGATCAATGGCGATAATGGGGGCCAACACTCCCATCTAGAAGCAGAGATACTCCTTCAAGTCTTGTTGTCTTGCCCTTTTTGGTTCGCAGAAATCACAGTGAGCGATCGATTATTAACAAGTCCCGAGACTAAACTATTGTCCAGATTGATTGCTCGCTCAAAAGTAAATCGAGTCACAATGAGGAATGTCGGAATGGACGAGTCAATGTTAGCAAACTTGTGCAAGTACCTTCATGAAGGATTTACCGAGAATACAAAACCGAAGGAGCACCAAGTAAAATTACTCGAGTGCGATTTTTCGTATAATGATTTTGACGCGCATATGGTAAATGCTCTTGGAAATTTCTTCACACCAGAACAGAGCTTGGCAATGTCACAATTAAATATGCAAAACTGTTCTTTGTCAGCCGATTTGAGTACGACATTACTGAAACGCATAAAGTCCGTACCAGCTCTTTCATTTAGTTTACGCGTACTAAATCTATCAAATAATACTCTTGGAACTGCAGGAACACGAGCTTTATCAAGCTGGATTTCTACATCATCTTCCCTGCAAATCTTGGAGCTGGCCAACGTCAAACTAGATCTCGATGTGTTCTCTGCGAATCTTTCACGAAACACAATCCTGTATGAGTCTAGTCTCACTCGATTGGATATATCCTACAACGTCTTGCAAGAGCGAGCCTCAGACTGCTTGGGATGGATGTTAGGTAAAACCCAGTCGTTGTCAACATTGATATTGCGTGGAATGCGCCGCAGAGAAGTGAAGTTAGACTTTTGTTCATGTTGTACGTTGAAGTCCCCGCAAAGCAAGGGTTACCCGGATGAAGCTTTGCTCGAACGGATACCTTCATCGGTGTGTCTCATAATGAGACGCTTCTTTCAGACAGTATGTCGTTCTCGGAACAAAAGCGCGGTGAATTATTTGAAATCTATCGTGCATCCCTTCCTTCTAAATGAAAAATTAAAGAAGAACTCGCACACAACTCTCGACCTAAGCGAAAATGATATGAGTGGCTGGCGTGCCTACGTTATGGCCGAGCTCTTTCAAGGGTGCAGTTCGTGCAAAAGAAGACTCAAATTATATCTAGACGCATGTAGACTGCATGGCAATGGGGTACGCCATGAACTTTTACCACATGATGCAATTTTCATAAATAAGCTTTTCGCGCAGGCCTTGGTGCTTATTCGGAACTTATCCAGTTGTAAATTGATAGAAGCAATTTCAATGAATCAGAATGGCTTTACTCTACGGAGAAGGCAGCTTCGTCTTGTGCAAGAAGATGAACGGGTGTACCGCACGGAACGCAACAATGCCAATTTCGCATTTGAAGATGAAAGAGCTGAACTTTCAAGAACGAAAGCTTTCAATCACAAAGATTATTCTGAGCGATCACGACGCAGTTCTGTTGATAGAAAAGTGCAAGCAATTTTTCCGACTTTGCTGATAGACATCCTGGAGAATAGAATCGACTCCGCGACAAATTTGAAAGAACTGTATTTGAGCAGCAATCCAGAAGAGTATATTTCTAATGACCGACGCAGGTCGTCTTGGGGAAAGACACACTTCGTTTACAGTTCTCAGGTCATAAAAGAGATTGTCGATGCTTTGGCCATTAACAAATCATTACGGCTCCTGGATGTCTCTGGCAACTTATGTGGTAATTCACTCGCTTTTGCTTTGGGATATACGCTACCAGAAAACAGCAGTCTAGAAGCGCTCTACTGGGATATGAATTGCACAAATGTCATCGGATTTACTGCGTTTTTAGCAGGTCTAAAGAAGAACCAGACTCTATCATTTGTACAGATGCCAATCCGAGACATACAGAGGGTATGTATATAACGGTAGAGCGAAGCGTTGAGCTGGTGGGAATAACAATGCTGTCTCGTAGATACTGGAGGAAGACATTTCACCTCGAGGAAAACTTTTCGCCGTTTTAAGCGACATATTCCGACATGTCGAAAGTCGATCAGGTACAAAAAAGTGGAATTGTTGAGCTGGACAGGGTCGAGGCAGCTAGAATCGCCAGCTGTACCCATTCAACATGATCAAAAGAGAGCGACCAAAGAAAGTAGTTTCTTTTTCTGCGACCATGGCCACTTATGTCCCAAAGCTTGGATGCACTGTTTTCAAAAATGCATCCAACTCGGACTTGGCTGCAGCCTCGTTCGCAGTGAGCTTTTTCTTCTTTTTCCTTCTTGGATTGTCCAAAAGTTTGCGTGGTAAATCGGTTTGACGGCTAGCCGTTCGTTTTTTCAGCTTAATTTCTTCTGGAAATCGATGTGGATCATCTTTCTGGCTCGGCCCACTTCGTAGTTGGCTCGTGCCTGCAGCTTGGCTAATCTTTGCTTTGATTTTTGACTTCAGAGAGGGAAAAGCTGCACCATCTTCGATGCGAACATAGCGACATCGGTGACATGTCACACACTAAGCAGCGATTGAGTCAAAACAAAGATATCATACACCTAATGAGCTTACCTTACCAATACGTTACGCAATCGAGTCACTGTTTTCTTCTCGTTTCGATTGCCAGCAACAAGTGCGAGTAGTTTCTTTTCTTTTTGCAATTTTCTGTATCGCTTTTCGTTGTAATTTGACGTTTTACTGATGCTTTTTACACAGACATCGCATGTCAATGAAGGAATCAGGAATGCATTACAGCATTCACATATCGAAGTTAGTACGTTTGATGGCAGCACTACAGCACAATTCAGGAACGATGATACACAGCATTATAGATTAGAAGAATACCTGCTTTCGCGTCACGCGCAACTCGTATCATAGAGTCACTGAGAGAACACAAAAAAGTATTAGAATTAGTCAAACGCATAACGGTAATGTAATAATCACGTGAATTGATTTGCAATGACATAACTCTTTGCAAATATATAATGCTGAGCCGATTTCCATAAGTAGTTAAGGCGCTTTTCGACGGCTTTACTACTTAATGTGTCTGTAATTAGCGGTAGGTGGAGATCGCCACTCGAACACATTCTGGAAGCTCAATTATATGATAATCAACTTTATTATAAGGCTCGAATGGCACGCCAAAAAGGTCACAAGCAGCGTGGTGCTGGTGCAGTGACCGTATCTCGCGGGCCCGTAAGCTGCAAAGAATTTTCATAAACTATCACTTCATTAATACTTTTTTCTGTCCATATACTCGATCCTATAGCTGCTCAAACAAGGCGTGATATGTAAGGAATGGCAGCGAACGCCGATGCAGATTTTATCAGAGTACTGCCAATCGAAACAACGAAAACTTCCAAAGTACATCGAAGCCAAAAGCTCCAATGAGAGCAAATTTCGAATGCGTTGTCTATTGCTGGATGGCAAGAACTCTGCCTTAAATCTCTCGTTCTGTTCCGAGCAGGAATTCAACACACAAGATGAGGCCAAACATTCCTCTGCCTTACTTGCATTGTTTTATTTCCAGCCAGGACTCCCACTTGAAAGAAAGCTTCCGGACCCGTTCCGTGCCTTGTGGCTCTCATTAAGTCAACAAAAGGACGCGGAATCACCGGATGGTGTGCAGTTGTCAACTGATCGGAAGTATGCTTGCAAAGCTGATGCCGAACAAGAGAAAAGAAAACATGAGGAAATAAGGAGCAGCAAAAAACGTGAAAAAGAACGAAGGAATCAGAAAATGCCACATAAGGAAGTCTTTATGTCGGTGCAATGCAGAGAAATGATTGAAAAGGTGCTGAAAGATCTAGAAACGGATCAGCATCAGTCGTCAGAATGCATCAAAGAATTCATGCGAGCTGAGAAAACGAATTCCGGTGATAGCGAATTAGAAAGAAAGTTGATGCTCGATCTTGCGTCCCTGGGCTTCAAGTCGGACGATATAAATGCTGCTATAACGTACTGCAGAAAATCATGTAATGATCTGAGTGATACAGAGGTCGCATCCACCGCCAGAGACTGGCTTTTTCTTAATGTCAAAGAAAATGATTTGCCCGATACATTCAACCCATTCGGCACTCAACTTGACGTCGTTGCACAATCACAACACAATAGTAACAACCATTTATTAGAAAACCTTTCAGCATTTGAAAGCGCACTTCATCAGCGAATCATAAGTTATGGCTGCGATATCAACAGCGCATTTGCCCTCGTAGATGATTTTTTCGAGAAAAACTCGGCGGAAGATATACGTCTACTTGATCCTCATGCGAACAAAGAAGCTGTGGTCAGCGCTGTAGAAGAAATCTGGTCATGTTATTTCAAGTTGATGCTAAGGACGTTAGAGATGGATCGTTTACTGCCAAATATGCAAGACCAACAAGATGAAGGGGTAAGACAGGAAACAATAGCGAATGAATTGTCGGCTCTCGACTCGATATATGGCGAGAAGATCTCAATCAACTCGTACACAGTTTCTTGTAAGGATGCGAACGCCGCACTGGAACAGACATCGATACGTCATTGCAATTATCACATCATCATTCAAACATCAGAAAAGGTCAATGTTGAGCTATTTCTACCAGCGAGCAACAAGTATCCTGACGAATTACCATTGCTGGCCTTGAGGACGACAAAACCAGAATATAAACATTACCTGATCACGGCTTTGGGAGAGCTCCTACAAAGCGTTAGATCACTCTTAGGAGGCCCAATTCTGTATGACTTGGCGATGAATGCTGATAGTATACTAGATAGTCTATGTTCGACCGGTGAATTACCAATGATTATTGCCTACAAAAGTAACAAAGACCAAGTTGGAGCTGTATCAACCTCACGCGGATTACAACCTCAAAAGGCTGATCTTCAAGACAGAGAAAGTCTTCCATTGAAACAAGAGGATGATAGGAGAAAGGATAAAAAAAGGGGGATCCAAGCTCTGCAGCCACGTACCAAGCGCTTCGTGTCATATGGAATGCTTCGGATCGAAGATGACAAAAAGGTTCGAAACCCAAAGCTCAGATCGATACAGGAATCACGAAAGACCCTTCCTGCTGCCCGTACAAAATCACAGTTTCTGGAATATCTCGATTATAATCAGGTTGTCATGGTGTCCGGTCAAACCGGATGCGGAAAATCAACCCAGATTCCTCAATTCATCTTGGAAAATTGTATTGCAAATCGAAAAGATGAAGGCATTGAGATCGTATGCACACAACCTCGCCGTATTGCAGCAGTTGGTGTTGCTACCCGAGTTGCAGAGGAACGAATGGAGTCTTTAGGAGATATTGTTGGCTATCAAATCAGAATGGAGTCGAAGCGATCGGATAGAACAAAACTACTCTTCTGTACGACGGGTATCTTATTCCGCCGATTGATGCATGACCGTATGCTGGAAAATGTACGTTCCTACTGATTGAACCACTTGCAATTACATAATATCTTTGTGCGTAGGTGGGCTACATTCTAGTGGATGAAGTGCATGAACGGGCCGTCGATACCGACTTGTTGCTGGCCGTATTGCGTGATTTACTACCGAAGCGTCCCGATCTTCGGATCATTCTCATGAGCGCTACAATGAACGAGGATTTGTTTGTCAATTACTTTAGGTAATTGCAAGTTCATACTATGTCCAAAATGATCACTAATGTCTGTCCTGAAAGCGGACATCAAGTTCCGGTTATGCATATCCCCGGCTTCACGTATCCCGTAAAGACGTATTATCTAGAGGATATGGTTACTTCTTTTGCGTATCAGCTTCCTTCGTGCATGCTCAACAAGAAAACTCAAGCGTCAGCGGACAAATCACTCTCGGACTACACAATGCAAGAACTGGTTGCGCAGGTTGATCGGACCAAAATCGATTATGGACTTATCTTACACATGGTCAACTATCTTGTACGAAAAAGAAAAAGGGGATCAGACAAAGTAAGCATAGGTCATGAAGGCCTGGATTATTCAGGGGGTGCGATCCTGATCTTCTTGCCTGGACAATCCGAAATCAAGCGAATGATAGATTTGCTACTCGATGCTGTAGAAACTACACTACATAAAGATGTTTGGGTGGTACCTCTGCATGGAAATTTGTCTCCTAGGGATCAAGCGATGGTCTTCCAATCTCCCCCAGAAGGCAAAGTTAAAGTTATCGTAAGCACAAATGTCGCCGAGACGTCCATAACGGTCAATGACGTCACAGTGGTCATAGACTCGGGTAGAGTCAAAGAAATGAGTTATGATTGCCTGCAAAGACGATCCAAATTGACACAATGCTGGACGTCAAAAGCTTCATGCCAGCAGAGGCAAGGACGTGCTGGTCGTGTCCAGGCCGGTTATTGCTTCCGCATATTCTCAAAAGCCCATTATGATCAATTGGAGCCACAAGTCTCGGCTGAAATTCATCGCACTTCATTGCAACAAGTCTGCTTGCAAATAAAAGCCTTGGGATTCCCAAGTATTCGTACATTTTTGAAGAATGCCATTGAACCCCCACTTTGTCAGGCAATTGATGCCGCTATTTCTGAACTCATCGAGATTGGTGCAATGAATTTGTCCGAGACTAGTCAAGATAGCGACTCCATGGAGCTAACACCTTTAGGAAAACACTTGGGTATGCTTCCGCTGGACGCTCGGATCGGCAAATTCCTCATATACGGTTCTGTGTTGGGTTGTGTCAGCGCATCTGTGACAATTGCGGCTTGCATTTCGAGTAAATCTCCATTTTGCTCAACAGCAGGAAATCCAAGTCTCCAGGAAAAACATCAAGAGCTAAAGCGATCTGTCGGCGGCGATAACTGGAAAAGTGACCACTTATTGCATTGGATGGTTATCGAACGCTTTCTAACCCTGAGCAAAGCCACACAGACTCAGAAGCGTTCATTTTGCAGAGAATATGCAGTGTCGTTCGAAGCATTAGAAGCGATCACTGATCTCCGCCAGCAGTATCTGATGCATTTGGAGACGATTGGATTTTATAGTCAGAAAGACCGACACAGGTACAACATCAACGCCTCTGTACCGCGGATCATCAAAGCTGCACTATGTGCTGGTTTATATGGCAACGTCGTCCAAGTCTTTTACCCAAGAAAGAAGTACACTCAGACAGCACACGGGGTCTTAACTGAGGAACCTGAAGCTAACCAAGTTCGTTACTTTGTGAGTACGAAGCGCCATCAACACACACATCCAGATGAAAAGCAGCTCGAGCGCGTGTACTTGCACCCATCATCCTGCAACTTTAAACAGTCTAATTTCGAGTCGCCATGGATTCTGTACACAGAATTGATACAAACTTCGCGACTATTTGCTCGTGATACCACAATGATCAATCCCTACGCTTTACTTTTGTTTGGCGGCAAGTTGGAAGTTCAGCACAGTAAGAACATTTTAGTGATCGACAACTGGATCCACTTCGCTGCTGTCGCTCGCATTGGTGTGCTGATCAAGGCCATACGGAAACAGCTTGATGCTTACCTTGAAAAGAAAGTGGCGAACCCTTCTTTGGAGATTGGCGATACCGATCTACTGCATGCGATCATGCATCTGCTCAAGACGGAAGGCATGTGAACGATGAACACAGATGGCGATTCAGTACATCGAAGACACAAAACATATACACAACTATTGAGTGTGCAATAATTCGACGCTACTTTATGACACGAAATCTAGATCGAGGAAATAGGACCCGGTCTGAACTAATCATCGCGCTTCTTCTTTTTTGTACGCTTGACTTTTACCACTTGTGTCGGGGCAACATCGTGCGCAAACAGTTTGGATACTTCAAGGCCCGAGGTGAAGGCGTTGTTGAACATTACACGCTGCTGGAATGCAGAAACAAACGGCAAAAACATGGCTACGAAAATGATGGGACCAAAGACAATCCAGCCAACTGCACGATCATAGGCGCGGGCTAATGCTCGTACAACGATATGGTGATATTGCACCCGTGTGATGGTGAGTTGCATGAACCAGTAGACCGCAATGAGTATTATCAACATGACTTCGAATACGTTGACAATACTGAGCACCGTAAGGCTCAGCAGACACAGCACCATGCAAACGCATGTTATCAAAAACTTCATCTTGCGGAGTTTGCGTTGTTTCATTGACATCTTCTTCGTCACACGGCTGGCTGTATATCCACACCAGAACAGCAAGCCCAAAATGACGAAAATACCACCTGCCAGGACATACGTCGTCATAGCATCAGCTGAAGTGATGACTTGATCGCGACTACCAAAATAAACTTTATAGGCAAGCTGTAGATACAGCCCAACAGCAAGAAAGAGGAATCTTGTCTTGCGCACCAACATCATAAATCGTGCTCCCCTAGTGGAATGCTCCAAATATTCTAACTCATTCGACCACCAGCCAAACCAACTTTCCGACGAATCATTCGTTGTCTTCAGCCAGTTCTGCCAGTCATTATAATCGTCTATTATTTTATCCCAGTCCAACCCACTCGGATTGAAAAAGAATGGTGCCCAAGTCCACGTTGCTGCAATAATCCATAACGAAAAAGACATGATACCGTAATTCTGATTTGTTGGAAGCACACAAGTTTGGTAGTGATTGGCATAACAGCGGATTTTCCACTCTGTATCAGTCGGCTCGATATTATTGTAGAAATCTTGATCCGTCCGCCATGAACAATTGCACCACGAAAATGTCCCGTATGCGTAGAATAGAATCAGCAGAAAAATGAGCTCCACTCCTCGATAAAAATGGCTGCTGGCGTAAAATCGAAATAATTCTGCGAATTTCTCGTGCTTGATGGTGAACCCACGACCAGTTGCACGATATTTAGCACCTCCGTGGATCAACGTTCTATCAAAGTAATTCATTCGAGTACCCATTTGAAAAGTAAAAAAGATTGGACCAAGCGTCAGAATATTCCAAAGCAGATACGTCAGACCATGGCGAAAACCTTGCTCAACTCCAACCACGGCGATGACGGGAACAACTAGAAGAAATCCAAATTGAAATGCCCATGATGTGTTCAGTGTCCCACCGATTCCTAATCCTCCGTGCTCTAAAAAGTAGCTGTCAAGTCCACTCAGAGCCATATACACTTTGCCGTAAATGAAAAAATAAACTCCTATGACCGTCATTGATTGTGTGAAGTACCATCCGAGATTTCCGTAAAACCACGACTGCAGCCGGAAAAAGTCTAAACGCGATGCCATTCGCATCGCATCTCGAGATATCACACACTCACCGGCACCTGATGATAGCTTGGCTTCAAATAAGGCCAATTGCTGCATACCGACATCACGTCCCTTTCCGACTTGCACAAATTCTTCATGCGAGACGCGACCTCCACGTAGCGTTGTATTGAAACCTGCAAATATATCCTCTGATAAATTGATTCCTTTCGAAGCTTTGGCTGTACCACCCGTACTCATTGCAAACAATTTGTCAAAAATATCAGGGTGACCATAATGTAACCGCACATGAAATCGAGCGAGCATACGCTGGCCCAGTGACACAAATGAGAGCTCTTGAATGGACATGAAGCTCGCAAGATTCGAAACACCTCCGGTGAAAATGTGCTCACGAAATCCAATTATCGTCAGAGGGTTCTTTTCATTGTGCCCGTCCATGGTCGATAATAGATTCGGCATTTTAAGACACTCCTCAAAGTATCCATCTTGGTTCATATCAATGCATTGGAGCAATTCACCACGTGAGAATATAATTGCTTGATTTTGATTCTCTGGTTTTCCTTCTCCGATAATAGGATCTCCCGGTAACTCAACGCGATACACTTCGACGACTTTATCTTCCATTGATCGAACCAATACCGAGTAGAATTTGGGTGGACCATCTTTCACCTTTTTGGGCCCGTCGACGTAAGCAACACGCAGAGTCGGATGCTTTTTCAGCAGAAAATCAATGTCCTGTGCTTGTTGCTTCTGTTCGTCTTTTTGTCGTCCATATATCTGACAGGTACAGACATAATTGAATTTTAAAGCCACCATCTCATTCAGTCGATTGCATTTATTACAAGGACAATTCGCTTGATGCATCGGTTCATTTTCACCGATCTCCAGCCAATGAAGAAAACGAATTGCTTCTTCATTGTACATCATTCCGCGGACGGTACGAGATAATGTTTGACCACGATAACTTGCCCATAGCTGAACTTCCTCCGGGTTTTTCTTTAAAGCTTCCATCACATCCTTCACTTGAAGTCGCTCCAATAAATTCTCAAACTCAAAAGGATAGATCGTCTGCAAGTAGTATAGAAGCTTCACACAGTCATCATTTTGTGTTGTCAGATCCTTAATAGAATACAGAACGATTTCGTTGTAATATGGTGTTGAAATTGTCAGCGATCTGATTTTCCGGATCGGTTTTGCTTCAGGCATGTCCATGAATAGAGAGTTGGCAAAAAAACGGAGCCGACGTCGTCCTTCTTCTGACCGTGGTTCAGCATCAAAATTGTCTACTGTCAAAAGCTGATACGCACGGGAGACGATATCTAATGCGGCTTCTTCATTTACAATTCTCTGTAATTGCAGACTCGCATAATGTTGTGTATCTCCAGGGAAGAAAAAAGAGTTTGGTTTTAGCGGTGTGTCATTCAAAATCTGCACAAGATTTTCTTGCTTGGACAAAAGTTTTTTCAGACAATTGATCACAGCTTCGACGCTATCAATCACCTTGTATAGCGATCGTTGAAATTTGATGCTGTTTTCAGTGCTTTTTTTCGGCACTTCAAGTACGGCCTTCATCAATTCAGCACAGGCAGCACGGCACTGATATAAGCAACCAAGATTTAGCCCTTTCAAGACCTGCTGTGTTGCAACCATTTCTTCCATAAAATTGTAACATTCATCAAGTTCCTTGTGTTCTTCTCCGAGTAGGATACGGAGAACCTGGGAGGAGAACTTGTACGACCCCAAAATTGATTCAATACGTAGGTCGTCTTTCAAAAGTCTTTCACGCATGACATTTTCAATCTTTTGCAGCGTTTTCTCCTTCTTCTTTTTATCTGTCTTGAGTTTCTCGTACAAAGCAGCACATTCCATTATAATATCGATCGACTCATCCAGTTTTCCCGCCGTTAGAAAAGCAGGTGGATATAGCTTCCGATTTGCAGTGTCTTTCGAGTCGATGAGGTAGCTCAGAACATTCAACTCGCGGTCACTGATGACATCAGCATCACGTAAACTTGATAGACACCGATTCCAAGCCATTGCGAATGGTATTGTTCGCTCAAACTCGGCTCCAGATACGCCTGTTATGGATCCAATATTGGAAACACGACTTGACTGTGAGCTCCCGTCGTCTTCTCCATGATTTGGAGTTCGCATCTCATTGTACAGATCATCTCCCTCGCGAGTTTCCAACAAACTACTGTAGGCTTGTGTTTTCACTGTCAGAGGCTTTGATCCCTGTGACATCGAAATTCGCTCAAATCGACGTACTGGCATTGACGCATCCCCTGGCTCCATGTTTTTATTCTTTGCTTTTTTACCATTTGTCAAATTCTCAACGATATTGGGGACAATTTTTTTGTTGAAAACACGGGGAATAGATTTGAATGTAAGCCGAAGTATGCGGAACGAGCGTAGCTCACCAATCCGTAAATTAAAGCCTGCAAATGAGCCGGATACGACGGATAAAATCGAGTAAAAGACTTGTGCATCGTACAAAAATACCATCAATGACGGAATCCATAAGAAGAACAAGTACAAAATGTTATGGTAACTTTGCTGGACCAAAAAGTGAGAGTACTGCAAATAATCTGCTTTGTTGGCGCTCCAGATGAATAGAGAAGTTTCTACCAGGCTCTTTATCATGAATTGATAATCAAACCATAATTTGATTGTAAACAATACGATCCAGAACCACAGATACCGGCAGTATACATTCATGGGAACTGGTAGGGATCGACCAACGAATCCCATTCCAATGCCGGAAAAAAATCGATTCTGTAACTCGCACAAGCAAATAAGGCCCAGTAACCCAAATCCTCCAAGCATTGCCAGGGGACCTTTATCTGAGCGGCCAAAGTCAATCAACCCCATGATGAGCGTCATTACACGTGCTGGGTTTGATATCAAGCTCCGTATATCAATTTGACATTTTCCGCAATTGAGGTACCCGTCTTTACCTTTGTCCAAAATATTCAAAGCCGTTTTCTTCCAAGTTGGCACGCATTTCCGTTGATCGTATTTGACTTTGGTCGTAGCTTTGGTTTCTGAATCGACCATCAACTCTTCTGCTTCACCCTTCTGCTCGAAACAATCCTTTATCAGACGATGATAACATCCACACCGACCAGAGGTTTTTTCCTGACAGTGAGTGAAAGGTACGACTGCGATCAAAGACCGGAAATCAATTGGCAAGGTCATGAATGTTGTTCCATCTTGATACATATCTATTCCTAGACAGGTCGCTAATTTTGGTAGCAAACATCTCGGACCCTTTTCAGCATCCTCCGTAACATCATTATTTGTCGGTGCCACAGTGTTGAATGGCTGAGCATATTTGTGGCCCAAAATTTCCAAGGGTTTTTTTGCATTAACTTGTTGTACATCTGGACCATACATGCTAGGCGCATCGGGACAAAGCAAAACCATATTCAGACTGAAGGCAAGCACTGTCACGAACAGTGCACAGTTGAATAAGAATATTCGCCGAAAAGAAATGAAAGCCCGCACCCAACTTCGTTTCTCTGTGAAAGTTTTCTTGACAATATTTGATTTTCCTTTTTTGTTTACACTGGCAAATGCTTCACCGATGCTGTAAGGGTCATACTTGAGACATTTTTTGGTCCAAAAAAACTCGTTGAAGTCATCATAATTTCTTATCTCGCTATGTGAGGCCCTCGCTCCCTTGGATGTCTTCTTGTCGCTATCTCGTTTGATTTCCATATACATGGGTCGAATCACTTTGACAAGGAACTCGCCAGATTCTTTCGTTCCTCCAGTATTGATTTGAGGTAACATTGAGTGGAGTAAAAAGCATAAACACTCAGGCATTTGACGTAAATTGCCGGCCTCGCCCCAGATCAAAAAGAAAAGAGAAATATCGACTAAGGGATCTTGACTAAACTTGGGCTTTTGACTAACGTACTTGCACCACTTTTTGTAATTACTGAAAAGTCGAGTATGAAAACGAGCGATGCCTTTTGAAGCCATATCTGCTTCTATTTGAGGATCGCGTTGCTCTTGGTAATCAGCGTCCAGTGTGTTATCTTGTGACTGTTTTGCCTTTTTTTTCTTCGCAATGTCACCACCTTGCTCTTTGAAGTTTGTAAGTAACAAAATCAAATGCTCCTTCTGATTCAAAACATTGCTATCCTGGAAGCCAAACGTGTTTTTTAGCGTCTCACATATGTCACCAATACTGGACTGCGCCAATAGCTGTGCAATCGGATGATAAACACTTGGTAATTGATTGAACTCTAGGATGTTATGTTTCTGCAGCGATCGTTTTGTCGACCCGTTAGCCTGCGATTTAACGCGCTGACTTTTAATCATTTTTACGTATCGTTTCATTTTGGCATTCAGACGTTCGGATGCTTCCCGTTCGTCTTGAGAGTCATAATGAATGGCAAGTGCCCGTTCCATTATTTCGACGGCACGAGTCAATTTAACTTCTGCTTCTTGTACGTCAGGAGGCTGAGCATTCTGCATAGCTACTCCTGCATTGACTAATGCCATCGCTTCATCGCACATTTGGCGTTGCATTTCCAGCGCGTCGGAACTAATACCTGAGGAGCTTTCCGGTCCATTATTACCACGCGTTCCCATCTTTTATATGGATCAGGATCCTTCTAAGGATGTACAAAGCGTAGTCGTTGGAACTACACTAAACAATTCTCTAGATCAGCTTAATTCTGTACAGTAATCCTCCCTGAGCCAAATCACAGATGCGTCGAGAGGCAAAAATTCCTAATTTTTTTTAACTCCCTCTACAAGTGCGACTAGTTGCCTATGTGCGTTAACCAAAATCGCTTCCGGCGCCTATAATAGTTTTTCCGCCTGTCCTCGAATGAAAAACCGTCCTCAGAATACAAGGAACAATCCAGGATTTGTATTTTCCTCTACAAAATGATCCGACGGGAGGAAGCGTTTGAGAAAATGGGAGGCAAAAGAAAAGGCTTTTGAAGTTTACTAATTTATCACCACAGCTGAATATAGAGGCATAGGCTGCTGAGGATTTGCTGATACATTGTAACAGGTGGTCAAGCTCATAACTGCCTCAGCGACTAAACGCACTCTTGGAGTTACAAAACGATACCGCTTCGATCTATAAAAAGATAACAGAATAGCGCTACCTAGCCCTCTGCTGCTTTTAAAAAAACAGCTGGCCTGCTAGATCTCAGAAAGTCCCATTAAGTGGTGCACGATGTGTACAGAATCAGATTGCCAATATTTCTGAAGGCTGATCGCATGTCGTGTGTAGGTACGAGTCCTTGACTGACTTGAAAATTTGTACATGTATACTTCTGCCATTCGCGAATTCGATTTCGATAATGTGAACCACTCTTGCTTAAATTAGTGGTGTAAAGTACCCATGTCACATACATGAGCTTCGCGAGCGAATACCAATTGTAGCTGGGTAAGAATGAACGGTACTCGAACGTGATTAAACGTCGAAGATCTGGTTAGATCCATACGACCGGTTGAAATAGAGAGCCCTATCCGTTCAATGCAGAGACTGCTACATTCTTTCTTCGCAATGTATAGATGCTCGCCCGTGCTTCTAGACTCGCACTCCGCGTCGCTATGTCCCACTTTTTTCTTGAAAGCTTGTTCCTTGACTTCGTCAATTTATTTGAAAGGCTGCACGTAGGAGCCACGATTAAATAGAAAGCTGCCTTTATTTTGCCACACTTGAGCTTAAGCCTGACTAAGTTAGGCTACTGTAGTCATACGTAAATCGAATCACTGAAAAGATAGTGGGCAGAGTCACTCTAGTATCAGAGAAAATGTGCTCACGTCAATCAAGATGGAGCACTGTGCTATTACCGTACTCTGACGCAAACTTTCCACATTTCCGAAGGCATATTATCACAATACCCAGCTAGTCAGAATCATTGATTGATGGACCTCTGATGATTGAGACGAATGAGATGATTTGCAAAAACAAAATTACACCGAGTCATGTATCACTACTACTATATAAAGCCAAAATTCGCCATGTTTATATCGCCGACCCAAATAGACTGGTTGTGCATCACGGGCTGAATTCTATCGAAAATATGACGTCAGACTGAGTAATGTACCAGCTTTTCACGAAGTCCTCACTTCCATTAATCTCTTGGTCACACTCATGCGCGGGTCTGGATTCGGACTTCTTAGCATGCTATTGTATGCAGTGTCTGCAAAAGCTGGATTTCTCAATCTGCGACCTGATGCAAATATTGTTCTCTTTATCTCTGCTTCTCGTTATGACGCTCTAGCACTATCGTTGCTTCTCTCACAATTCGAGAGCGATGTTGCCTTTATCGGGCTGTGTGGTGGGATACCACACCACGATAAGGTTGCGCTTCCAGACTTGCAGTTCATTCATGGGATGACAAGGAGTCGAATTCCCATCTTTGAGCTCATCGGAGAAAAGGCATCAGATGGTCAAAGTGCTCTTACTTCGGTGGAGAGAGAAGAGTTGGTGGAAGTATTGAGAAGTGGCGGGCTGAAGAAGACCGTAATGGTCTTCTCTTATGTTCACATCCTGAAGGAATTTTTTGACGATCAAAATACACATCATTACATTGAAAGGATCTATATCCCAAATATTGAAAATTATCAAAAACTGGTAAATATATATCAGAGCTTGGAATTAATATCATTTGCGTCATCACTTGAACAAAAATGCGTCCAAACTTTATCTCACGGAGCAGATTTCCCGAATCCACAGAGCTCTGCCCTGGAAAAGCATGCGTTAACCCCTAGTATTATGTTGAAACAAGAGGACATCGACTTCGAGAATGATTACATCAATGCAGCTTGCTCGTTTCCTGTATTTGTTGTTATGAGTTACGGACTGAATTTGGGTTTGCTCCAAAAATTGGGATCAGACTTGATGAGCACCAACATATTTGAATTTGATGCGGAGAAGCCTCGCAATCAATTAGTGACGCTTTATACCGAGATGCAGGTGAGCAACCATATTCTTGTGTTGGACGAATGGATTTCGCACAGCATTAAAGACATACCACCGAGGGGTGTACCACCCGACCAGGTGCATAATCTGATTTTTATGGCTCAGGGTGATCGAGCTTTGAGACAGGTGGTCGAAACATTTCCAGTCTTTACCGTGCCTTTAAGCCTCGAACACGCAACAACAGATGATCCTTCTTCAGCCATAAATTTGTTCGACCTTTCGTCGTCATTATCGCTGATGATGGATGACGTACTGAGACTTTACGAGACGTGTGATGCGATTATCAATCCACGTGTGGCGAAGCATGGTCCAGGTTATCTCTTGCTTGATGCTAAACTGAATGCGTATGCTTCGAAAATCGATGCGATTGAAAAAGGTTTGGCAAATATGAGGAAGCGAAAGTACGATGACATATGAATTTCACTCACGAAGGAGCGAATTCGGAGTAAATTTTTTGGAAAGTGGATATGAGTGATAAAATAACACTTTCGAATGTATTTTGCACGGAATAAGAATAAATGTCAAGAAGAACGCTTCTATGCAAATTTTTGGCCTCGTCGTGATGGATCAATACGCGAAGCTTCGGTGTCGTCATTTTAAGAAGCCTGATTCACCTCACTATGCCTACGCAGTATACCAATGAAATAAGCGGTATGAATCACAATCCTGCTTTACAATAGGGGGATGGCCTTGCACATTTGATGTGCAATATAAGGCAATGGTGTGCTAGAGCCCAAAATTTCGGCACCTGGAGAAGAATATAACTCCGGTGATCGCCTGTTGCATTATTGAACGAACAAAGGACATACATCGCCAAGCTATAATTGGTTCTCAGTGATGCTTGATGTGTGTCGCGCTGCTTGAAACGAGATGGTAACACAGTATGATTTCATATCATTAAAAAAAATGGGCAAACGGGTTGCTTAAAACTGATGACAGCTACAATAATGCAACTGCCTATAGAGTCCAAATGCTTACATGATCACTGTTTGAACTTCACCGTAATATGAAATGAGTGTTAATAAAGTTGAAGTTGAAGCATGTAAAGGAACCATACATTATAATGCTAGGGATGTCGCCATACTGTAGAACTTTATCAGGATAGGAGGCACGAGTCTTGAAATATAAAATTTTGATATCGTAGAATGAAAAAATGGCACCGTCTCGCTTCGTGCTATCTTTTGAATAGCCCAAAAACGCAACAAATGACGACATACACTAGTCCAGAAAATACGGTGACCTGGAGTCTGCTAGGTGCATTTGACTAAATATTGCTAGTGCAATCCATAACTGGCCGCTTCCATAGCCTACAGAGTTGCTACAATGAATCTCGGCAGTCGGCACTTGACTAGATTATCTCGGTATCATCTTGCACTTCATAGAGTAGTATGCACATAAAACTCCGACGTATGTGTGAGTGTATATGGAAGGGTGATCAAGTCCACAAATTTTGAGGTCTTGGCAAGATTAAACTCAGTTACCTCTCGCTTCATGACATTAGTATATATGCCAATTCATTTGCGAATGACATTTTGGTCTTTATGACCACACAGTCGCCAATGAAGTTGATGGGACGCTGTAGAATGCACAAATATTCGTAAATTTGGAATTCTTATCAATGTATCTTTGATCTCAAAGACTGGATGAATGCAAGACTTTGCTTGCTAAATGATACACGTCCAGTAGTTTCTGTCATTTTCGATCAAATCGTTGGAAGTGAAATATTTTCTTTCCACCCAATTATTATCAGCTTAGAGCTGACTCCTACAAACTGGTGGCGCTAGCAAAGACTGTGTAGGTCACTTGTGCTTTTTATTAGCTTTCTGAGTATTCACCTTCTTCGTTTTTTTATTCGGTTCTGGCGTAGACAACAGACCCCCCGAAGCCACTACTCGAACTTGCCCAATCGTACAGCCTAAATATTCGTGCTCTGGAATAGACTTTAGTAACTCACGCTCGATTTGCAATACACTTTTGTTGGGATCATCTGCGTTACCAGCTGATGAAGAGAGTGCCTGTTCTGACGCTCCTAGTGGACTTTCCCCTTCTTCTTTCTTCAGATTCAAATTGAAAAAATGCGCAATGATTTGCCTAGCAGCTTTGCCTAGTTTTTGGGCCCCTGGTACCAATTTGACGCGGTAAGTATACTTTTGGAGGGCGCTGTAGGGTGCACACATTGGAATCGCGGCGATCAATCGATCAGTGGGCTTTGGCGAACCAGTGAATACGACGGAAAAATCGAGCGCATCCACCAGCATTTCTTCATCTTTCAAATACTGCTCCCGTTGTTGGTGAACTTTCTGCTTAACCATTTCAAGACCATGAGTTTTGACAGCAGCCGGCTCATCCGAGGCTACAGTGTTTAGTGTTATTGGCTCGTCCTTCACAGTTTTCTTATGTCCCAGTGCTTCCATGCGCAACAATCGATCTTCTTCGTCCTGATCTGCATATTTCTGTTTGATTTTCTTGAGTTTTCCTTTCTTTCCTCTGACACATTTAGGTCTCACTTGACTTGACTCATCAATTCGAGCATGCGAATTAGATTTACCGGACCGTGTTTGCAGTTCCTTTTGGTCTCTTGCGGAATCGGTAACGCATGCTTCATTTATCTTTGTACCAGCTGCAGTATTCTGACTATCATCGTGCATCGAGAGCTCACCGAACTGCGGCTGGCAAACCTCCAAATCATCTGATGATTTATGTTTTGCTCTGACATCGCCAGAAATCGCAGCCATATCCTCGTCTTTTTGGTCTATCGTGTCGACGCTAACGCCTATGTTAGCCAATTCTTCATGTGCTTCACTCGGATTACTATGGGGAGAGCTTTCGTGGTCAAGTACCTCAATTCTTCCTTGATACAGGTTTTCTGTTCCTGTCTCGTCTTTCACGTCACCTCCTTCAGTATGATATAAAATAGCAAGACCCATTTCCAGTCGAAGCGCTTGAATAAAATTCTTTTTACCAAGGATCATGAATACCCCTGGTGCTAGAACTTCACTCGATGCACTAGTTTTCGAGACACACTCAGCTTTCACCCAATATGCACCGGTGATGACTTGATTTTTCCATGCGTTACTCCGACAGACGCACATACATGCTGCTTGCTCCAAAGTTGTGATTGGTATCGGTGATAAAGTCTGATCGGAAGGTGGTGCGAGTCGTGTTCGAACAATGCAAGGGAATGCGCCCTGTAGATCTGAATGCACATAAACATCATTTTTTCGCATGTAACGTTTGATCAAAAGCTCGCTTTGTTGTGCATCTTTGCCACTGATAATCAGCATATGCTCACTCGAGAGAAACCAGTGGAACTTTTCAAACCAAAACGATTTCCGGCGTTGATGGATTGGTGTTGGCTTGATCAATTGTTTCTTGATGAATTTATCCGTCTTTAATGCAGCCAATTTGATAGCCTTCTCAGTGGCTACCTCAGCCTTTTTAGCCTTCTCTGCAGATGTCTTTTTCCGTGTATAAAGCTCAGCTGCATTTCCCAAGGCGGAAAGCGATAGATCGAGCCAGATTGCATGCATGTCTGGTTCCGCATCTTCAAAACCTGATTCGTCGTCACTCAATAAGACTGAAACACGGTTCCTGCTCAGGTCAAATTCATGAATCATACTCGCTACCGGATTCCCGTTCGTTTGCTCGTACTTTACCAAATCTTTTAAAGCCTTCCAATCCATCCCGCTTGCCAAGGCACTTCGAATGACACTCAATACTTTTTCAATGTCCAACTGATTGAGTTCTATCAGTTGTGCATGCTTCAAATTAAGCTCTTCACTATGGTGCAACTCATTCAGTTGTTGACTTTGACTTTTTTTCATTTTCTCGAGCTTCGATGTTGCGGCTTGCTGGGCTACTTGTGATCCAGTTTGCGTTTTGCGAGTTTCGTAATGTGAGAAGTATTCATCGACGGTCTGATCAAAAGTATCAAAAGATATGTATGATTTTTCTCGATGCTGAGCATATAATACTGGTGTGAAGCCTTCGTAAGTCTCGACTTTGATTCCTGGTTGGGGATCGCCTAAAATGATATAGCCACCTTTTTCTTTCTTCGCTCCCTCAGAAAAGACTTTTGCACTTTGCTCGTCTTTCATGTAATGCTCCTGATTATTCTCCAACGTCTGAAGCATTTTATAACCTTTATCTAATTCTTCGGCAAGCTTCTCCAACTTCTCTTCAAGAGCTACTACATCTCCGTATGACTTCATTTTGGAATTTGGGATGCCAGCTGATACAATGCAGTGCTCAACAATGGCTCGCCCGAGACCCCCAAAGCCCACTTTTTTAGTCATCAGAAGCTGCTCAAGCGTATGAATTTTCTTCTTCCCTCCACGTTGAGTACTAAGTGTAGTGTCATCATCATTTTCGCCACTAAACCAATTTGACAATTTCTGTCTCAGCATCTGCCCACTTACTTCGCTTTCCAGTGAGCATTTGCTCAAGATCTGTATTGGATAGACTTGTCGCACTGCTACCTTCACATTCTCATCGATTCGGTGAGTTCTTAGCAGCGACAGAATATTATACTGATTGTCCGTCAGTATAATATTACCAGATGCGTATAGCTCCAAGATCAAATGACATTGCGATTGATCTGAGCCAAATGTAAAATCAATCACGCGATCACCTTGAAGCTGCTCGAGCTGCACCAAACGTTTCCCACGAATATGCTTTCTCAGTTTCATTGTGAATTGATTGGGTAATGTGGAAGAAGAAGAAACATTTCTTGCATAGTTACTACTGTGGAAACGGACGCCAGACTCAATCAGTAGATAGACTTTTGGAAAAGGAGGCTGATGTAATTTGAAAATGTACGTTCGTTGATTGTTTTTATTATCGATCCCCTCTGCTTCGACTTCATTTTGCAAATTATAAATATTAGTGACTCGCATATTCAGTATATTTTTCCGCACACTGCCCATCATAGCGTAGATATCATCGATTAACATTCGAGTTTTCGGCATGACTGGAAGCGCAGAAATCCTGTCACTACTTTGATAACGCTCTAACTGAAGTTAAATACCAAGGAGTTCTGAAACACGCCCCACGAGCCGAGTTTGATGTATTCGAAGGATTGTCGGCTACTTTGTAATGTAAAAAGACTTCCAATCTCGCTGATCAAGGGAATAAAATCAACAACATTTCCATTTATTTATCTGTGGCTACGATTTTGGATATTTGCGACTGGATTCGAACATCAAGAGCGACTCTGGAAACAGCTTTTGCTGGCACTTAAGTATCGGAAATATCAGACCAGCCTTGCGCACAAGTATTCGAAACCATGGCTCAAGGTGTATTCTGCGGATCTCAGGATATTGTTTCTTTTTTTCGAGTCGGCATTCAGGCTGATCAAATCGCTGTTGGTTCCTCATCTCTTTATGAGGTATCTATGGGCCACAAGTGTTTTGCATGTTGTGTACGAGATTTCGTCCATAATGAAAAGTATTTTAAAGAAGAACTTCTTGAGAATCACATCAAACGGAAGAGTGACAATACAATTGAGCAGACAAATTGAAATTGCTGAAACATTTACAGAACGCCAAGCCATTGCTTTTCGATTGGATAAGCTGCAAGGAAAAGATCAATGGCGGCAAAATCCAAAATCGAATTTATATCTTTACGACCGTGTACTGAAGAAAACAAGAATGTACAAGGTTCGTAGAGCTGATAGCAATTGTTCCTACAAATTAGAGAAAGTTGCAAACTTATAATGCCTTAGGAGTTGATGTCCGAAAAAGACATCGTAGGTATCATGTTTGCGCTACGGGCGGGTTTACTGAGAAAGCATTGGGGACTCGGGCACCCGCAGCTTTACGCAGTTAGTCAAGGTGAGTAGACTTTACTTTTTACAGATAACTGATACTGACGAATGGCCTGGATGCATATTGCTAGTCGGTACGAAGCACGTGATTGAGGAATACCTCGATACTATCGTACGATCAATGAACATGGTGCTACGAGCGACTGGGACGACTGAAGATAGTCGAGAAGAGTTATCAATCGATAATAAGCTCGCATTTTTTAGTGAGACACGACATGCATTTGGAAGATCAGCATTACTTTTATCTGGAGGAGGAGCACTTGGAATGTATCACAGCGGTGTGCTTAAGGCACTAGTCGAACAAAACATGCTTCCTACTGTGATTGCCGGATCCTCGGCAGGCTCCATATGCGCTGGTATTATTGGTGTACGAACTGACGAGGAAGTATTGGAATTTTTCTCCAGTGATCGTTTACATCTGAATTTTCTAAGCGCAAATATAATGCCTGAAGACATCAAAAATTTCATTCCATCCTTACTACCACCGATGCGAAAAATATTACCTACTTCATATTATAAAAATCTCGAATGGATAGCTATAGTGCTAGCTCGTTTTGTTAAAAAGCGCTTCGTACTAGACTCCAACGTTCTCAAAGATGCCTTGCGCACGAATATCGGTGATTACACATTCCGTGAAGCATACGACAAGACTGGTCGCATCATCAACATCACAGTTACTCAGTCAAAAGCAAGCGACTACCCTCACTTGTTGAATTATTTGACCGCTCCAAACGCACTCATTTGGTCAGCATGTCTAGCATCTTGCGCCATTCCAATTATATTTCCTCCAGTTGAATTGCTGGCAAAGGATAAGACCGGCGCCATTGTTCCTTACTTTCGCGAGGGACTCAAATGGAGCGACGGAAGTATTGAGTGCGATCTCCCAATGGAACGTCTATCAGAATTGTTTAACGTGAATCATTTCATTGTGAGTCAAGTCAATCTCCATCATAAGTTGTTAACTGCTTATGGATCACTTGGAAGAGGCCAATCTGGAAGTTTACTTGGTTTTTTGAAGCAACAAATGAAATCACATATCAAGCACCTGGCGGAGTTCGGACTAAATACAACAGTTTTGAAGTTTCTAGATATTGGAGTCATTCCGTTACTGACACAAAAATATGAAGGTGATATAACAATTTGTCCCACTGAGAAAATTTCGGTGCTACATTTAGCACGAAATTCTTTACGAAATCCGACAGAGAAACAATTTCACAATGAAATAATGAAAGCTGGAGAACGTGCTTGTTGGCCTTGCATTTCTCGGATTCGTACGATGTGCCGGATCGAATTTGCATTAGAGAGAGCTGTGCGCTACCTCAAGGGTGAACAAGCGTTGGAAGATGAAAAACGGAATGGGAAGAGAATTGGACGAGTGCCGTCATTCTATACGTCACCAAGTTCAATTAATCTTCTGAGTTTGGATCAAAGACCTTCTTCTCCCAAACGGTCTATCCAAGGCGGCGATCATACTATTTATAATGAGAGACTTCTTTCTCAGCCCACACTTCGACGAAATCGTTCAATGAACGTCGCAGGAGCAGTGATGACAAGAGAAGACGATTGATTGTGTCCGAATTGGGCTCCCGTAAGTGTCTTGTGTGAGACATCCTCACGGACTCATGCCGAAAGACGGCTTTTGATCTTCTTTCTCAAAGTACGATAGACTTAAAATCACTTACCCATTTTCACGTCTACTTGTTGCGTCATAGCAATTGCTTATACATAGTCATGCCGACTCATCAGTCAAATGTGAGTGCACTCGCATGTGCTGAGACTTCTTTCTTGCGTATTGGAGCTTCGGTAGAGCAAACTCACGATACTTTACTTTTTCTATCCAGAACGTCACATAGCGTGGCGTGCCTGAATCAGCCCTGGATCGATAGCGTACGACTGAGAATGGCCACAAATTGATTGCTCCCGATACCAAGAATATTCGAAAGTACTCGACGCTGTACGTGTCATCTACTATGAGTCACATCAACGGATCGCTCGAGAAGATCTCTTTTTCGTTGCAACGATCCGTTGGGAGCTCTTGGGACTGAAGCTGTCTCTTACAGATGGACCAGTGACCGTGCTCTCACTTGTATATATCATACCCAACGCCTCGTACCACAAGACGGGAAAGCTCTATCCGATAAATTGTATGGAATTGTATGAACAATATGTAGGTAATTGATTGTTCGATCGAAGGCTGGGTATATGTCGTCTCGCTGGCTAGAAGCTGTCAAATAAACTCAACCATTTCATTTGGAGCTGAATTGTGGTGCGAAACCATCTGTTGTGCTCTATCAATTGCTTACTGTTCTGTTCAGAGGTGATGGCATCGATGCGCCACTCTTTCACGTATCTATTGCGATCCAGGTAGAATCAGATTTACTCTATCGATCAGACTGAATCATTCTTTCTGCTTAAGCAATGATATTCCAGTCAAATGTGCTTTCGATAGCGTGAAAGAAAGCTGTCGATTATTTCCAAGGGCTACAAACGACAGAAGTACAGCTTCTTTAGGATAGTCAAGACATGAGGCAAGCAGATCCCATCGTGCTCGCATCAGAGAGCACGGGATATGGTTTCGGACTGTTACGTCGACAGATAGCACAAGTTGCTAAGGGAATCGACTTAGTGCTCGCATGCTCCTCGTACCCATTCTGGGAAGAACGGCATCCTGTGAAACTCTCCATGTTTGAACGCAGCCGCATTCGGCTGCAAAAACAGCTTACAACGCAACTAAAATGTCATAAACAGTCACGCTCTTTTATCCAAGCGAAGACATCTCAAGAAAACGTCCTGGCAAAGCAAATTTATCTCTTCAAGCCACAGGATAAAGTGTCTTGCATTGAAGAAAAAAGTGAGCCAAAGATGTACATACCGCTCGACCAGCAAAACTGATCTAAAGACAAAACGGCTTCTTTTCGACCAAAGTAAGAAGCGTTTAAATGAAAATACGAAGAGCTGAAGTGGAGGAAAAACTCATGCCTATGAAGAAGAGAAGGAAATGCGTAAATTGCTTTGAGAAGAAGAATACGGGCCAGGAAGCAGCTCGCCAAAGAAGAAGCCAGCAAGAACGGGTTGCGACGCAAAATTTTCCAAGAAAACACGATGGATGTGGTCAAACCGAAAGTTAACGTTCGTCAACGCACTCAAGAGCGTGAACGCGAGTTGGATGCTTGTCGCTGTCTAGAACCAAGGACTCGGGACTTTCTTCGGCTGGAATTTCTCGCCCAAACGTATTACGAAATGAAATCTTCTTCCATGGCACCGATTGTGTGAGACAACGAACATAATCGAATGTACAAGCTGATGGCGGACGCGACCACATTTCCTGAGCGCTTTCTGAGCTGTGATGAAGCAATCGTTTTCCAGACACATTGCATATGGATGTGCTCTTCATTTGGGACACATTATCAACATTCTCTCGATCAGCTTGAGCTCGTTCTAATGCCTTCGCTTCACTTATTCGCCTCAGTTCTCTTCCTGCAGGACGGTTCCAGCTCTACGGGTGACTCGAAGGTTAAGAAAATGAGTTTGGTTTACCAGCACTTTGGCTTCCATGCGCTGTGTTGGAATATTTGTTGGCAGAATACTATCCAAATATCAATACTGGCATTTCTCCTATGGATTCCAATCGCTCGCGGCCCTGAATTTGATGCTGCGGCCCGGAAATCGCTCGCACGATTATGTTACAGCAACGGGAAAACACTTTACATCAGAAGACGCATCACTCAAAGCGCTACGTGATGAGAATTTCGCGTCAGTCATTACAAAGAACTCTCACTCGAGAATCTCTATGGCTGTAAGAGTGTTGTGATGATACAGCCTCTAAAGAACGTGGTACAGTTAACAAAAGATTCCAAGAGCGCCCTTAAAGGCATTTCATATTCAGTCGAATCGATTTAAACAGAATTCATTCTTGCGGTCAATTCTTTCATGACGCTTAAAATGCTTCGAAAAAGTATATGAATATAGTGAGAAATCGGAGCCCTATGATCTTTGCTGAGTAAAGAATGGTCTCTTTTTGATGACCAGGAAACCATTACTTTTAGTGACAGCTCCACGACACGAGCCTGCATGCAATTCGTTCGTCTTTTCCGATCCAAAGAGGTCGCAAGTCCACTCAATCATTCGCTAGATGCGTCCATGTATCCGGATCACTACAATACCCGTATGATCACAGAGCCTATGGATCTGAGCATACGTGGAAAAGCTGGAAGATAGCGAGTACACAATCGACAATTTTAACCAGGAATTCGACATGGACACGCTTGTGGACGACGTGCATCTCGTGACGAAGAATGTTTTGTTGTACAATTCTATGCACGCAGAAATCTCGCGTATGGCAATCAACTCTCGTCCATATTTGATCGATTTCTTCGGAAAACTGATAGAAACGCAAAGAATTGCAACAGAGGGTCAGTGTCGAGCATGTGGAAAGCGAGAAGCTGCTACAATGTTATCCATTTGGACGCCCCTTTCCATTCGTTCTGTATCCGCCCGGCCGTCAAAGAAGCTTCAGCATATTGTAATCGTGGCTCATGTGAGAATCAAAAGATAACGCTCCTACTCACAACAGAAGATGTTTCCGAAGACGCCAATCGACTTTCGGAAGCGATTGTATGACTATAGAAAGAAAGTTACTCGCTTTTGAGTCTGAAAGATCGAATTTACACTTCACGGATATTATGCTATGCGATCTTGTGATTTGGTCCGATTCCGTACGAAGAATGTATCAATCGATCGAGGAGACCATCGAAAACACGCGGAAAAAGCGGTTGGAGCCGTCACAAACACCTTCATGGGCTCCATTTAGTGGGAGATTACGATATCGCTTGTAAATCCTTCTTCCCCGACACGTCTGGACCTCCTGCGAGCTGTCTGAAACCATTTTCTGGGAAAATTTCGCCTTATTTGAAAATTTGAGTGCAAAGTTTCACCTGCAATGTTTCGAGTTTTTGACGAGCAAATGCTTATCGAAACGTATGGCGATTTGTATATCAAAACGACTTAGCAGATCACCCGAAAATGCTTTTACTGCTACGTCATCGAAGAACCGCTCGAAAAGTATCAACGCTCCTTTTTGACTCTTGGACGCACTTCCAACTCCTTAGATGGTCCTCCAATTGTCAGCTGTTTTACACAAAGTTCATCACTCCTCATGATGAGTGTAACCTACGTCAAGAAATTCTTCGCCGCCATGGGAATAACCCTTGTCGGCAAATTGCGCTTTGCACGTCGGAGAAAGAGTCTCACAATTACTGATTGTACAGCCCGAATGGACTCCTCCTAATACGTTGCTTTCACTCCATTTTTTTATATTGGGACATTACGCTCCTTACGAGAGATTGATGTGGATCGCAGCAAGTACAGTTCCAACTTGAGTCATGGGCGCCTGTTTTTTGATTGTTTGCCTTCTCACGACGTCAAAAACCTCGGAATCAAAGTCGATGCAGCACAAGCGGTGCCATTGGACAAATAGGTCGTGGAAGGAGATAATATTCACAGGGCTTTCGCATCTTCTTTCCGTCAGATTTTCCCAAATGACATACTTTGGAGCATAAATGATACGATTCTAGTACGAACCCCGCAGAATGAAAATGGCCCAAAATATGGCTTCTGGCTCATCGTTTCACGATCAATGGGTTTTGTGTTTGCGATTTTACAGCGACTATATGTGACAACAGATGCACTTTTGGCGAAACTAGATGCTCCTTGCATTCCAGGCGTGTGCCCGAGCTCTTCAAAATGCGTCGTCTACAGCGTAGCCTTCGGGAACGGTCTCTTAAGCTGGTATTGGCGATAACATCCGCTGGTGCATGTCTTCGTGTGTAATGGATATGCTTGAGCCCATCCATCTTCCTGTATGCTTATGTGTTGTAGTTCATATCAAAACTGTAAATCAAAGCGTATTTGACGGTCGAAGTAGCATTTGATGGTATCCGACACTCACGGCAAAAGATTCGTCATGATATCTCACTATCAAGGATTTGTTCTTTTATTCGTGCAGCAAATTATCTATATTCCAAAAGGCTTATTTTGTTCCAGTAGCTTCGCCGAAATATCTCGCATGAAGAAAAAGTAGACATTTCTGCTTGTAGAGCCAATTGTTGGAATTTTCTGTCCTCTATCATGGGGTTTTTGTATCACGCTTCGCAGACATGCGGACGTCTGATTTCGTTAGCTGTCGGATGCTAGCAGGACGCTTAACTTGTTTTCGGTCACCATCATAGCTTAGACTCGAGCAACGTTTTCCAACACATATCCGAAGAATATTAGACGATGTTGGACGCATCCAAACATATCCAGCAGAAGTAGATTGGGCATTGTAAGCGAAAAATACTTCTGGGTGCTCAAGCAGACATTTTGCACAATCTTCAATTGTAGACCTCACATACTCAAATTGGACCAAGGCAATTCTATTAGAATGCACGGGAGATAAGTTTGGCACACGTCCTAGTTTGGCATGCGACATGAGAGCATAATACTCCTGGGGAGGCCAAATACCCACTGGGACCTGTTTCTGTGTATACCTCATGGTAGCATCTCGTCCGGTCGATTTAGATGAATCCGATGATAAGAAAGATGCATGTTCTGAGCAGAAATGATAGGGGACCTTTTGTAGCCGGGCGCATCGATCGTGTAGATGACATGTCAAAAGATTCTGCAAGGACCATGCTGGTAAAACTGAACTAAGTTTAGCAGTGTCAACTAGCGACGACGTTTTAGTGAGAATATGAGGGTCGTATTTTGTTGAAAAAGCCTTTTTCATGCATTGATGACAACGAACGCGACGATCCAACACGTAATAAAGAACAATACAATTGTTCATCCGTTCATCAAGGACCTCAAAATCAGACGGCTTCGGATATGTCTCAATGTTCACGATAGACTCATAACGCTACTGGGAACACCTTCCTGGATCTAGCATCATCAGATCTTCACACATGGAACAATCCAATCTTCTTTTGATATCTGACGTTAGAATCATTGCATTCCGCAATGACGAAATAATTACCAGCCGAGCACCTTACACATTTTTGAGGATCCATCCGATACAATTCCAGCTTGTGGATGGGTAAACAGAAATATATATACAGAGGGTCTCTTTGGCACGCAGCATTTCCAGTGTATTCGAGAAAGTGAATGGAGCACGAGGAGGTCCAGAACTTCTGCTAGCTCTTTGCATTCTCTCGAATGCAGTTACATTAAGTACCTGTTTTATCTTGTTCAAATCCATCGTATTCTCAGTACGCATCTGCTGCTCTTCATTTAGCCCATCCTTCAAGTGATGCACTTCCAACAATTCGCGATGCCTTGGAAATATCGAGTCCATGATTTGACAGTCATTAAAATGCCAACTGATAACGTTCAAACGTAACTTCTCTCTGCAGTTACTTACTATCTCTTTTAATTCGAAATTGCTGCGAAATACGATTAACTCAGCTGAGAATTTCCTTGAATTATGGTATAATATGTAGCTTCGAATAGCAAGCCATTTACTGTGCATAGCTAAGCATTCTCGGCATACAGCATCACTTGAAGCACCAGGGATGATCATGCATCGAATTGATGAGTCGCCTTGTAGTGTCTGTATGGGTGTGTCCAAATCTTTTTCTGCTACTGGTTCCAAAGTAGTCTCCCTCTTTCTCGAACGACCTGCGCTTTTTGAATCTCTCATGAAAAGAGTGGAATGCTACCTTCATTCTTGATCAAGAAATTGTGCTTCCAGTCTGTGCTCAACCCAAACGCTCTCAATGATATCACTTCAGTTGACGTTGGATTTACCAGCGAAAAAAGAGCCCTCTCAATGTTTTTGTAACTCTTCGAATGTATACTAAGCTGAGAAAATGCAATTTTGGGCTTAATAATATCGTCATTCGTAGGCTGAACGAGATAGAAGTTGCAACGGGTATGAGTGTGACAATAGGACAGAAACGAACTTGGGATGTCTGGATGACCCTCGACCCAGTAAAGTCGCATTTTTTCTATCACTTGTAGCAGATATAATTTTGCACATCCCAGCGAGATTACCAGGCATTCGTGACACACTGCATCATCTACACCCGTGAAAACAAGGAGAGGGAATAGCCCGGATTTCGTTGGTACGTAGTTAGGTAGTGCGATCGTATTCATAGCCATCCGCCTAGTGAGAAGGAACGCGCACAAAGTGGAAATGCGCATATTCAAACCCTTGAGTATGTATTTACGGGCAATACTAGGAATGAAGTACGAGGGATCAAAATTTTTATTGACCAAACATAGACTTCAGCTTTTGATACGGAAATGCTACCGTAAGAGATAATCAGCCCTACACGCCTACTATTAATATTGAGGATAAATGAGATTGTACGAATTGATGCGTGCATACTATTATTTCACCGGAATAAAGAAAGAGTCAGGTGTAAGCGAAAGCTAGAGTTCGATAATACGGAATTGATGCCGCCGCGAAAACGCTCGTAATAATAATAAAACAGGGAATCGTTATTCAGCCCCCACCTTTTTTAATCAGCTTCCAGCCTCCATAAATTAATAGCTTATTGGTCTCTTGTTGGTCTAAAAAATATAAGAGAATAAATAAAAGAGAATATGGGGATTTTATACCACTTTTTTCAAAAATATGGTTTATATACCAAAAGTTTCAAAATATGGTATTTATACCAAAGGTTTAAAACATATGGATTATATACCAAAACTAAAAAAAATATGCTTTTTATACCGAAAGTAAAAAAAATATGGATTATATACCAAAAGTTGAAAAAATAGGGTGTATATACCAAAACGAATATTACACGGGCGAAATTGAAAAAAATGAGAAATACACCAAAAAGTCTGAAGTTTACACAAAATTATCAAAAATGAATATACCAAAAAGTCTAGAATATTCATATCTGGCGACTATGACGGCTGCCAGCAACGACGTCTACGTTGGTGAGACGAAGGAGTCAAGTGACGACTGTTCACTAGGGGACTGGGCATACGGGCGTGCATACTTCTACTCACGCGACTATGCCAGTCGCGACGATATAACAAGTGCGATCATTGAATGCAATGAAAACGTTGGACGAGCGTTTTGTGTCATATCGAGCGACCACAGACGCTACAAGGTATTGTGTGTCGATCCAAATTGCAGCTTCGCAGTCGCTTTTGCGTATGGTAGGAGATTTGAGCCACCTCATACATTCGTGCCGC
The DNA here is from genome assembly GCA_905220665.1 of Albugo candida. Taxonomy (NCBI): domain Eukaryota; phylum Oomycota; class Peronosporomycetes; order Albuginales; family Albuginaceae; genus Albugo; species Albugo candida. The sequence continues at coordinate 497,530 of CAJNAR010000004.1, forward strand.
ACACATGCGGCGCAACGAGGGTTGACTTGGCTTCATACGAAGCGAGTCGTGGCAACAAGTCTTCATACGTCGCTTTGACTGACTCGGCCCTCCAGTTCGTGGTTGATAAGGGTCATGACGCCAGTCCAGCTGAGATGCAGAAGAAGCTGATGGCTGATGGGCGTGTATTGACGTACCAGACTTGTGTCGACGCCTGCATTCGACTCAAAGCGCAACTCTTCGATGAAAATCGCACGCAATACCAGTTTATCTTGTCATACGTTACACGAAGTGAACAAGCGGACACAAGGTAGAGATCACGTTGCGTGAGGACAAAACTTTTCGGATTGTCATCGTATACAAGCCCGGCATTCATGCGCTTCGCAAGTTTGCAGATCACGGTATCAATCTGGATGGCACATTCATGAAGCACAATTATGATGGAGTCCTTCTTGTCGCTTGCTGTAAAAATAGCAACAGTGAGATTTAAGTTGTCGCGGTCGCTTGGGTGTCACGTGAGACAAAAGACAATTGGTCATGGTTCCTGCCTTTCTTCTACGCTCTATAGAAGCGCCAGCATTCGTCATCTCCGACCGTGACAAGGGTCTCATTCCGGCGATGCAAGTTAAAGCAGGTGACATCCCTCACTTCTTTTGTGTTCGTCACATGATCGAGAATTTCAACGCCAAGTTTCGCAATGCGACATTGAAGGACCAAACATGGAATCTGGCAAAGTCCTTGACGGCTGCGTCGTTCGAACGGCGAGCCAGTGAGTTGAAGGACCACAATGCAAAGGCGCTGCAATGGCTACTAGATGCAGACAAGCTCAAATGAGCTGCCACGTGTAGCATACGTCCGCGCTTTGGGACCATGACTAGCAACAACGTGGAGTCTGTAAATAACGTCCTGCTTGAAGCTAGAGAGAAGCCACTTCTGGACTGTCTTATGGCGGTGGAAAAGTACATAGGGATCAAGTGGGTTGAATCAGTCGCCAAGTCGGCTTCATGGGGGAAACTCACAGCTTACGCAACCAAGAAATTCGAGCGCAAGCGCTATGTCTCTGTCGTTGACAGGATCGAAATCATTCCGAGTTGCCTGTCATCCTTCGTGGTCAAGGTGAGGAAGGATGGAGAGCTTCCTGTGGAGTATTCTGTGGATCTAGATAATCCTGAAAATCCGTGTTCTTGTGGCTACTTTGGCGACATGAAAGGGCCATGCTCTCATCTCTATGCGGCCCTTCGATCCGTCAACAAGCTCTCGCTACTCAAGACTTTCTGCGATGGTTTCGTGGACCAAGGAGATGTACCAGCGTGCTTACGACCCCATGGTAAAGATGAGTCCATGCATGACGATGGGTGAACTGACGCGTTTAGAAAAGCACCAACTTCTCACGGTGTCAAAGAAGTGTGGTCGGCCGAAAAAGTCGAAGCGAATCGAGTCTCAGGCTGCCACAGAAGCTTTCAAGAAGAAGCGCAGCAATAAGTGCACTACATGCGGTAACTACGGCCACAACAAGCGCACCTGCAAGGACTAATATTTTCCTAGTGATAAACAATATATTTTTCATAATTTAACATAATGTTTAGACCTTTTCGTGTATTTTTTATAATGTTACGATTTCGCCCGTGTAATATTCGTTTTGGTATATAAACCATCTTTTTGAGAAAAGTGGTGGTATAAAATCCATAGGTTCCCTAAATAAAATTAAAATTACGAGAATCATTAATCAGCCCCCACCCTTCATAAATGAATGAACATCGTGGTCTCTGATTGGTCAAAATAAAAACAACGAAATGAAAGCAATAAAATCAAAAAAAGCTTCAGTTTCTGCAATTTTTGTACTACTTAATCTAAGTCTGTATCTAAATCTACTGCTGCAAGTGTTGCTGGAGCTGTCTTTTGGCATCTTCGACATCTTTGGCGATGCACAGGAGCATCCAAAGTAGCGCTAACATGCTCAAACTGCGATGGAAGTCGCTGCGTTAGCTCGATGGCCTACCACGCGTGCGCACTTGCACAGGATCGCGACTTTCTGTCTCCGGGACTGCCAAGACAAAGTCTAGCAGTGCACGCTTACGATGATCAGAAACATTCTCATACTCATCATCCATCATCTTCAATGATATTTCAATTCCAATTGGCATGGTTGCAGCCTCAATTTGAAATGGCATTGGCTGTACCATCCACCAATGCTGATCAAAATCATTAACAGACAGCGGTATTATTTGATGACGAAAAGCATGGGCGCAAGGATAGCCTATTGTAGATGTCGTCAGGTCTGCAGGTAAATTGAAGTTGCACTTAGTTGCACTTAATGGCACGTGTCGCAATCACTTGCACTTGGTCGAAGTCTACAAACCTTGACAATCTCGGTCATCACTAAGCCGCTGCTGATACTGCCGATGAGCTGAGCGCAGACCTGCTACTATAATCTTCCCCATCACTTCTGAGAACGTGGAACCAAGCTGCATCGTGACTATAGCCCGCTGCTTTGCGTTTTGCTGAACAATGACAGCAAGCTGGCCTTCGCAGGCGAGACGAACTACTGAATATACTGAAAGCAGATCAGCTGCAATGAATGAAATTTCAGATGAATATCAGCATATATACAATTTACCTGTTGACACAGAGATCCATTTTTTGAGGGCGGCGTGGGCGCTCTCGACCCGGGACGTTGTTACATGCCCATAATGACGCTTGTTGTGCAGAAAAGCAGCAACAAAACGCTCCTTGTAAACCAACAAGTTGCCAAGTTATCTTAAGGTAGCTCATGAAAGCTGCAGGGAAGGTGGGTGAGGCAGCAAGTTGATTCTGGGCTTGATTAAATTCTTGCCAGGATTCTGAGGTTTGAAATGCTGTCCTTTGCTTGGCAAGAATGTTCTGCTGGTATGCCAGCGGCAAAGCAAGCAAGACGCATTAGGAAACGTCTCCGAAAGCGCGCTCATCAGCGCAAGCTCTCAATCAGTTACAAGGTGAGTGCTGCATGCTGTAGGCCATATCTTTCCGAAGACTTCTTTGATATGGCGCATTGCCCATAAGTAGTCTGCCGAAGTCTCGCTCTTCATAAAGCAGTATGCGAATGTAAAGGTGGTATTTGTTGCTGTGATGCCAATAATATGGAGGAGAGAGGTAGTCCATATCTGTTGGTTCTGTAGGTAGCATCAATAAGCCAGATCCGACCAGCACTGTACTTATTGCAAATCTCCTTTGCAGAAGGTGAGATAATGAGAAGGTGCGTTAGACGCTGCAGACCATCATGCTGAGAGAAGTAGTCACCGGGAGCAAAACAATTTAATAAAGCTACCAGTGGAGATCGGCCATCCAGCATCCTGTTGAATTCTGCATGACGCAAGTTGTAGATATCTTGAGCTGTGCCATAACATTGCTGTTTTGGCGCAGTGAAGCGACAATACGGCCAGGTGTCACACCAGAACGACCCATGTTTAAGATTGATTGCCGGTTTTTTCTGTTACAGCGCGCCCTTTTAGATGCGCAGACTGGTGAGCAAATGGAGCATGACTGTGTTTTCCATTTTCAGCTTGCACTTTCCATTGACCAGACTTTTGTTTCCGTATGCTAGCCTTAAACAAACACCCAGTGATGGCTAGATGACACTACTGGGGGGGGGGTTGTTAGGGAGCAGGCAAGAATTGAAGCTTTCACATCTCCATCTGTCTTATTACCCGTCTTTTTTGTGCGTCTGATAGCAACAACATAGCCTTGTTGTAGTGCATGCTCATCAATGGCTGCCTTTACCTGTTCCATGGAAGCGTAGGCAAGCTGGGGTGGTGGTGCAAGGCTGTTCATTGCGGGTTTTAGAGGAGAAAAAAGTGTCATTTTATTGTATTTATTCTGCTTCATTATTTAGACCAATCAGAGTGCACGATTTCCCTGAATTTATAGAGGGTGAGGGCTGAATAACAATTCCCTTATTTTTTATTCCATTGCATTTATAATACCAATCAGAGGCCACGGTTACCATTACTTTATGGAGGGTGGGGGCTGAATGACGATTCCGTGATTGTATTTTATTTATTTTGTTATATATATTTAAACCAATCAGAAGCCAGGCTTTCATTATTTTATGGAGGCTGGGGGCTGATTAAAGAAAAGGTGGGGACTAAATAGCGGTTCCCTGAATATAATGTATTATGAAAACCTTCTGTGAAGAGTAATTAATTGATTACTAGAGTTTGTCCTGGATCTGAGCTCGCAAAAGTTGCGTTCCTCACAGGTGGCGCGGTACTGGTAATTTGCATCTACTTAGGGTAATTTCGCAATTGAACAGCTTGCCAGTAATTTAACTAGGCGTGATATTATACAAACAAAAAGTTATGGGGATATCAATATCCTATGTATACTACAAATACAGTTCATCGAGTTTTGCAAACTTTGCATTTCTGTTAGCAACGTGCATCTGACTCTGCTTTGCATCAAACTAGCGCCCAACGCAATCGAGAGAAGAAGACGGCTGTTCGACAAAAGGCTTGTGCTTCAACCTAGCACTCAGGAATAGCGTTTATGTATCGTCCTCCGAAAAGACATTTCACACATGTTGATTCCACAAAACGTATGCCGACGTACGCATTGGCAGAGTATAGTGACTCCAACTCAGATATGATCAATGACTCGTTTTCGCTGAGATCACACATTATCATGACACATGGCTGAATGTTATGAACGTAAATTGCATTCATCCTAATCAACGCGCTACAGATAGCACTCTTTGCACCCCAATTTATACAGGAACTTATTCACTACCAGTATCGATGAAATCAAGCCACATAGGATCCTGTTATTAGATAAAATCTTGCTCTTCCATTCACCTTTATTGCTATACCCCTTTTCTACTGCTCCAAGAAGTTGATTGCATGGTTTTTCCATCAGTTGTTTGCTGGTTTCTATGGGTACTTGGATCACGGAATCTCAGGACAAGAGGGCAAATATATGCTCCCTTATATGGCGGTAGTCCGTTCATACATATGGCACTCGTCCATACAATCAAGACATGAAGAGAATGATACATTGGTACTGAAGAAAATGGATGGTGCGAATATACAAGAGGCGACTTCAAGACGAAGACCAGACCATCCCAGTTGCATCGCAGTCGCCAGATTTCGCTTTGCAAAGTTGTGAATCATTAAATCCATTTACTGCTTAGAAGAAAATACTGTGTGAAAGTAGAAGTACCCGGAATGATTTCAGATTTCAGCACCATGAATGAAAACGTTCTTTATCCCACTAATAACTTGATTTTCGGTCAAGAGATCATAAGCGGTCACCATAGTGTATGGCAATACTGATTTTTTGACAACTGGTCCAGACAATTTGGCAGTAATGGAGCTGTATTGGTTGGCAAAAAAGGGTCTTACTTGACAATACGGCACGCTTCCGACTACAGAAGATTCTCAAAGAAACCAAGCTGTTCATATTCTGATAGTTTCTCGTACGTCGCCATCAGACCATGAAAGTTTGTTGCTCTCAGGACTGATACTGTAAATGTGTATAACATTAGGACAACAACTATCAACGAACCGAAACACAGGAAGTCATGCATTTTGTTCAGCAGTATCAACAGTTTATTATCAGGACATAGTTATTTTCTCGGATAAGCTCACGATGTCCAGCTGTTCATGTTGAAGAATGGTGTGTTGTTGTCAAGTTACGCTATCGCACGATGCACGTTGGTAACGGCACAGGATTACCGACGCGCGGCCGGGGGATTTCTAATACGCGACTATACGATTAGTAATGCGCGGTATGGAAAACTGTCAAGGTATAGTCGAACAAAGCAGTAGTATTAGAGTAGTAAGAGAGTTTGAGAACTAAGGTCTTAAGTATATTCGTAGTATTCATTTTTACCACCGCCAACACTACGCATTTGCTAATAAATTATGAGCCCAACGACTGATTCTAACGGCGCGCCAAGCGCACCAACTCCAGTCAGCTTTGACATCGGCCACGAAACGGCCACGGTGTCTCCTGCGGTATTTCAAGGTGAAATGACGGTCCACGAAAGGAGCGATGACGTCAACACCAGAATACTCGCAGCCCTCGTCGACCTTCAAGCGCGGATGACGCAGATGGAGGTCTCACAGCTGAAACGCGATGAAGACGAACACATGATTGGTGCGATTGAGAGGGGGTGTTTCGCTCTGTACTTGCCAATGGTCGCATGGTACACCGATGCACGTCGACTCGCTAGGGCACTCACCGATGCTTCCAAGAACTGGGCAAGAGCGCACAAGTGTATCCCAACAAGGAGCTTCCCGGAACGCGGCGCAGCCAGGATGGCGGGCACCACAATCAGCATTACCGGTGCGTGCGCCGTATTCAGACATGGATTACGAGGCCACGCAGGATTATGTGCGCCGGATGAATCCAGACGCACATAAAGCAATGAGAGTTACGGACAAGCGTCAAAGAAGATTGACTTTCCGGAAATGCGATGGCTCCGAGCTGTTTCGAGGCTTATGCTCCGATTTTCTGGATTGGGGAAAGACATTCATGCTTCAGGTCCAGTACGCTCAAGCGGCATGTGGTTTTGACTGGTCCGAACACGTAAAGACTGACCTGCTTGGCCACTACCTTAGTGGTACGGCCGAGCGCTACTACAACAAGCAGGTCGAGACATGGTGGTATCAGACACCAACGCTTGCTCACGTTATGGAGCGTCTTCATCAGACATTTGAACAAGTAACAAGTATCACAGAATCCCAGTCGATAAAGCTGTTTACAGCGAAGAAGGATCCGAAAAGAAGCTGGCCCGAGCATTATCAATACTTGGTGGCGGTAAGCGATGCATGTGGCGGCGCTGATGCGCAAGTGCTTGAGAACATTGTGCACTATGCGTCGACGGAGCTTCACACGGTGCTAATGGCCAAGTACGACGGGAGTCATCCAGACTACCTTGCTCAAGCTAAAGAGCTTGCAAATTTCGCACAGTACGTCAAGTTGGATACGCGAAGTTCACGTTTGGCAAGGACGTCGTAAAACACGTTGCTGAAAGCAAGCCACGCGTTGATGCGCGCACGTTTTGGGTGTGGAAAAGTCGGGCAAATCCAGTCGGTCTGTCATGACAAAAGGAAGAAGGCGAAGAGAAACAATGGCGTCAAAAAAAAGGGGACTTGGAGAAACAAAGCCAGGAAAAAGGACATTGTTAGCTACACTCTGTCCATACAAGAAACCAAGTCTCAGGACAGCTTGTGGATTCTGGACAGTGGATCTAGAAGGCACTTCGCCAATGATGAGGCGCTTCTCGAAGATGCAAGACAATGTGATGACCAATGCCTGGTCGCCAAAGGAAAAAACGCTTCGTTTTACAATGGTCGGAAACGTGATGATTCACGTGATGGCATGCGGAAAAGCAAGTGTTATAGGACATACAGAAGTCTACTACGCACCGCTGCTAGCGCGCAATATCTTGTCGTACGGTAATCTTGAGCTTAAAGACTACGGGCTCAAGTATAAGAATAACAGACGAGCCCTTATCACCCTCAATACCGGCTCCGTCGTGTTCGACGTGGCTATGTGCAACAACGTGGTCGTCATTGAGACCCAAGAAGAAAGGCCTGACGAAAGGATAGCACAGGCGGTCATTGCTGCGATTAATGAAGCAAAAAAAAATGAAGTTGATGAAGGTGTGCATTCAGAAACGCTCATGCACTATGACCAACATTTCGGACACTTAATCAACGACACTATTGAGAGAATGGCGCGTGAGCCTACATCTGGAATCCGGCTTACTGATAATGAGCGAGTGATGTGTGTCACATGCGCGCAAGCGAAGCAGTCAAAGAGTGCGCAGTCCAAAAAGGATACAGGCGTGCATTGACCGTGTTGGTGGTGTTACCTCAAAGGACCCATAACACCAAATGATCGAATGGGAAATCGGTACCTCGTCAACTTCGTCGATCACAAGAGCAACTATTGCCGCGTACTTCTCGCACGCACCAAGGATCAAACGACGAAGAAGTTTGAACATTTCTTAATCTTTTTTTGAAAGCTTTTTAATTGACGGGTCCACGTTCTTCGAACTGACGTTGGTGGAGAATAAAAGAATGTGGATTTACTTTGCAAGTCAGCCAGAGTAGCGAGACAAGTGAGCGAGGCGTGCAACCAATCATCAAATGGAAAAGCTTAGCGCATGCACAGAACAGTTCCAAACATGGAGCGCTCTATGATGCTTGCAAGCAACCTCCCGCTGTCCTTCTAGGGTGAAGAGGTCGAATAATCGGCGTCCATCTTGATTCGAAGCCCTACGAGCGCCAACCCCAATCGTGCATCGTCAATCAAAGTCTTGACAAAGCAAGCACCCGATTTACGCGACAGCGTTGTATTTGGTTCAATATGTACGGCGTATTGTGACCCAAAGAAGAATTCGCGAGCACATCGGACGCAGGTTGGCACTATTGTAGGGCGCAGCGACGAGAACAAGGGATAACGCATTTATATCCGTAAAGACAACGTCATCATTTCTACACAGCACGTCAAGAATATCCAGACGCTTTCCTGCGTGCAGAATGGACAGCTCCAGCAAATTCCAAAGCTAGAGGGTACAAATGGCGATGCTCAAGGTGACGTACGGACAGCTCAAAATCGCTGCGACAATGACAAAAATAGGAAGGGCAAGGGAAAGAGCAAGCTATGAATGCCTGTCCCTCATGCAGCACGCGCATCAACAAAGAATGCGATGCAAGCTATACCCGTACGACTGATTCTGTAGCCACCGTGCTACAAGCCTATGAGCCAGACCCGAAGACACAAGCTGAAGCGATGCGCAGTTCGAAGGCTGAAGGTTGGTGCAAGGCCATGCTCGAAGCAACCCAAGCTCTTGCGGAGAACAACTTGCGGAATGTGATCAAGCGACCGGCTGATGCAAATTTGCTACACATGAAGTGGTCGTTTAAGACCAAGAAAGATGCAAATGGCGCAGTAGAAAGACTCAAGACGCGACTGGTTGCATGTAGAAACGAGAAAGTCTTCGGTGTTGACTACTCGCTTAGCTTCGCCGCTGTGATGGACATGTCAAAAATGAAGGTGATGCTGGGACCTGCGTCGATATGGTGTGTACCGGCAAAAAATGGTGATATCCCAAATGCTTACATTAAGCTAACAAGGGGGAGCACCTGAAGATATTGATGGATGTACCAAGCGGCATGAAAATTAACGAAGAGCATTTCAAGAGAGTTGGAGTGACTAAAAAATGTGACGTCGCGCTCGAGCTGAAGAAGAGCCTCTATGGGCCTAAGCAAGCAGGACGACTCTTGAGTCAACTGCTGCAGACAAAACTTCAAGACGCAGATTCAAATAGTGCATTAGTGATATGTGCCTATACTACAAGCGCGACGGTGATTAGACGATAATAGTGTGTGTCTACGTTGATGACCTTCTAGTCACAGCGACCACGGTTGAAGGCGTCGATTGGTTTTTTACGGCTATGAAATCGCTTTCGATCAAGAATCTAGGACCAGTTTCAAAATTCCTTGGTATTTGAGTGAAGGCGCTCGACACATGCGCGTACGTTCTGGACCAGGAGGAGGCAATTGATGAGCTGCTTCGGGAGCACGGGCTAGTTTTGGCTAATTCTTCATTTACACCGATCAGCGATGACTGCTACAATGAAGTTGGATCGAGCAACGTCCTTCTCAAGAAAATTGCAAAGCCTGGGAAACCAACGATCAAGTCGTTTCAGTACCTTCTTGGTAGCCTACTGTGGGTCACGCGATGTACTCGGCCTGATATCACGTTTGCGGTGCACATGTCAACACGTCAAACACATGAGCCGAAGGAACAAGATTGGAAACTGGCAAAGAAAATTTCCCGATACCTCACTGGGAGCAAGGAAATGCGACGAGATGCGCACTGATGCAAAGAACAAAGATGAAGTAACTCTGGATTTTCTACAGCGATGCGGACTTCGCCGCAGACAAGAGTGACAGGAAGTCTCTAACTGGTACTATATTGATGCTTAACAGAATGCCCGTAAGTTGGGCTACGAAGAAACAAAGAGGAGTTTCGCTCTCGACAATGGAAGCCGAGTTTGTAGCAGCGTCAGAAACGGCTCGCGAGCTTCTTGGAGTTTGGGAGATGCTAATGGAAGCAGGACTGACGCCGATTCTACCCATGCGAATGCACGTAAATAATCACGCCGCTATTCGTCAGATCGAAGGCGAGGTTTCTTCATTGAGGGCTAAACATATCGAAGTTTGCCTCAAGTTTATTAAGGACTTCGTTTATTGGGGCATCCTTGAGCCACGCTACTTCCAGTCCGAAATCATGCTCGTGGACCTATTGACCAAGGCAGTAGACAAGTACAAGCTCGCCAAGCTGCGACCGCTAGTGGGTTTACACTAGCTAAGGTGCCGATGATGCGATCGTGAGGAGGAGTGTTGAAGAAGGGTGTGTTGTTGTCAAGTTACGCTATCGCACGATGCATGTTGGTAACGGTACAGGATTACCGACGTGCGGAGAGACGCGCGACCAGGCGATTTCTAATGCGCGATTATACGATCAGTATTGCGCGGTATGGAAAACTGTCAAGGTATAGTCGAAGAAAGCAGTAGGCTTAGAGTAGCAAGAGAGTTTGCGAACTAAGGACTTCAATATATACGTAGTGTTCATTTCACTTCCGCCAGCACTACGCATTTGCTAACAGTTCATTCCGATCAAACTGTACAAATTCTTGATTTGCATCGAGTCACGAACAGATAGTGCCCCATAATTGCCGTTCATTATAAAAAGAGATCAAGGAATGATCTCCAGTCAACACACCCGCCGAGCTAGACGTCTAGTAGATGATACTGGTTCAATGTCTCAGTGTTCAGTAGTACGCAAGGAATGACTTGAGTCGACTCTCTGAATCAATTTTTGATATTCGTGCTGCAGATCGATACAGTGGACACTCAAAATTCTCATTTTCCATTTCGTACCATGTAGAATCGCTTTTTCATCCAAGCGGCATTGTCTTCAAATAATGGTTCGGTTGCACCAATGAAGGTAGTACCTTCGAGTTGTATATATTGTAGGTTTCGCGCGCATTGGCAACACATTTCAACTGACATTTGAAATGGAAGTGCGGGGAGCAAACCCCGTGAAAGTCTTTGAGTTGTTTCATCAATTCCCTTCAGCAGTGAGGCAACAAAAAGTCGTTGACGATAAAAAAGCAACGGACCGGATCAGACAGAGGAACTGGTTATGGTGTGACGTTGGCTTCTGTGTCACTGGGGTACAATCTTCGCTATTCCCATCGTTCTGCAAGAAGCGTGCCAATAAGAAGAAATGGAGTGGTATGGTTGATGATTGTCAATTGACGCCAAATCGTAAGTGCATTCGATACTGTGCATGTCGAAGCGCTCACATGGTCTACCTTCCCACTCAAGTTATGCCTCCGTGCGCATAACGATTACACTTTCGTCAAAATCTTGTCACAGGCTCAAAGATATTACGTATCTATTTGGTTTGCGAGTGAATACATGACGTGTATATCATATCGTAACATCAAAATTTTGCACAACCACCTCTCCGGAAGCTATGCGTCTTCAAGCTTTGGTTGAAAGCGAGTGTGTCAAAAGAGCCAGCAAACAAAATCGTACAGTACACACCATTTCTAACTTGTAACTTTTTTTAGGCCTTAGCAAACTCACTACTGTCACGCATAAATCATCGCATAACAAAAACAGAGATTTTATATGATAGATACAGTCTAACGCTTCAAAACAAAAGGCTTGGATTTTGAATTGGATGATTTTTGGATAATTTATAAGGCTCTGAAAGTTGCCTTGTTTTTTCCCCTTTTATTCTCTAGATTTAATTAGTATTTCCTATCAAAGCGTAAAATTTGGCCGCCATCAGTGGGCAAATTAGGGTTGAGGGTTGAGGGTTTGAGTACAAGTGTAGTATATTATCTTTATATTATACTTACAGCTTCATACAGTAGCTACTAAAGCATTGCTGTCTGTGTGAACTGAGTCTGGAAGTCTTCGATGTCATCGGTACTTTTTCAAAACATATTCCGCGGCTTTCCCGGTTAGATCTTTCCGATACACATCCATATAAAGGAAGCGCTTTCCAGCATGGTGACGGATTGTTGCGAGCGAAACTGAGGCAAGTGCTTTCGGAACTGTCGCGAACAATCCTTTCTATTTCCTTGCGTATCGTTGTGCTTCTCCCCAAAACGTTTTCTATTAAATTATATTCGCAATGAAATTTGGGATAAAATATGATGAGATGGCCCGCCGCGGTGATTGTCTCTTCCAACAAACCTTTTTGAGCTTTAAAGTCTGGCTGGTTCTGAATAACACTGCGGCCGCAGCAGCTACCTGTGTCACCACATTTACCCCGGCAATGCAGGCGAAGGTTTGTCGTCCAGAGCTTGCGTTCCTGCAGGATGATCTTTATGCCCTTTGGTTGTCCGGCCAGAGGATGAACTGCGGGGAAAACCATAGTTTGCGATGTCCCATCTTCAAACATTCCATTCCGCATCACCGGTTGCTTTCCTCCCAGTCCAAGATTCATCCGTTGAGATACGAGAGCATCTTCTGCAAATGCTGCGTGGCTAGTCGCATTGTCGAAAGCGAAGAGAGCTTTTGCATTGGGAAACTGCGCATCGGAAATGGTAATTGCAGCTTCCCGGACTTGCTTAAGAAGGTCTTCCGCAGTCCACCAACCATCATACTTCTCGCCGGGATATGTGATTATTATGCAGGCCTCTTCTGGAAGATTGCTGTGTTGAAGCTTCTTTTCTTTGCTCAAAGCTAGTCGTTGAATAAGACAGAAAATGTTAACTCTTGATCAAAGTAATGAGCAACAAGCTCTAAAATACTAGACTTACCAACATCAGTCATGAATTCGCTGACATGTATCGATCTTCCAGCCTCCTTCTTCTGCAGTTGACGTTCGCCATCAGGAAGCCACACCTTCTTCTGGCCATCATGGGCAGCAAATGTGCTTTCATGATGCGTCACTAGGATGAGGGCATCTCTGGCAGGCCAATCTCCTATTCCATTTCCGTCCCAACAAATTCCGTCATAAATGGCTCATAGATTCTCATTCGTTAAACTGAGTACGATATGTCACGACATCTGCTTGTTCATGGCCATCAACGTACATGCCTTTCTTCACCTCTGAATAGCGTAGGCCAAGTAGCTTCATCCAGCGGGTCACAGTGCTGAGGTGGATAGATGGGGTGGGATCAGTTTTTAAAATTATTTTCTCGTTGACATGCTTAGTAAAATCCGTTGGTACTATGCAGAATTTATTGTCTCGAAGGTAAAGCTGCACATCTGCAATGACATCTTCATCCTCTGATAAATTGATTGTTTTAACAAGCTTTCCCTACTTGCTCTCGGGAATAAAACCAGTTTCAAGATATAAACGTCCCCAGCCACGAAGCATCTCGGCAAACCAACGCCCTTTTCCATTCGCCGCCGCAATTATTTGCGAGGCAGCAACTCTCTATTTTACAATCACGATAGACCGTTCATGAATAAAATAAAATTGCGCTAGAGAATGTGCAAATGAATTAATTATACTTCGCTGCCGCAGCGTATAAGCCTCAAGTATCCTGCAATAGAGGCATGACGCGGCGGCATAATTCCCTCCTGTGATTCATTTTGTTTTCCCAGTTTCACAGCGCTCTTTGAAGATTGTTGTGAGCGCAAAGAGATCTTTTATCTATCGAGTCCTCGCTTTCAGAGTCTATAGGCTGATGTGTGGCTTTCGCCTTTAATTATGTCTCTAGCTTTCTTGAACCAATAGCTGCTTTTTCCTACGCTGCTCTTTTGCGCCGCTTCGTTCTATCGGAATCTCCAAGATACCGACAAGGCCGTTTACAAGCAGACTCAATACTCACAATAGTTTGCTCTTTCTCAAAATCCTCGAATTCAACTTCTAAATCCGCCTTTAAATCGCTCCTATTTTCGATAATTTAACTTGATATATTTCCGCCTTTTTTCGTCTCATAAGCAGCCCGCATAGCTTTCATGTGACGTTGCTGTTTTGATGTTCGAGGCATGCTGCTTAGATCAATGGGCTGGCAGAAAAAAAAAGAATGTGTTTTGTTGTCAAATGAGCAGGATGGTTGGTATCAAGATTAAATGTGATTGGACAAAAAGCTGTTGGAATGGTATTGGGGGGGTTGAATTTACGCCAATTATATTCGTTGACGGTTTATGTTTGATGATTCATCAATTTTGGCCGCAAAAAATAATAATTACAGGTTATAGATGACTTGCACTATAGCACCGATATCAAAGATCCCATAGACAACCATGTTTCATTTCCCAATTTGTGTACTTTGGAAAATTCTTCGCATAAAGAGAATAGCTAGTCGACTCAAGTCGTTCCTACGACTCTGGTTCGTTTAGAGATGTGCATGGTGCTACGACTCCCACGCGTCCCTTGTGAAAAAAGCTGAGTACTTGATTCAAATCATGATCCATATCAGCAATTCTCTTTATCCATAGAATTATATACTCATAAGTCTAAAGTTGCGTTTCAGAAGCATGCTGTCCGCATTGAAAAGGTTTGCGCTGTGGTAAAACGCCGAAACGTTACTTGACTTCTCTCACACTTGCAAATTATAGCGATCGGACTGGAAATATCAAATTTTTAGTATCATTATGTTGGCACAGAAGCACAAGAAGCGTTAATATTATACACACGAGATAGTTGCAATAACGTAAAAAAGTGTTTCATTATCAACTCCCAGCAGATACAATAGAGCCTTTGTCAAATCACAGAAGTCAAAAGCTTCGCCTGATGACGCGATCGAGCCGGATGACATTTCAAACGATTTTCTCTCCAAAAGCAAATCGCAATGCAAATTGAATGTATTATCAACTGAGAGAAGCTTTAGTATCGGTAAGATCAAATATTAGGAGCAATTCCGGCTTAGCCAAGAACGCTATTGTTTCAACCCACTCGTGATATACACATCTTGATGAATCACAAGCTACCATTGATTTCGAGCATTTACTGTTCGTGTATCATTTTAATCATTTCACATTATGAACATTGTATTGATCGTACGTATAAAATACGATCTTGACATCCATTTACAAAATTCAATTCTACGTTCCGAAGTTGCTTTGTAGGAAGCTCTGGAATCGGCCAGACTAGGATATTATCATGCATATTAATATTCAGTGTTAGCTTAGCGTGGAGGGAGCTGGTAGATGGCAGCTGATATCTGGTACAAGAATCTTGCAATTTGTGATCTGAAAAAAAATAACAGGACCAATATTCCTTCCTGTCTACCTGGTAACAAGTCAGGAAATATTGATGATAAGCAGCCATACCTCTGATGCGATATCGCCGACAAATTCTTCACAGAAGGTATATATAGTTCGTGCATCCATAGAAGTGTGACACATTAATTCAGTGCTAAGGCTTACGATTGTCGAATGTCGGAAATGCGTGAGCCGATTTGTTTGATTCGATGCATAGGTGAAGAGTTACTAGTCGAAGAAGATACTTTACAGTAAGGCATTAACAATCTCAATCACCTATATGCTTATGTTACTTTTGCATCGGTGCTATAGATCACTCGCAACGCTGAACGAACCGATTGCGGTCATATGCCTTGCCGGCCAGTATAGGTACAGAATTAAATTTCACTTTTGTGCCAGTCCAAAATTTTTATTGTCCACTCGTAGGACGGGCAAAAGCTTTTTTCTGAACCAATTAGCAAGAATGAATTCAACGGAGTCAGTTTCGGAAAACCTTGCAGACAAGACAGACGGTTTTCGAGTGGGATCGACGACTGAGTCTTGCACACGCGGTGTATGGATATGGGATCCAGTTCCATCTGTCAGGAATGGAAAAGGAGAACGAGTCATATTTATGGATACAGAGGGCTTGGCAGCAACGGACAATGACGAAACCTTTGATGCCAAGATCTTTTCACTTGGGCTGCTGTTGAGCTCTTTATTTATATTCAATACTATGGGGGTCATTGACGAAACAGCTATTGATCGACTTTTCCTTGTCTCTGAACTTACCAAACATGTTTGTGTAAGTACTACGGACAATGATATTTCAGGCAACAATCGAACACTCAGCAATGAGACCATTAGAGAGGAAGAAACCACACTTATGGAGCCGATTGACTTGGCCCCCCATTTTCCTCCATTTGTATGGTTACTTCGTGATTTTGTCCTAGAGCTGAAACGTAAGGACGGCAGCGAGATGACACCGAATGAATATCTAGAAAAACAGCTAGAGCTGAAACCAGGCGATTCACACCGAATCCAAGAGCGAAACAACATCCGAAGTAACATTCAGGCTTTATTTTTGAGGCGAGAATGCTTCACTTTGATCCGACCCGTGCTCGATGAAGTGAAGCTTCGGCTTGCTAGTAGCCTCTCCGAGGCCGAGCTTCGTCCTGAATTTGTCAAACAAATGAATCACATCAAGTCTCATCTTCTGAGCGCTGTGGCACCGAAACAGCTTTATGGAGAAGTTATGAACGGAAAAAAGCTCGCTCTTCTAGTAAGGTGCTATGTGAATACCATGAATGGAGGCTCCATACCAGATATTAAAGCAGCTTGGCAGTACGTGGCTGAAGCATCCTGTCAAGCAGCACTGATCGAGGCGACAAACTGCTATGAGTTGATGATGTCACAAGTTGTTGATACAGACCAGTCTGAACTAGAGGCTGGATTTATCTGCTCTCAACAAGAATTTGAGACCGTACATCGTGAAGCTCAAGAGAAAGCCCTTGAAATTTACAAGCTACATTCTGTTGAAGGGACAATGCGTCGAGCTCACTTTCAAAAGCTGAAACAACATATACAAAAGCAGAAAAGTATGTTAATGACCACACTTCAACATCGCTCTAATGAAGTCTGTATGGAAAAACTCACCAGCTTAAAATCTTCAGTCCTCGAGATTTTTTTGAAAAATGCTAAATGGACCTCAATACTTTCGGACGTTGAGTCTCACGAGGATGGATCCCAGCATAGTCTTCTTGCCGGGCTTCTAGATTTTATTGAAGGTTCTTACAACGCTGAAGCACTGGGTCCAGCGAAAAAACATGCATTTAATCAGTTTATGAGGCACGATTTCATTGCTTTTTGTCAGAAACTCTTATGTGCGTGTCTTGAACAAGCTCGGAGTTCGATTTCCGAGGAGAAAACAAACCGAATGATGCTGCAGGAGACTCACGAGAAAAAAGAGTACGAGTTTAAATATCTGCTACACGAGAAAGAACTAGAGATTCGACATCATATCGACACCGAAGAACAAATCAAAGAGAATGTTACTTTACATATCGAAAAGATCAAAGCACTTGAAGTCAAACTACACAATTACAAAGAGAAGGCGGCTCAGGACGAGGATAAACGACGAAGGTTGAAAATTGAACTAGAGCAAGCACAATCTAGACAGTTGGAAATGGAAAAAGAGGTCGAAAAGCTACAGCTTCACTTGGAACACAAAATTGCCACCTTGGTGGAATGCGGAAATGAATTTCGAATCTTTAAAGAATCGACAGCAAAAGAAAAAGAAGATACGAGGATAGCATATGAGCAATCGAAAGAGGCCTGGATTAAAAAAGTTGCAGAGCAAGATGTAAATATTGCATCAACAGCCAATACAATCCAGGAACTTCAAGCCACAATTCTTGATTACGATCTCGAAGCCACGTCCTTGCGAGCATTGATTGGAGCAAAGGACAAAGAGATTGCTGATATGAAAAAGCAACTTGATTCAATCAATGTCGAGCGCGCCGGCTTGAAGGGTACAATCTCAAATTTAGAAAGCAACGTTGAAGCGTGCTCGATTCGAGTGTTGATTTTGAATGATCAACTGAACGCAACACGTCAAGACCTATCGGCCTCAAGAGAGCAATTCGAGCATCAAATCACTCAAGTACAGCACGAACAACAAGTTCAAGACACGCTGCAGCGGTGCATCAGTGAAGTCGTATGTCATTCATTTGCAGAAAAACTGCGCGTGTTGCATGAGGAGCGCACCGGCCTGCAACAGCAGCTAGGTGAATTACTCTTGAAAGTGACGTCACTTCCCGATTTTTACCAGCGTCATATTTTTTGCTCTACCGATCCAGCACCCGACTTTTTCGATGCACTAACGTCTTAATATTTGTACAATTTGTCGATTCACGGCGAAGCGAATGTTGGTTTGCCGACACATGTCGTCGAAAACAATGTCAGCTGACCATTGAACAGGTCCATACCAGCAGGGTGGTGCACGGGTTTTATTCTTACTTCTGCGCAATATTCCGACTCGAATCATATTCTGTCCAAGTGGTCTAAGCGTCAACCGCATAGAACATGTGCTGATCAGATCTTTCTTTTTCAAGTTGAGCTGTATGGCTGCAACATCGGCTCATCTTGATGGCACAAGTTTTGTCAGACGCATCCGAAAATCATTTGTTGTTGCCTGATCACTACACTATACTGCTTGTCAACAGAGCGAGGAGATTCCATCGGTTTGTGAAAGCGTCGCAGGACTTTCAATCATAGTTCTTGGGCTCTATTCTTTTTAATCGCAGTCATCTGGATTCAGCGCCCATTCCCGAGTTCGCGTCGAGCAACTGACACTTCCTGTACGAATCTGATCAAGCAAGATTGATGAAGAGAAATTCAAGTACATTGCACGATATCTTCGAGGGAGGTCGCTCGGTGTTGCAATCTTGGCGCGGTTGAGTCCAAAGGCATCGCCAGCGTCACGAACTAACTGTAATTGTTGCAAATATTCACAGACGGTCTGTACCTCTCCTCGTGTAAGCATTTGCTTTATGATATCATGCTTTCGATGAAACTGCCGCCATTTCATGTACACCATCTCAAGTGTAAAATATTCTTGCCCGGTTCTATTCAGATTGGCCATTGTTACAAGTATAGCGATACTCGCATCCGTCAAGCCTTGAAAGATCGAAAGTTGGTAATCTACAGCGAATTGATCCTTGACTTGCTCAAAGATTTTGGTTGATAGAAAATGCTGATCCTCATTTTCGAAAGTTGGTGCTTGCAACTCACTTATAGCAAGCAACGCTAGCTGCAAGAAATAACCCGCAGTTTCTCCAGCATCGTACTCAAATTGTATCAGCTCACGGAAAGACTTCGTTTTGTTGACGAGAACACTGAGCCGATTCTGATATTCCTCGAGATAGCTGTCGGGTGGCCACATGGAATTGATTTTCTCATATGACTTCAGACTCTCGGCTACCTCGCCTTCATAAGATGCAAGCACAGTTTTATCCAGCGTCAATGATTGTTCGAAAAATGCAAGGACTTGACTGAACTTGGGACGTGGTACTATAATCTGTATGTTGGAGAATCTAAATTGCGTATTAAGGGAGATGAAAGATCAAGCATTCGTCACACATTTTGGTGGTAAATTACCTCGATTGTACTCGCATCTCTAGTAGTTGTAGCATGTTGGAATGCTCCGCAACACCGAGAAGGCCAATACGCACATCCCTGGTCTGCACGATGCCAGTCAACCTTATATACTCAAAATTCTTCGCAAGTACACAACGACCTACCTGGGCCCAGTCTACCAAATTGTACAAGAGTAGCTGTTTTTTTGAAGTCGCAAACTGCTCCATTTCGTCAATTATAATGATAACAGTCTCTTTTTTTTCTGCTTTCTTTTGTAAGATTTGCTTAAGGTAATCGTAGATTTTGACGTATGCAATCATATGCTATTTCAATTGGTAAATGCATGTAGATAATTTAGTTTAGCACATCAAAAAATTGATGCGTAGGTGAGGATTGCGTACACCGTGTTGCTTCAAGTCCGGAACCAGCTGAAGAAGTAAGTCTTTGAATGTTTCTGTTTCCGTTTGTAGATGCATTCCATTCAAATAAACCTTGCAGTACTCACCATGTGATCTCTCAAAGTGTTTGAGCGATTGCGTGAGAATGCAGCGTTTGGTGTGTTTGCACGATCCAATCAGTATACCTGACTGATTCTCTCCATCAGTAAATGTTCGTGTGAATAAATCTAGCACTGCTTTCATGCAATGTTCGACTCCAATTATCTGGAAAGAGGCTTCTTCGTCACGTATACGCCTTCGAAGACTATTTTGACAAAATTGCAATTGGGCTTCAATTATCATTCTGACTGATGTTTGGCATAGTATCTGAAATTCTATTTCAGTTATGCGGACCGATTGATTTACAGCCATCTAAGTCGTGCCTTCCGTACTCTACTGAAGACATCAACCTCGTTCTGTTGCTATTGAGTCAATCGAAATTCTATAAATTGGGTGGCGGGGTATGATTTGAAATGCGTCAACACAGCCCGTTCGTCTGCTTGGACACAGCGGAGTCTTATGTAGCTTCCCACCTCAGGGCCGCTATTCTGAAAATTCAAAAGGATCCGAAGCAGCACTAGGGACAGCAGATTCCATCTATGAGTAATAAGGCTACAAAATTATACAAGTACTCCTCGGGGGTTTCTCTACTTTTTGTCGCCTGGCTTCGCGTAACAGCGTCTCAAATACTGCGCTAATGTTTTCTCCAGTCAAGGCACTTGTTTCGATGTACTTGGCGCTGTAAAACCGCGCAAAACGACGTCCTTGCTCTGTTGTCACTTGACATAAGCTTGGGTCTTCATCCACTAAATCCTTCTTGTTGGCGACTAAAATGATTGGAGGCGGCGGGTTTTTAGTTCCATTCAGCTGTAAATGTAATTCGAAAAATGTTTGCATTTCCTAAATAAAGCAGTTAAGCCATTATGTTAAGCAAACCCCTAGTAGGTCGAATTTGCGTACACGAAGCGAGCCGCGAGAATCCATGCTATACACAAATACGTATCCATCCTTATCCATCATCCATTGCGCGCGTAGAGACTCGAAGTCCTGCAGTCATGATTCACCAGTAGCGTAAGATTCACGAGCGTGAGTAGCACAATAACTTACATCTTGACCGGCAGTATCAAGAATTTCTAGCATGCAAGAATCGTCGTCGATGTTTACAGGTTTCCGATACGCATCTTCAATTGTTGGATCCCAATCTTTTACGAAATACTCTCGCACAAATCGAAGAGTTACTGCGCTTTTGCCCACTCCCCCGGAACCCAACACCGAAATGTTCATGATCTGCTGGCCATCACCTTGAGCTACACAAAATTGGTGACAACCAAGCAAATAAAGTATCACATCGAGACCACTTTACCGGCAGTTTTGTAAAATGGTTCACCTTCAGATATGTATAATGTGTCATTGTTCTGCAGGCCATCCACGTTGAGAACCTCTGCGCCGTTGGCCAGAAATACGCGCTTTGCTTTCACGCTGAGCTTCCTACTTGCTATTTTTTTCAGCTTTAGAATCGATTCCCTTGTCTTCAATGTCATAACCTTCGATATTTTCCAAAAACAATACATTTCGATACATGTTTAGCAACTGCAGCAGATACAGGATAGATTGAAATAGACTTACTTTTCCTTCTGATGCAATCTCATTTCGGTAGATGAACAAGCGTTTATCAAAGCTTAACATCTGCATTAATTAAGTTGGAATCGATAATGGTGGAGCAGTTGCAAATGTTCGTAATGTAAAGAAAAAATCCAATAGAACATAAGAAACAAAATTATCATGCTAATTGGAACTCCCACTCCTTTACAGCCTCCGCTGCATTCGGCGTTACGTATGCGAGCGAACCTACTAACAAAGTGCGTGATGATCTAGTTTCGGCATAGCTCTCATGTATTGCACATTCTTTTGACGGAATGTTATCAGACTCTCCGAACTGGACAGATTACAGGCTGGGTATCCGTGGAAACGAGAAAAGTAAGTCATCTCACTTGGAATCGAATGGATTGAAGGAGCCTTGCATCTGGATGATAGATAATTGGGTAGAATATCCGATAATAGAAAACTTTCATGGTCCAACAACACGCAGCAGAGCCAGCTCCTTCCATGATGTGATGCTTTCACCCACAGTTCGTGAAGTCAGCACAACGTTAAACCAGTTTTGCTGTTCATACGAGCAACGATTCCGAAATATGTACGCATTTCGACTTGTAGAGGAATTAGTTCAAGGTGAAGATTTCAGCGACGTGAGAGCTACCAACATGCAGGAGTCGAAAGAACAAAAAAATAGTGATTTTGATCAAATCCCATCACAAAGAAAGACTTCTGAAAAAGAAAGTCATGCCTTCATCAATGGCGCATTACCTTTACCAATATGCATCTCGGAATCAAATAAAGGACGATTATTATCGGTTCCAAGTCAGATCAATGAGATAAAGACTTTTGATATGAGCCCTACTTCAACTCATAGTCAGCTTAGCAGCACAGATAGTCCGATGCACTTTTTCAATTCAAATCTGAGTTTCACGTCTACACATTCAAGGCGTTTACATTGTAAACTACATGATTTATTGCGTCAAATCGATTCAAAAATTGAGATTGAAGATAACGAGGCTATCCGAGCGGTGCAACGGTCGCAATTGGTGGTGAAAAAAAACCGTGACAATGTGAATCTGATGTGGGATCTATTTTGTGGGTCGCGCATGTCTTCTTCTATGAGGTACGACGGTCTTGAGCACCTATGTGTCAAGCTATGCGTAGCGATGCATAATCGATCCTTGAATCAGCTGCAACGTCATCGGCGGCACGTGAATGGTATCTTACAGATTGTCACATCGCATAATCCCGATTTGGATATAACGGAGAAGCAATTGGATTCTTTGGAATCAGTCGAGGCGATGCTTGATCATGATATCAAGTATACTATGCTTCACAGGCAACTTCAATGGCTCGATTCGCTACTGATCCAGCGAAAAAAGGCTCTTGTTTTCGCGAAATCACACAACGGTATTGACTGCTTTGAGAGTATTAACACAAAAAAGGCAATGATGCGGAAATTACTTGAAGCGGTTAGCTGGTACAGACTCGTACAAGTGAATTGCCGCAAAGAATGTACGTCCGCTCTCGTCGCTGAATCCGACCAATTGCAAGGCGATGAGGATAGTACGGAGTGCTTACCCACTAGTTCGACTACTTCACCAGTAAATCTATCTACAAAGCCAGGCAATGAGCCGAGATTTTCGAAGACAGTTTTGGAAGAAGTTTATGTTGAGAAATTTTTGGATGTATTAGATGGAGAAGACTTTCACTCCGAGTTCAGTCAAAGAATGTGTGAGTCAGATTGGTGGGAGCAGGCTCAGGCTTACTTTGAGAATTTGATTTTCTCTCGTTCCGAGTCACGCATTTGTCAGGTTCTGTATCGTTTGTCAACGGACGTTGCGAATTACAGTTTTGAAGATTTGGAGGGCTTTTGTTCACACGCGGCTCGGGAAGGCAAAGAACGTCGCGGTTCGTTGAATGGAATTTCGCAAGTACATGATAGATCTACATCCTATCGGCTTGTTGATGCCACTAAACAAATGCACCAACAAATTTTGGATTTGACAAGCAAGTTGATTCGTACTCTACGGCACGATTTTGATATAGCCAATAATGTCACTATGAGTCTCAACATTTTTGTGCAACGAACTATATTTCCTCGCGTATCGCTTCTATGCTATACACAGCAATCAATACGAGAGTGTCAACGGAAAGATCAGCACTGGAGGAAAGTATGTGATGAATTGCGGGGGATTGCAATGGAGGCCTTTCGAATACCAATCCATCTGACTGATAGGATACAACGCGAACTTCCTCATCGTCGATTTTCTTCGAAACTTAGAAAAATACCACAACGCGGTTTCGTCTATCTGATACGCTCAATCGATGCATTCAACGCGATGAGAAGTATCGTTCCGTGCGATCTATTGGATGAATTGATGCAAGGCATTGTCGTTTTGCATCATGAAGCCGCTTTAGTACTTGGAACAACTCAGTTCTCCGTAGAGATTTTTTTCCCATTATTGGCGTACGTGCTACTACATTCCGACCTTCCTCACATTCATACACAGCTGTATTTGCTCGACCATTTTGCAATCAATAATGGCAACATCAATGGTGAAGATTCCTATTACGTTTATTGCGTTCACGGAGCTATCGAGTATATTTGCAACTCGGCGCACTTGATCTTGTCCGGAGCTCAACTTTGTCCCGTCGATATTAATGTGGTGTCACCAATGAAAAAAGGTGAAACGTAAAGTGGGACCGCTAATGTAATGCAAGCAACAATCAATAGAAAAAATGTCGACTTAGGAAGGAGACGATTTTTGAATTTATTGGGTACTATATAGTGAAACTATTCCCTAATACGATCTTGTGGCTGCTGTGTGTCAATGTGGTTTTGGCACATGACCGTCGACGTAGAAATTTCGTGTTGCTTTGGGCAATGTAACCTATCGCTATATCTTAAACACACACTATTGTTTTTCGTAACAAATGGACTTACAGTTGTGCCTTCCATTTCTTTGTTCACAAAGACTTGGCATCCCAAGCGAGATCTGTTGCACGTTATCAACAAGAGTTGCAAGATTGTGCCTATTATAAGCGCCTACGTGTCCGTCAATCCGAATGCCATGTCAAGCATATCTTCTTCGTCTTCACAGGCCGGCTGCAGCGAGTCGTAAATATCATCTTCCAGAATGACATGGCAAGTTGAGCATGCCATGGAGGATTCACATGCTCCTGAACATCACCATGTTGATCAGCACGTGAAGACCTCTTCATGAATTGCATATTCTGGTTACCTTCTAGTTCTATGTCATTTTGATGCGCTACGTCAAGAATGGACATGCCAGTATGTGCTTCAACTTGAACGATAGAATCATCAGGATTTTTGAACTTGATATGAACACTGCGCAGCCACATGAGGTCCAAATGTCATATTCTTTCTATAAACACTTACACTGGGTTCTTTGAATTTTCTGACTGGTCTTTGTGTCGCACTAAACGCATATAAATAAAAAGATGAATACAGAGCTAACTCTTTCTAGTTCTGCAAGTATGACCCACAGCAGGGTGTATAGTGGATTGACCGTATGGACTGTAACAAGTGCGACCGCGCAGGTGTCGGTCGTTGGATGTAACAAAGCCAGAAGCGTGTCAGCATTTTTGCAATTAAGGGAATTACCGTGTGGCGGTCATCAGGGCTTCTTAACCGGTCTATCTACTGTTAAATTATCGACTGTCAAGAGTGAAGGAGTCCATAGATACCACTGTGCTCCTTGACAGCCTGTATTGAGCTTTGCTTTTTTGCTGAAATAACATGGTGCGTACACCTTTACTTGAGTGGATGGAGAATGATAGTCCAAAGTGTGTCGTTGGGGTGGAGTGACTATGAGCTGCATTATTTTGCAGCCACTATCCAGAAATGTGTTCCACGACGAAATAGACTGATTAATAGGACTGTTCATATCAATTTTTTGTTGTGTCTCAACCTCTTTTCTGACAAATTCGGAGTCGTACACTGCCATATCTTCAGTGCTGCGAATTAGCCTCTTCAGAACTAGGACAAGAAACGGCCGCTTTTGAATGCTGCACTCTATAATATGAGATGAGTTATTTGTCGATTGCATCCGTAATAGCGCGAAATCGCGAAGATTACAACGCTGCGCTTTTTGTATGGATTCACCAAGTAATCCTTTGACTTTGAGCTCGGCTTGCACCTTTTGTCGCCTATACTGCTTGTGACACCGCGTGGTAGAGAGTGTAGCTGATGGATTAGCACTCGAACGGTAAACTTCATTTGAAGTAAGACTGTCTGCCATTTCATCAATAAATTCGTCGATCTTCTCTGATCCTGAGCCCGCTTCATTCTCAATTTGCAGCTGAGACATCTTTGTGGCTCGCTCTAAAATTCCCTTGAGGGTTGGAGTGTTCTCCGTTATTGAGCAATTTTTTCGTGAGAAACAACTCTTGTTTACTTCTGAATTTGACGATGCGTCTGATGAGAACGGCCACGACTGCCGTCTGTATGGAACAAAAGCGTGCGTAAGGCTCAGTACTCAAGACCGATATAAGGACATACTTCTTTGTAGCCCTCGATAACTTTGTTGTCTTTCTTTTTCCATGAATACTTCTATCCCATCGTGTCGGTCGTGAGTACGCATTCTCTTTTATTTCGGCTACGTGTTGCTCTTGTCTAGTATCGCATGTCGATGCGGAGAGTTTGCTTGTCACAAGCAACGAAGAAAACGGGTTATCGTTCGCCTTAGATTTTTGCTTATCCTCTTCGTCACTTGAGAAAGGTTTTGGGTCCTCTGATGTCACATAATTTTCAATGCAAAGTGGAGCCGGTAGCGAAAGTCTTGTGCGCTTCTTCAAGAATCTTTCGCTCGTATTCCTTGGGGAAGCAGGTAATTCGAGTAGATACTTCGTTGAGCTTTGTTGACTCGTTTTTCGCGCTGGCTTCAATTTTTTAGTGCACACATCAAAGTTATAAGACACAATCGGTTCATCTTTTCCAAATGTTGGCATCGTGCTGCTTCCTTTGAGTGCAACATTCCTACGACCTTCAAATGTAGCCATCTCGATTTCATCCGAGCTGCTGTAATTCGCCAATATGAGGTATTATTGACACGGAGATGCCGCAGCATGGCAGCGAAAATGTAAGCAAGGGCGATGTAGAAAGCAATTAAAGAAGTTAAATTGCATTTTGATCGTGAGGTCGAAGGGACATGAGAAAAAAGTGTTATATGGACAGTGCACTTCTAAATTCTGAAGTCACTATTCCTGGTATGATGAAAAGATTCTTAAAAGATCCTTAACACAACCAGGACACCAATACTACAAATCTACTACAAATTTCTTTTCATAAATCAGTAAGCTTTTATCCATCGCCTGAATGGAGCACATGAAGCAGATCCACGAAACTGCAGTAGATTCTGTGGACACATAAACTGATATCGATTTTCAATTCTAGTTGTCCATGTTGTCGCTCACGATAACTCGAAAGCAGGCGTTTCCAATTTCTAATAACATTGCAACGTACGGTGGTAAGTATCATATCCAAAAACGCTGTACACTGCAGGATAGCACGGGCTAAAACGTTCAACGGTGTCATGCAGCTGCGAAACGATGGCTTTCTTGAGACACACGACGTGATAAGGTAGAACAATTTTTATTGTCACAGATAAGCATTACTTATTGCTCAGAGAATCTACCGGAGAAACCAGAAGGTCTTCAATAATGGGAGAATCCATTTTTTGCCTCAACAAATTCTTCAACCTGAGGTTCTCTTGACTCAATTTGTTGATTTGATGATGCAGTTCTCGTCGCTGATTAGTATGTTGATTGTAAGTCGTCAAAACGTTTTCGAACTTTTTGAAGACGCGAATTGTGAGAGGTGGGACGACCTTCGAAGTCTGCTCCCAGAAATGTTTTGTGGTGGTTTGTAGTTCCAAATGAGCAGCATTTGAACCTGAAGAGACTTCGGGATTTTCAGATTCGATGAGTCGTACATTTTTCGGAGTAAAAGTTTTCTGTGCATGCGATTGAGATTAGAATCACGAAAGAGCCGCAGGAAAGAGTAAAAAGCGCACCTCGGCAAGCTGTTTGATGACTTTGAAAATGTCGTTCTCGGGAAGCTTGAAGTCCCAATTTTCATGATCAAAACCCTCAGGCTGTGTGGCCTCTGCTTTTTTTTCCGAGTATGGATCGTTAAACACAGTTCCCATCAATTTTTCAACATCCTTTTTTGAGTCGAGACCCAACATTTTCAGTATGTGTTCGGCCCGTATTAAATCGGCCTCTTCTTTTGGTAGGCTCTCTAAACTCTGATTCAATGACGGGCTAAGAAGAAAGCCAATCTCGCTGGCGATCAGCTTGTATAGATACGACACTTTTGTGTGTGACAACTCCTTTGCAAGCCCATTACCCAAGTGCATTTCTTTTTGATCACTTGAAGCAGACTCGCTCGCTAGATTCTCAGGTAGTTGTGATGTATTGTTCGCCGGTTCTAAACCCTGATTTACATCTCCGTTAGTTGTCGTCGATTTGATATTTATCGACAATGCACAATTAATTGGTCTGCTTGGAGGATTATACGTCAGTCCCAGCTGCTGCTCATGTATGACTTGACTAGCCTTCAGCATTTTGTCAAGTTTTGCCGTGATAACTTGCCTGTGCATGTCCCAAACTTCCTTTAGCCGTGTATCTTCAATAGCGACAAAATGAGCATACTTTTTTTGCAAGTCCCTGTATTGCTTTGTAGTGCGACGGAACTCTTCGGTCAATACTTGGTTTTGCTGACGATCTCGTGTTTCAGATTGATTGTACTTTGTTCGGAGCAAGCTCAAAGTCTCCTTGAACCTGGTCAGCTTGCGTTTGAGCTGACTAAGAGTTGCGGAATTTTCCATGTCACGCTCTGTTAGCACCCGGTAATTATATTCTAGTTTTTCAGTGTTGAGTTGATATGCGGCGCGCATGTCTTCGAGTTGTTGCTCGAGGGTTTGCATGTTTGTCTCAAGTTTTATTTTCAATCCGTTGTACTCTTCAGCGTCCCGGACACGAAGAGCTTCGATCTCTTGCACGTTCTTCTCATCTCGTGCTTGCTTCATTTCAAGGAAACTGATCTCCATTTCTCGACGTGCATCAAACAAAGCATCAATCTCTGCTCTGTTTGCTTCCACGAGTTCACATCTCTCCTTTATAAATGCCTGTTCCATATAACTCAATTCGAGTTCATACTCTTCCTGTAATTCTCTATACTGTTGCCCCATTCGTGCGATAAGTTGTTCTACATCTTCTGACTGGATGCGAAGCGATTTGACATAGTCTTCATCTTTCTTCCTCAGTTCCTTCTGAAACTCGAGTATGACTCTGTTCTTGGAACTGACGATCTCTTCACAAGCTGTGTTAAGCACCTGCAATTCGTCTTGTATCTCCTGGGGCATGTTCATCTGTCCCAGGTCACCCCATTTTGCTTCGATCGAGCCATTCTTTGCATTGCTCTCAGCTGCCTCCTGATGGATGCGTGAGTGGCGAATTCGTAACCGACTCTCTTCTTCTATCCGACGTTTAGCTTCGAGATCGTCCGCACGAACACGAACACTCGTGATTTGATTGGTACTAGATAGCTTCAGGTCATGCAGGTGATTTGCACTTGATTGTACCTGTTGCTCTCCGTGTCCTAATTGCTTCACCTCCACACGATTTTCATTTCTTTTTTGAGCTTCATTTTTAGCATTCTGTATCTCGATTCGTAATCTGCGAGCATGTATACGAGTCAGACGTTCGTTCTGATCAGTTGTAAAACTTTCATTTCTCGTGCTAGAGGGTGTGTGAACATTCATTGAAAATATTAGTCAGGGTCTGATTAATTGCAACGGCTTGCTTTCTTTTTCTGGATTGATCCATAAAAATAGTATTTGATAGGATTGGTTCCGTTGGCGTGTGGAATTTTGATCAGTATTAAGTTGCTGATGTATCGCCTAGCTTAAAATGGCACCGGAATGCTATTTTAATCAGCTGCAAAAAAGAAAGTCGACATTTCAATGATCATTTTTATCCGAAAGAGAATAATCTCTCGTTTTTAAGCCCTGCGCGGTCTAAATGTGGCAACGAATGGAAGGAGCCGTACACCCAAGCTTACGTGTATTCCCACGCATTTTTGCTTGCTACCGCTGACTTGAAGCTTGTTTTCTCTCTGCGACAACTGTATCTCGAGAACATGCACTGCAGCGTTCAGAGAGCTTTGGACTAGCAATGGATGGTACGCAGTTGAAAACTTTTTTGCAATCAAGCTGGAACTTATTGTATGGCCCTTGAATCATACATGAAGGAAAGTAGACTCGAAATCCAGCGATTCACTATTTGATAACGCTTATTCAGGTATTCAAGGTTTAGACTCCATATTTATGAGTAACAATCGAAATGGTTTGAACGCGCGGGCTGGTAGCTAGAATTGTAAAGATAGCAGGAAATATCACGGTATGCATATACCTTCTTTTGTGTTCGAAAAGTCCGAATCTTAACCATGCCAACCATTGCGCTGACTTGAGGTCGATTTATTTACTCGCATAAAAAGTATTACTTTCCCTTGAAGACGTACTACCATCGTCAGCAACAAAGGATTCGCTTTATCTGTACAGAGTAAGTGATTGAAAATAAAGCGACGGCCTTATTCGTTTTCAAGAGAGAAGAGAAGATGCCATGTGTGTCAGTCTACATGTTTAGTGTTGGTTGGAATTTTCTTGAATGGTATAATGGTGAATGGATACAGAGAGACTTGTCGGTGAAGCAGTCTCCCAATACTACTCTATGGATATCGGTACGATTTCAGAATTGAAGTGAATGAAGGGTGTCGACGACCTTACTGCGACGTAATGCGAGGCTTGCATAAACAAGAAGGATTGTATTAATACTGATTAGGACAAAGTACTCAGCAAGGTATTCGATTACTTTTTTTCTCAAAGTACTCACTTTATCGTTGTACCGTGATGTGCGACGTTCTAGAGGTCAACGAGACACACTGGAAAGCTACTTGCGACATGTCGAAAGCTACGGGAAAGGTGTCACCTGCTGGCATAGTATGCGTCCTCTTCATTACAATCAAAGCGACCAAAGTTCGAAGAGGTCTACAGTAACGGTGTACATATGTATGAAAATATTCAATTAGAGAGGCTCTTCGAGTAAACCAGAAAGTTTAGCATGTTCTATATTACGTGATTGGTTCTCGAAATTATGACCGATGATGCAGATGCAGACCCGGCCAATCCTGTTTTGAGTCATCAAGAAAGCTGTGTTCGGGATACCATTGAGTGTTTATCAAAAGATGAGGAGGAATCTGCGCTGGTATACGCTTTGGTTCATGATCCCGAGTTCCGCCTTGCACTCGCAATTTTAAAGGTGCGCTGACTGTATTATCATTATTCCATTCATGTATGCCAAGTTTATATCGCTGGCAGGCACCGGCAGAAGATATCAAGTATGACACGATTGTCAAGGCTATTATCAGAATCTTTAAGCCTTGCAAAAGAAAGTTCTACAATCTCGTTCGTGCATTAATGGTTCAGGAGATGGTTGATACGCAGAATTGGAACGATTTATTCCGTTCAAAATCCGCTGTTACCGCAGTAAGAATAAAAAATTTGTCTTCTCAAGCAGTGAATCTAACACAATATTGAAAGCTGGTACGCGAGTATACATTTCAGTCGGGTAAAGAGTTCCTACATGCGGCGCTGCAACGGACAGTAGATGAGCTCCAAAATAATCAAGCAAAGACATATGAAGTAAATCCACATCGACTTGTAAAACTGGTTAAATTTGAAGAAAAAGAGAAATCAATGAATCGACGCTACTTGGAGCAATCACTCGTTCAAAATCGTAAAAAAATGAATGTAATTGCACAAGACACATTGGATCGTATTTTGAAAGCAGCTAATTTGTTTCCAGCCTCAATCGCTAGACTTTACAGTATCTTGAAACAAGAAATGATGCGAATATTAGTAGAAGAAAAGGAAATTGACATAACGACCGATGTCGCGCACAAGGATGAAGGTGGACGACCTCGGTCACTATCGATTGATCAGCCTGAACGAGTTTCTTTCTCTAATCAGAAATTTCCATGCTTTGATACAAATGGCGATCAGGCGAAGATTTCCGAAGAAGAGGCGGCAGATGAGATTATGATACATCTGGGTGGTTTTTTCTTTCTGAGATTTATTTGTCCCGCCCTCTTGATGCCGCAAAAGTTCAATCTTACACGAAATGATTGTCGTCCAACAGGAGCAATGCAACGCAACCTGATGCTACTGGCAAAGTTATTCCAGTCTTTATCGAGCGCAGTAGAGTACGGTAGCCATGAGGCGTATATGATCCCTTTCAATGGCTTTTTGTCGTCAAATCGTTCCAAACTAGCTAGACTCTACTCAGATATATTTAAGATCGGCACGGATGACAAAGCCTTTGGGGATGCTATTGAGGAGGCAGTCGAAAACGCCGACAACGAAGATGAGAAAACACACTATATCAGCATTTCCGCAATCCGTGACATCCTCTTGAGAAACCTGGATGCTATTGCATCACATGTAGAACAAGAGCATCTAAAGCTGGAAGAGCAACGGAAGCGTGCAGCGGGGACGTCAGTGGCTAGTATTGTAGTGCAAAGACAGAACCGGCAGAAACGTGAGCAATCAGAAACATCTACGTCTCAAGACGAAACAGAGTTGAGTGAGCGCGAAGAAAAATCACTACTATCTTCGACTGAATTGAGGGGGTTCGATGTCAAAGATCTAGAGCGGCTTCTCGAGAAGCAAAAATTTAATGAAATCAAGATGAAGGCTTCATTTAGACCATCCAGAGAAGGTCTCGGGTCGCTTTTGACTGTGAATGACCAAGGACAGAGTAGACAATGGAAAAGATTCAAGCATGCAAAGACAAGTGCTCAGGTCTTCCGCCGCCACCCACCATCTCAAGATTTTGTGGAATTCAAAGCAAGTATTGAAATAAAAGCTTCTTCTCGGCTCGTGTTTCGATACCTCCGCTCACTCGAAAGCATTACAGAATGGGATGAAAGGGCCGCGCATATTGAGAAAATTGAGCCAATTAGCAGCAGCTCAATTTTATTGTATCGATCTCATCCGAAGCTCTCACTCTGGCCTTCGTGGCTTGTAAAGCCACGAAATTCGTGCGATCTCCATACGTTTATTTCTGAGACTGGTAGACCAAGAACCCATGCCGTTATCATGGAGTCGATCACAAACTCCGAATTCTCCGAATGCGATAATGAAACGCAAAAGTCTTGTGCAACCGGAGGATTTTTGATCGAACCATATACAGGTATTTTGAGTGAACAAGGTGTTGCACCGAGATACAAGATCCCAAGCTCAGAGCTCTGTAAATGCGTTGATCTCGATGATATTCTTGAACGATATAGCGGGGAGCCTCGCCACAAAGATAGTCGTGCAGCAAAAGCTTCAACTATGTCGAGCTCTGAGCAGATTTTACCAACCGAAATCGACAATTTACCCGTGACTCGTCTAACATGCGTTGTTCGTTCCGATTTTAAGGTACGGCTGATGCCTGTGTGAACAGTGGCTAATGCACCTCATTGTAGGGTTCAATGCCTCGATCATTTGCAGAAGTGGTTTGTTACCGGCAAGTGTTGAGCGTAGAAACCATATGCAAGCACGTGGAGGCAGAAGTATCTCATTTGCGTTCTCAGTGGGTTTGATCATCACGCTCAAGTTTTAATTTATATATAATTTAATAGCGCGTTAGAGTGTTATCAAAGCTTTCCATGCTAATAGAGAAGCCATGTCACATTAGCCGAGCTTTCATGAAATGGGCTTGGTAATCATTCAGCTCCTATTGATTCACCTTTGTTCACATTACTTGAAGAAGCCAGTGAAAAGTATCGAATGTTGCAGTTTGTTCTTAAGCTTGACATCTCATTCGTTAAAATGCTCGAATTCTCAAAAATAGGTTTGTAATCAAAAACTTGACACGAACTCACAGTATTACAATTCATCATCAATTTTCACTGACGTGTTTGAAACAAAATGGGTCAGCATTGTTCTTGCTTTACAGAGCGTCAGCGTCGTAAATCACAACACCGATCGTCAGACGATTACACAATGGATTCAGAATCATGGAGTACCACTGAAGAGGACGGATTTGACGTAGATGTTCACAATCATGTGCAGGAAGCAATCGAATCGGTAGAAGAGAATCAGGGTCTCTTACGAGCAATTGAGAGGCTCTCTTACCATGACAACATGTTATTTAATCGTAACGAAAGCATACGACCATCTTCAATATTTGTTGAACTCAAAGCTCGAGATTGTGAAAGCGAAGGCAGAAAATGTGAACTGACTGAGACACTTCGTGATAATGTCGTATTAAATCTAGCGGATATTCTGCGAAATTACCAGGAAGCAACCGGTGTGGTACGTGAAGGTCTAGCCGCTTATTTTCGCCATCGTCTTTACAGTGTCGATATTTATGTGTAGGTTGATACTGGAAATATCGATTTGGAATGCGTCATGTGCTTGGATACTTTCTCCGAGGTTTGTTAGTCATTTTGAGAAAGCTACATCTCAAACTTGTATACTGCTATCAGGAAAATCCGAAAATGAGAACCTTGTGCAATTGTGGGGTGAATCGCACCAATTTTCATCTGTGCTGCCTCATTGAATGGATGCAACACGACCCCACATGTCCAGTTTGTCGCACATTCATATATTATGAAGACTGAGCCCTGTTTTATCATCATTGGGCTAGTCTTCTAATTATCTATACTGCATGACGTACTTTCAAAGAGATAAGTAGACGCCGATCGCATACGAAAATACCAATATTGCACCAGATACCACGATAGCATGTACGAGTGGACGCTGAAGAGGAATTTGGAAATGAGATGGGTGTATATATAATACTTCATAGAACGTGGTAAGTGAGCAAGCATACCTCTTTCAGTACAGTCAATGGATATCTATTCTTGGCTGCATCTCTTTTGCTGACATGATATCGGGCACTATGGAAAGAACAATAAAGTATGAGAATGCTTTTGAGTGTGATTAAAATGCATTATACCTATTTCTCCCGAAATACTGGCTCATGAGTCGGTCAGATTCAACATTTGAATACTGATCATCGAAATGATGTGACGAGCTGTTCAAGTAATATGGGTAAAACATCGAGTGTGGGAGATACAAAGAATCAAATCACATTGAAATATGTTGATCCGTTGCGTGTGTGAGCAGTACACCGGGTGAAAACCTTTCAATCAGTTGCAACCCATCTACTATAGCTTGATCCCAGCTCACATCATTGACAAGCTTCGATAGGGTATCATGCATGGTACCAAATTCACACTCTTGCTTCAAGATTATTGAGCGCGAAGCAAGCACAATCTAGAACAGGCGACTGTGAATGTGATTACAAGGACTGCTGAGAATGTATCCTCCCTTACAGCTCCAGAAACATACAAGGAAAAGAGTGGATGGGAGCAAAGAAACACATCAAAAAGTCTACTAGCATCATCCAACCCTCCGACATGATGAGCAAACCATGTGATGAACCATGCAAATGCAAAGTATGGCTCCACCTGAAAACAATCTATCATCGGTTTTGAGATCAAATGGATCGGGTAGAACTAGACCTTCGATTGACGCAAATGTTGGTATAAATCATTGTCTTGTAGCTGTATGAGAACGAAAAGCAATCTCACGGTGCAAAGTACCGAATCGAAATTCGATCGCATACAAGGGCTAATGTTGCAGCCGAATCACAAGCTACATTCGCACATGAGATAATCTAGACTCACCGAAAATATGTAGATGTGGCTTTCTGCAAGAGCTGAACTGCCAAATCATTATCTTCTAGAGCAAGTAGAAACACTGCTGCTACATCATGATACCCCTGCGCAACCAAGTTATATACTTGCGTGCAGTCAGAACCAGCCATAAGGCGAGCCACCTGGTAGTAATACAAATCAGGATCGCCTTGCAAAACTGCAAGAATTATCCGTTGGAGTGTTCGCCTTTTTTGATTCCGTTCTCTAGACTTCATCAACTTCGTCGAAGTATAGTTCCTTTGCAGCACATGCGTCGATAACATGAATAGAATCGCTTTTGGAAAAGATTGAACTCACCATAACGACCTGTCAATATCTTTTTGAAGTTGTTCCTCATCTCGATGCGGCTGATATTTGCAGTAAGTATGTTTCGGAAGGGGATCGTCGTGTCCAAGTAATAACGGCCATATCTGCCGACGCAGCTCCGAAGATACAAATCCATGCACTTCATACGCTAAAACACGTAGCTTGTCTCTTAGCTCATCATATGAAATCGCATTTTTTCGATAATTATGCAGCACAGTCCATAATACGGCGCTCTTCTGATCCCGCAGTCGTTGCTGCTTGAGTATCAGCGATCGGTTCGGAGTATCTTTGCATACTTTAGCACGAGTCTGTTTTTTTCTAGTCATTCAAGTTTGATGTGTGTGAGAACTGCAACATATATTTAGGGCTAGGCCGTATAGAGTCAGACAATAATAGTTATTTTGTAACGACGAGGTTGTCAGAAAAGTGAAAGGAAAGTACTCGTTTTATAATCACAGGTTACTTGCGTTTTGTTTCGAAACTTGGCAGCGCAGAAAAGATTCTGAAAGGATATGGTGAGTTTTTTAAGACGTAAGAAAGTCGATCGATTCTCATTAGGTGAGGAGACCGCGTTGGATCGGAAGGGTAAAGTGGATGGATCGAGCTTGTTGGATGGTAATGGTGACCCAACCGATGGCTCCTTGTATAATTCTCAAGGTCACAGCAAGAAGGGTGCGCAAAAGAAGAAGGGAGACGATAAAGGCGAGGATAATCCTCATCCGAATCAATCAGGGATGACAGAATTGAATGGCATCACGAAAGGAGGTGCTACTACTCATCCTCTATATCCAGCACGCGCTGACTCATCACCGAATCCCATCAACTGCCCGAAACCAGTGTCTTTTGCTCCAAAAAAGTCAACAGTATGGAGCAAGTTGCGGCGTTGACACGCGAGTTGCTGGTGATTGCCACACTTTACTCTTCTGATCAAGCCTAAAGGATTGAGTCTGGAACCATTATGTTTCTCGCCTTTTCATCCTTGCGTATATAATTGCAATAAATTGGGTTTACGAAAAGTGTAGACAATTCTGTCTAAGTAGCTTGTCTCACTTAGCAAGAATTCAATGTATATTTTGAAAGAGGCGAACTGTTCCATCAGCGCCACCTGTCACTAGCCAGGGCTACAAAATAATGCGAGTTAGTGAGTGTTTCAGTGTGAAGCAGGTGTATTTCATTACCAGCGAAGGATGAAAGGCTACTGTCATGACTCCCAAGTCACCACATATCTGATGACCACGCAGAATCTTGAGCGGTACAATTAATGGATTCTTGATCAGGTCACTAAATTGATGAGAGTGTGAGCAGAATCATTCCTCAGAAATCACGATGTCAGCGAGCTTACGAGTAGACCATAGCATGAAAAATGTGGACTGTGCCATCATCTGAACAAGATGCCATGAGGGGATGCTTCGAATGGTATGACACTGCACGGATTGCTTTTTCGTGGTACTTTAATGTTTTGTACGGAGTGGAAGAGAGGTCTAAATCGAACCAACAGAGGCGACTAAGCAAAACACAAGTCAAGAAAACTCATCAGCGATCACACAAAATTGAAGATAAGTACCGATCGTAACTGCCAATGATCACATGATCTCCACTCGGGTGCACGTCCATACTGGAAATCCACTTGACTCCCGAAGATAGCTTTTTGACCAAAGTTTGTTTTATCAGATTGTAGACACGAACGTGCCGTTGTGTTGCATGGAAGAGAAAAGGTTTGGACGGATGGAAAAGCACCGATTGAACAGATCCCATACTTTTTCGAAAAGGATTTTGCGTTTTCTTTTTTGATATCTGATGTATGAGAACGGCTGCGGAACCCGCTGACGGTGTGACTGCTGCGAGATAATCACCCTTATAGTGCCATGCTATATCTTTGACGTCAGAGTTATGATGAATGATAATGCGGACTTCGGTGCCAACACGTGTCATCGAATGATTTGTTCTGCTGGTGGCTGTGCTTTTGTAACATCGCCATGCAACTGATGATTTTGCGTTACCAGCGTCTATATCGACAACGACATCGTCCGTGTCCTTGATCACGATTTCGTTTGTATCATTCTCAGCTACATCCATGACAGCGGATCCTTCGGCATCGTCTACTAGAGCATTCGTAACATCAGTTTGATCGCTGCTTCCCAACCCGGTAGCAATGAGGAAAACTTTTTTTGCTGCAGCTACTGCCAAAAGTTGATGATCGGGATTAGGATTCCAAAGAACCTTACAAACGACAGCTCCGACGTTAAATGTGTACAAACATCGACCAGTGGATATCTCCCATAACCGCACTGTGAAATCGTCTGACCCGGTAGCTAAAAATTGTCCACAAGGGTCCATCGTGAGAGATCGAATTCGTCCAGTGTGGCCCTTGTAGGTGAGGGCCAGCGCATTCGGAAACGGACGAAGGTCTCTTGGCTTCGGCAACTGAGGTACAAGAGACTCTGGGTCGATATTTAACTTTCGTTTGATTGTACGTGGGCATAAGTATAGATCAAGGCAGCGTTCAAAACGCTCGCGAACGAAGTGAGAGTATCCGCAAATTTCACGAAAAGATTTGAACTTCTGGGGAATAAAATCAGTCTCTCTATCTTCAGGATCCATTTCCTCCCACGCTCTACGCTCTTCTTTGGTAAATAAGTATTCTTCTGGGGGATTGTATGATTCAGCGTGCCCGGGAAGTGGCATCTTAGGAGCTTTGACGTGAACCAGACCTTTGTTGTTATCCATAGCTTCATCATCATGCCACAACTGATAAAACTCGGCCAATTTATGGATTGTTGGACCATTAACAACTATACGACCTTCTTTGATTCCTTTAGCAATCTTCAAAATCTTCATTCGCTCCCATTTTGATGGGATAAATCTGGATTTTGGTTCCTGATCATTTGCCATCGAATGAATCATCTTTTCGGAGGAATATATGTCCAAAAGCTCGGGGTAAGCGTCGAACTCTGGATGAGCGAATGCACCGGCTTGAATTCTTCGTATAATCTCAACTTCGCGTTCTGAAAGAACAATCTTGCGATCGTTATAAGCGTCGTAAACGGTACGACTATAACAAATACAATTCACTTGGGGCAACAAAAATAACGGTGGGATTGAGGATCGTACTTGTATTCAGGGTCGTCATGTGTGGAGAGCACTTTATCAATATTATCGGAATTTTTCGATTTGATCAGTTTGCGACCATCCACAGAGTAACCAATATGCTCATACTCATCATACCATCTCAATGGTACGTTTCCGATTGTATTTCTACTTTCCTGATCGTCTCAGCAACAAGTTAGTTTCTTTATATCAGGAAATAAAATCGTGAACGGTGCGACTCCGAAGTACCTCGTCGTCAGAAGATAGATCATCGATATGAAGGTGTGATGCTCTTTGTAAGGATCCATTTGCTCGCATCGATTCAATTTGTCGTTCACGATCTTCGACCAGCTGACACTTATCTATCTCAGATTCGGAAACCTCATTGGCTCTTTCATCCGTTTGGCAATCAGTTTCTTCTTCGGAAGATGATCCTTGTTCTTCAAATCCATTGTCCTCATCGGTATCATCCGTTTCTGAGTCAATAATCTCTTCTCGATCACTAGAATCCTCTCTATATTCATCGTAGGAGGCATCGTCCTGATTATTGGCTCCACTCTTTCCGTCTCCGTCCTCTATACGTTTTCTTGTGACAGGTGTTTTGCTTGGCTCAGCAGAGACTGTCAATGAGGTGTTTGCATTTCCCGACTTTTTGCTTGTCTCATGAGCAGTAAGTTTTCTCGCTTGTTTTTTAATCGCCATCGCCACCCAATTGTTGCTGACAGTCAATAGGGGTTTAGTATAGTAATTTTAGAAAGATGACAGCTATTTTCCGAGTTCTGGCCTTGTCAAAAATGAAGGCTTGTATACGCGTCTGCTTGAAAGCTTCTAATCCATCCTTCGGTATTGTCTGCAAGCACAGTATTTTTGATATTAATCATCATAAATGGCCGCACTAGAACAAGCTTATCCATTCTACTGAATACGAAATACACTTTGAGTCGCAAATTACGTCGCTTTCATAGAAGGGGACGAAAGACTGATTGTCATAGGCTGATCACATTCAATGATATTACTACTGATCGAGTTCATCGATTTAATACATCGATACGGCGTTGATAATCGGACGCAAAGATTTGCTCTTCAGCTCGATCTATCAAGATAATGTATTCGAAGCATGTCTCGTATTTTTGTAAGCCTTACAGCAAGCTTTGTTATCCGCTCAAATTCGCCAAGCAAGTATATCAAGGAAAACAGTTCGATCATCGAATGCCTATTACGGTGGCTAATAGGCATAACTCTGCTCGAGATAGTGAATTAAAGACCAAAATGCCAATTTGAACTCGGGAACATCTCAGCAGGTGCTTCAGTAGAGAGAGTGGGGTACACGGACCTCCTGCTACATGGAGGTACCAGCGATCACGACGGGGGGGTGGGAATAGATTTGTTTTTGCGCTTTTAGTGTCGCAGTCGTCACACTACAAGTTGTGTGTTTCCTCACAAAGGTTGACGCATGATTTATCGAATTGTTCTGCTTTTATCTGGCCATTGGTTGCCACCCATACGCAACTATCCGACGTGGTTCATGTCACTCATTGTAACACGTGATTCGATTGTACCTATGATCTTTTCCAACGCCAAAACCATTTAAACTACTTCACTTTCACTAGTCTGAGAAGTAATACCCATATTCTTCAAAGAGACCGTTTAGACTTGAGCAGACGCGAGGTAAGCCAAATTTTAATGCTGAAAGAGGCTTGCCGGCGACAGGCTTGACGGAACTTCTTTCGTTTTGACAAAGATTCGAAGATCTTCGATAGCCAATTTTATCCCGCAAGGTTCAGTTGTGAGCGCTTCAGTGCAAAATCCAGAATCCGGGCCTTATAGGCGATGTTGAGCGAGGAAAGCTTCGAGCAAAGAAGTTACACCTATGCAAGTGCTATGAACAGTGCTTATTGACTCAAAGATCAAATACATCAGCAATTTGTCTCTAAGATTGTCGGCGGTTGGCTCTGACTCAGCCGATAGAAAGTCTCTCGACCCTGCTTCAGATCTTCAGGGTCTACCGGGCGTCTGTGAGCTACAAAAAAAAGAACCACATTATTTACCTGTGACGACCACGAATGGCAACGCAAGCGTAAAGGGTTTCAGTCTCTAGTGGGAAGGTACTTTTGATCGCGCGCTGTACGAGACCGGATAAATGTTTTGCGTTGAGCGTAAGTCTGATCCGGAGGTTGCTCATTGAGATGGCTTAAATATCGCAGATTGTGAATCTCGATTCTGAAAATCTCATGCAGGAGCAGCGCAATCTTATCTGCACGAATCACGTTGATTCTACGCTCATGCCCAAGTTGTTCCGCCAATTTTTGTGAAGTCTGGTGAGATGATTGCAGATTTATTGACGAAAGCCCTACCCGTACCACGGATTGCTGAACAACGTAACATGCTCAGCTTGAAAATTATGCATAGGGCGAGGAGGAGTGTTCAAATCTGTAAATTTCAGCAAGTGAACTGATAACCAGATTTGTTTGTCACAGGTCATGCGCGCCCGCACTATCCCGCTTCGCGGGCGGATAAAGCGGAAGGCTCTCTTACGCATGCGTGCTCTAGTAGGTTATCAAAATAAAGAATATATTTTACTTCTACTTCTGCTCAGGTGCAATTTCTGCTTTGAACACTCCCGTCTATGTATTCTAGCAGAACCTCCAGCGCTTTATATATCTCATGATTCCTACTATACTCCATTTTTAATTTTCGGAATCACCGAATTGTGTTTCGCAAGTCCTCCATGCAGTTCGCCGATACACTACGGGAATCAAATGCATCGATAATACTTCAGGTAATATTCACGACAGATTACGCTTCTAGTAGAAATCTAAAACTGTATGAACACGTCTGCTACTCTTCAATCTTGAAATGGAAGTGGGGAGGCAGAGCAGATTCCAAAGCGTGACTGGAAGTGTTCAAAATGTCGAGCAAAAGTCTACTACGTGACCAATGAAATCGAGAGGTGAGAGCTGCATAGATCTGTGCAGCAAGAGCAGTTTCTTTTTTAGTCGATATATCGTTGCGGAACGGGAATAATGAACAGGTAAGCATTTACGAAACTTTTTAATTTGATAAGAACTCTCGAAAGACTTGCGTTATGTTCCTTTTATTTTTATAGCGGAGATCGCTGCAACATTCATCCGCCATGATATC
Organism: Albugo candida; assembly: GCA_905220665.1. Classification (NCBI taxonomy): domain Eukaryota; phylum Oomycota; class Peronosporomycetes; order Albuginales; family Albuginaceae; genus Albugo; species Albugo candida. The sequence goes on from CAJNAR010000004.1 coordinate 539,217, forward strand.
ACTTCGCAAGTCTTCACATACGAGCACTGCATATTCGCCTTCATTTTACTAAAACGTACCTCTCTGCCACCTTTGGTTATCGTCTTCACGAACGGGACGGCTTGCGAGCATTACCGCCTTCTATATTGAGCATTCGAGAGCGTGATCAACCATTCTGCACGAGTATAAAGCTGACTCCAGCCATAGTACCACATAGAAGCTGACCCGTTCCCTTTAAGCCTGCGACATTTTCCCGCTTTTACCAATGGTGCCACTTCGTTGGTATGAAAAGAAAAACGAAGCCCCCATAAAGTTGAAGCAGAAGATGGTACGAAAACCGGTATCTTCCCGTTTTAGCCTTCCAACACGCTGGATGTGAGCAATCCTGAATTCGACGAGCACACGGCCTGATCAGGAGTATCAGAAGAAATGCGAAATACGCGGGTAATTAGCTTCATTTCCAAATGTAAATCGAGAAATTCTTTCAAGACAAATGACGCAATTCAACCATCACGAGAGGGAGAATCAACAATTGCGCTTCCGACAAAATGGTTTTCGTTTTTGATTTCAAAAATGTGGGATATAGAACAATTTCTCGCCTTCGAATTCTTCCCGACACATGCTTGAGCATTGTTCGTTCATTCTTCAAATCACCCAGTCAAAGACAAGTACAACCACAATGAAACCCCTCATTACGATTGCGATTATCCTGGTTCTCGTCGCCTATTCAGATGGAGAATCTTTGCGAACAAGCACTGAAGAAGGAATCGTATCGGCAATCGCGTTAGACAACAAGAAAATGGAACGCAATGGAAATTCCCTCAACGTCAATCAGGCTTACGATCTGGATCGAACCAGTACGGGGAATGATCCCCGGCGACCGCCTAACGCTGGAAAACCCTCACAAACATTGTCGCCGGTTGTGGACAAAAGTGCACTGTGCTGTTTCAAGCTGACCAATTGGATATGTAACGGAGCTCTGACTCGAACACAGAAACATGCTGCACACACGAACGTGCCAAAGTGTGGGGGATGTTTCAAGCATATGGGAAGGAAACGTGCAGATGGCTCGTCAGAGAATAGGGACTGTCAGAAGATTGTGGAGAAATCGCATACTTCATGTCCCGGATTGCGTTTCCCACCATTTGGCAAGACGCAAAATCGACAATTGGTAGAAGGAAAATCAGAGCAGGAAGAGTCAAAGCAGGAGGGTCGAGCTTCCCGTTGCGATTGTTCAAGTGATTATGCCGGGATGCAAGGAAATACACTATGCAGTAAACTTGGAAAACCTCAGGAGGAAGGACGCCCTGATGAATTGATGAAAGCTTGCCTCATTACAATGTCTGATATTGAAGAAAATGCACCATGCTGCACACCTGAAGGGCCTCACGAGGGAGGACGCCCTGATGAATTGGTGAAAGCTTGCCTCACTACGATTCTATGTAGTGATGAACCTATGCAACCTTTGGATCATCATCCTAGGTCCCACGCTGGCTCGAATCGAAATGCTTGGAGACCCCGAATTCAGGCCCTGTCTTCCCGTTTTCCCGATGATCATTCGCATGACTGTTCGGAGCAGTTTCCGAAATGCTATGTGCGCTGTGTAAATGGTGTTAAATATTGCATTCGCGGGACCTACAAAGCGTTACGCTTTTGCCTCTGGGACAATATCAGATACCCAATCGGTTGCGTTTTATTTTACGCATATATGTATTTATGCCTGACCCAGCCTCCTGGTGATACGACGATGCCATTTAATGATGATTATTATCACAGATAAATTTATCGCAATTTACACCCGCCAAGTGGAACTTGGATGTCTACTTTCTGCTCCAAATCTTTCGACCGTTCTTGTGTGATAAACCCAATAGTACGCGTATACATGTAAAGCAGTCAATTCCTTGATTTGATTGAAGCAACGCATGAGTCAGCATGTGCTTCATAAGTCGGGCAGGTTTAAAAAGCATGCTGTTGTTAGAGACATCTCGAGCTTTTCGAATGTTTTGCATCGTAGGACACCGTTATCAGCAAAATTCAGCTTTAGTCAACGTATTCTCTCCCCCGGTATTCCATGGCAAGATAAGGGGAGAAGAAATGGATTGCGTCTCGCTACAACCCACTGAGGGAACTAATGCACAAGAATATTTCCTTCCCAATTACATCTGAGGTGCAAAAGCTGTACAAAAAATTCAGCACCTTTCATACTTTTTTTAGTCAAGAGGTAATGGGTCTGGGGCCTGACAAAAAATAACAGCGATGTCTTCACTGATCTGCGCTTTGGTATGTGCAGAAAAAAGAATCTTGAATGCCAAGAATGCCTTGCCATCAGCTCAGCTTTTCATGGCTTGGGTTGAGAGTGTTGAGAGTCGGTGAGCATGTATTCAAATTATATGCGTATTCCCCGACGCCCCCCACGAATATAATTGAATCACACTGCTCCTCTACAGTATGTCAGTCAATCGTTTTCCTGGAAAAACAAGAATGCAAGGGAGGAACAGGATATTCTGACACCACTGGAAATTTTGCAGATAGCCGGGAAAAATTGTAAGGACATGCTACCCAATCACTTGGAAAGCTCAGCTACTGCAATACTGTTCAATAGCCATCGTTCCATAACCTATCCGAATTCGAGACTATCAATCGTTCAGGGTATGGCAAAATCCGCGCTGCAAAAATCTCTGATGATTTAGAAGGAGATGTATTGTTTCGAAGTAATTGGCGGTCAAGGAGCGCATAATCCTTGTCTTAGAAGTTTAGCTCTATTAGTCATCAAGGGGTTATTGTTAGAATCTCGTCTTCAAAAGAGAGCACAAAGAGTGAAGCAATTATTTCCAAATGTAAACAGCACTTTCGAGATTATTTGGCCGAAAAAGGATGGAACTTACAGCAACATTCGCAATAATCAATTCTTTCAGCGGCGAGTGTATCCGGAATCAATGGAAAAGCACAGCTTCGTGTCTCTCATGATGCGCGTGATTATGGCTCATTCAAAAGTGCGAGGCAAAAAATGTGTTGTATGCGTGAAGGGGAAGCTCGACCATGTGCATATGTATCCAATAAGTGGGACTTTGTGGTCATCGTGAAGAAATTTGAGCAGGCTGATGTACGGAAAGACCATATATGCTCAGTCTATATCGAGTATATACGAAGTAACGAAAAGATTGTGAGTCAGTGCAAAACGTACCGGAGAGAATATGCTCTCACCATCTTTCCATCAGAAAGAGAAATCTGAATAGAAAACGGAGAAAGCTTCAACGAAATATTGCTCAAAATTTTTGGGGGTTTGGCCCCCTGTCAATTACAATGGTTTTGACTTTCGATACCTGGAACAGCGAGCCATTGTTTTCGTGAAATTCAAGCTGCCAACCTGGACGGAGTGAAGGCTTGTGTATATTCTATGTGGCTGAATTCCTTGAACATTCTTTATTTATATGGAGCAGCGTATGGGTATCCTAGATTTCGTCGATTGAATGAGAAAGAAAAATCGGTGAGCTGACTTGAGTCATAGATATTACAAATACAACATTGATCAAGCCTCCGACAGCCAGCAAGTCCTGTTCATGTCCACCACGAATCTCTTCGGAAAATCACTTCAGACTACTTGGTGAATTCTAATACAGTGACATACCTTGCTGAAGTCCAAGTTGACAAATAAGTGGTGCCTTACCAAGCATCTCTGTCCCTTTTTATAATAATGGTTAATGAATCTTGGCTTCGTGTCCGTTTTAGACTTAATTTTGCCCACTTTGTCAATAAGGCTGATGTGAGTTTTACGCAAGTGTTGTGTACTCCCAGATCTTCTTGTCGACAAAGCTTTAAGGCTGGAGCTTCTCTTGTATCATGAGAGTATTCTCCATCAGTTTTCCTATGATACAGTCATACCATATAGTGCCGAAATCGTTTTGTAAGGTACTTTTCCATGTACAATTCACTACTTTCGTCTTGTGAAATTTCCCGATCATACGAGGTCCGACAATCAGAAACTATTGGATAGCAGCCTTCCTTTGCTTAGAGCGTAGGTCGCGCCACTTCACCCATTTCTTCGTGATGCTTCATACATCGTTCAGCATGCTTTGTCAAGGATTTCATGACACTGTTTATCTGGTTCTTTAACTACCTTCCTTATCCTATCATGACCCCCTGAGCGTGTGAATATCACTTAAGTCTGACTTCAAACCTAGGGGGCAGATACTTTCCAAGCTTATTGCTTGGATGTGCTCAAACCGCTGCCCACACTGACGGAGATCGAACTAACGACCTCCGGCAGGGGGTCCGTGCGCTCAAGTGCTCAACCGACTGAGCTGGGTACGGACCCTATACCATTCAGCATGCTGTACCGCAACTGCCTTACTCCTTGATCCAACTTTGCAGGCTGTACGCATGAGACACTGTACAAAAATTATCCATATGGAGTCATGCATTGCGTCGGCTGAGCTTGCATGTCGTCGTCTAACTTATGTAGCCACTTGTAGAACATAACCAGCCGCTCAACTTATCTGGTTGTTTTGTTTCGGTATTAAAACACTAGCTGGTCGCTTCTTTTCCAGGATACCAGTAGCACTTTTCTGTGCGCCAAGCAATGTCTATCGAGCAGTCTCATATCGCCCTTCTCGTAGCTGCTAGCTTGAATAAATCAGTCCAGGCGCTCTCTCTCGAATATGATGCGTTGTCAGATTTAATACACTATGTCAGGCGCGGCACCATAGCAAGTGCGTGAGCATAGCGTATACATTTTTGCCCAACCAACTCGACAGAAGCTATTTTCCTTTTCAGTGCTTTGGAACACAAAAAAAATGCAAATAAGCAATTTACCATAAAAGCAATCTTTCTTTTTACCACTGTGATCGGCCATAGTTGTGAGCTCCGATGAGTCGTATAACTCGCTTGGAATTGGAAGATTCTGAATCGTACGGTGGTAAACATGTCGTTATTCCTTTTTCTCGCTTTACCGCTATGATCGGACCTAACGGATCAGGAAAATCGAATTTGATGGACGCGATTAGTTTTGTTTTGAGCGTAAAAAGTCGTCATTTGCGCTCAAATCAATCAAAGGACCTTGTACACAGATCTCCGAATACGAATCCAAGTGATCGAGCAGTGGAGCACACGTGACATTGATCTATGTAGCTGAAGATGACTTTTCGAATTCCAAGTCGGACGAGATATTTTCAGTCGCCGAATTTCATCGAAAAGAGTTTAACCTACCACTATAATGCTGAAGAGGTTTCTTGGAATACTTACCAAAATGAGTTGAAGGCTGTTGGTGTTCTCGTAAAGGCGCGAAACTTTTTGGTGTTTCAGGGTGACGTAGAAGCTATTGCCTCGAAAAGACCAGAGTAACTTTCAAAACGTTTTGAACAAATTTCATTTTCAGACGAGAAGAGGTACGCTATCTCTATTGTATCTGTACGAAAGCTGAGTTGGTTTGCAGAAAGCAATATGATGAGCTGATGGTAGCAAAAGTTCTCGCTGAAGAAAACACTGTGTTTGCATACCAGAACAAGAAAGGGCTTGTGGCTGAGAAGCGATTGGTCAGAGTACAAAGGGAAGAGGCAAAGGAGTATGAAAGGAAGCAAGGAGAACTGGTACATCTCTATTGATGAACTTCTTACAAGAAATCGATAATATTTTCCACCTATGCAGAACGATACTAAATTTGAGCATTACTCATGGCAGCTATTTAAGCTCAATAAACAGATCGAGACGCATAAAATGGAGTCGAAAAGTATTGAAGAAGACCTGGCGGCTTACAGTGTAAATGAGGAAGCACTGTAGATCGCGTATAAAGAAAAGAAAAAGGCACACTGCAACAGACTGAGACAAGTGAACAAAACGCGCGAATTACTTCGATCTTTACGAAAGGAAGTAGAAAGACTACAACCAAAGGTTATCCAACTTGGACAGAAAAGATCATTCTGCGTCAAGCAACTCGAGGAAGCTCGTCGCACCCAGAGTAAAAACAGATCGAAAACAGTTAAGAAGGAAGAAGAGATCAAAAACCTTCAAAGAAACCTCGATGAACTAAAAGAAGCACAAACGGATTTTGAAGAGCAATTGCGTAGGCAAACAGGATCTGACACGAAAAAAGTTGTCATTTAAGGTAAACAACTGGACGAGTATCATAGGATACGAGAAGCTGTCCAAGTGCGAACAAGTATCTCACGAAGTAAATGAGAGTCAGTTAAGCGCCAATTATCCGCAGATAAATAGAAAAAAACTGCTTATTCAGGAATGCAATGACAATAAGAAAGTTGTGTCGGTCCTTACTGAAGATCTCAAGGATGTGGATTCAAAAATCGACCGCGTACGTCATATGTCACATTAGAAGCTTGGGTTCAACGGCATGCTTCTGTTTCTATCAATGTAGCGGAAAGAGGAAATCGCTGAAGTAATTCGGGCTATCAATGATATCGAAAAGAAGATTCGACAAGCAGAGAATAAGGTAGTATCTTCCTTCGTTTCTTTTTGTCTATTCAGTGCTCAATTTTATTTGTCAGATTCGGAATGAGACAAAGCGTCGTGAACAATTGGAAAAAGACTACGACACTTTGAATTAGAAATTGCAAGCATTGAGAGATGAGAAACGTCAATGCTAGGCGGAATCTCGCAAGAACGATACTATTGAAACGCTGGAACGTCTTTATCCTGGAGTTCGGGGTCGCCTTGTCCGTCTCTGTAAACCCATTCAGAGCAAGTATAACATGGCTCTCACGGTTGCAATAGGCAGACATCTGGATGCACTCGTCGTGAATGATTACAAAACTGGTCAAGACTGTATGAAATTTCTTCGAGAATCTCGTCTTCGTACTGGGTCGTTCATTCCTGTAGACAAGATTCGCGTAAAACCCATCAACGAGCGATTTCGAAGTCTTGGAAACAATATAAAGCTAGTTTTGGATACAATCGAGTACGACCCCGAAGTCGAGGCCGCATTATTATATGCTGTCGCGGATACTGTAATGTGTGACACGATCGAAATTGCACGAACATTGTGCTTTACCAAGCGTGAAAAAGTGAAAGCAGTCACACTGAATGGTATGGTGGTTAAAAAGAACGGAAGCACGAGTGGGGTTCACACGCAATGCGATATATCTCGTGGTGGCAGATGAGATGGAAATGAAATCGAAGAATTACAAACTCGCAAGTATGAAATACATGACAACTTGCATGCTTTGAATACTCACGGCTCGTCTTATTCAATTGTTCTAACATTACGATTGGAGCTCGGAAAATTTTGAAGAATCGAATTTGACACGGTAAGGCTGAGTTGATCACGACAGAAGCGAAAAAACCGGGTATCGTTTCTCGTTTATCAAATGCTCAGACTATGAACGAAGAGATTCTAAACCAGAGATTGAAAAGTATGAGAGTGCGACTGCCGAACGAAAACAACAACCTGCCTCAATGGAGGAGGAAATACATACTATTGAGGGCGATATGTTTTCGGAATTCAGTAAACAATTAGGGATACCAAGTATTCGGGTATACGAGGAGAACACCCTCAAGCAGTACCAGCAAAAGCCGGAAATTAAACGAAAGCTTACCGAGCATATCGCCAAGATAGAAGCACAGGTTCGTGCTCTCAAATTTTATTTTCGATGAACGAAAAAAACGCTTCTTCATTCTTTAGATTGCATCCTTGAAATCACAAAAGTATGATGACTCTTTACAGCAGATGAATGAGAAAATAATCAATGAAGAAGAGACGCTCGAAAAGCTTACTCATGAGGCAACCGAGTTAGAAAACTCACTTCGCGATGTAAAGGATGAGAAAAACGAGCAAGTGAAGGCACTTCATGTTTTGTCAAAGGGAGTGAATGATCTTGAAGCTGAATTGAAATGCAAACTGGAGGGAAGGCGGACTTCGAGAAGAAAAAAAGCGAAATAATGAAGCGATTAGCGAAAGAAGAAGCACGTCAATACAGCAACCGCGGGAGATCATAAGGCGATCAGATTTGGATCAAGTGAGCCTACCAGTGATCAGGAAAGAAGATGGCAGTGAGCGAGACCGAGATGGACCCACGTCATATTCTCTTCAAAGTGCCAATGTGAACGCAAGGAAAGCGGTTTGGACGTAGATGGAAGCACTAGTCTCAATATTGACTTCGCCACACTGAAGGATCGAAGATGCTGATCGACGATACCGAGGCATATAACAAAGCCAATGCTAAATTTGAGGAGCATATATCGGAATCACAGTCTGAGATCGAGCGAATGCAGCCAAGCATGCGAGCTTTGGATACATACGAAGAAATTTTAGCACGTATATCCAAAGAAGAGGCTGAACTAGAGCGAGTCAACCAACAGTGTAACGAGGCTAATACGAGGTTTGAAACGATAAAAAGCGTTCGATATGATCGATTCATGGAGGCTTTCAATCATGTGTCACGTGTCATTGATGAGACTTATAAGCAACTGACAAAAAAGCTCCAAGCATTCGCTGGGTGGTACTGCGTATTTGAGGTTGGATGATACTGAGGAACCGTACTTAAATGGCATCAAGTATCACGCAATGCCGCCAATGAAACGATTTCGTAAAAGAAAGCAATTATCAGGCGGCGAGAAAATAGTCGCAGCGTTGGCTTTGCTTTTCGCAATCCACACATATCGTCCATCACCATTTTTCATCCTCGACGAAGTAGATGCAGCTTTGGACAATGTGAATGTCACAAATTCTCTACCTTCATTGCCAAGTGCGGTGTGCAATGTATCGTTCTATCACTAAAATAAATATTTTATGAAAAGGCCGATTCACTCGTTGGAATTTGTAAAGATGTATTCACGCAGCGATCAAAATCGCTGACACTGGATTTGACACGATTCGAAGAACAGTGAAGTAATTCGGTATGCCGTCATAGCTGCTTATTCAATCGAATCGAATCACCGGATACGCATCAGAGAAAGCTCGACAGCTTTGCGTATGATTTATTGATATATACAGCATACGTCTGCAATTCTTTGCTTCACCATCAATTGAGTAAATACGCTACAGCGGTCAGCGCTGTGAGGTTCCATACGATCAGTGAGAGATGCGATGCACAACAGCTGAGAGAAATGCTGCTTCACTTACACCGCACACCGGCTGGAAACAGCCTTGTGCTCGTGCAAAGTGCAGTTCAAGTGATGAGACTAACTGCCTACTGGATACGCTGAAGTAGCTTGGTGACTTCTTGATTGAGACGATCAATCAAATTTTCGTCACCCATATCCGACGTACAAAGCTCTCTCTCGTTGAAGCATTTGTCGAGAAACCCTCATTACGTAAGCCGTGTGTCGCTCTGTAGGGAAACCCGAGAGACTTTTGCTGATCGCCAGCGCAATCGATATCAAAAATGTGCGATGTGCTTCATCGATCATACAAAAGTGTATCAAAATTTCTGCACAGTAGGATTGCGAGTAGCAGCTTCATGATTCAGTATTGCCGCAGTGAAATTATACTAATTGCTGCATTTGGTACTGAATTCTCCGTTGCACATACTGATGAGAGATTGTAGCAGTCGATGCCACCTCGTAAATACTCGTCTTCACCAGAAAAAAGTGCTTTTCTTTGTGACATCTCTCCTGTCAGACGTGGGGCAACGGTAATATGTCCATCGGAGCGTGTGTCTAAAGAGGTTGGATGGCTGTGATGATTACATCGGAGTAGTTGTTCAATTTGCCAAAAGTATGGCCAAAGCATCGGATGCGAACTGGAGAGAAAAATATATTTCTTGTGCCTTCAATCGTCTCACCAAAACTGGAATTTGTATCCACCATCTCATCGATGAACGTGCAAATTTCATTTGTGGTAGGTAGAGAGGACGATTTTCGATTCTTTTTTTGGGTTTTTGACCGACCCAAACTCGAGTCGGGATCGATTGCCACACTCATATAGTGCCTGCTGGTGTATCCATACGCATAGTGTAATGCCAAGGACGTAGTGAAATCATTCATGCTCATGTGTCTCGATTACAAGATCAAAGATATCCTGGGTGAGAGTACGTGTGGGCGGATTTACTATTCCGATGGCGATACCCACCTCAAATGATTGCTGCGCTCGTTTTCAACCGTATTCAGCAGAAGTACTTCATCCGACGTAATCTGGCTGAAGCAATCATGCTAAACGTGGACGTCCTCAATGGTATAATCGTTATGTGGTAGATAATGGCGGTTAAATGGAGACCAATCGGATATATAACGTACATGTACGTCTTTGTATTATAGACAGTACGGTACACGTGAATGTGTGGTACACATCATACTACTTCATATCTATTGGAGATTAAACCAGTGGCTGTGGGTGAATCCTCCTTTTAGGCCTAGACTAACTAGTATAGTGAACTACAAATCTGGGAAAAATAATATACATAATTTTGTTTTATATTGTTACGTAGTGTTTCCGAATTTTTCCAGCCCTCTGATCACGGGCCTCGAGTAGTCTAATTCGGAGACCACCTCAAAGATCTTTGGTATACAACTACGGAAATGTACCAAGCAACAAAGAGAGAGAGAATTCTCTCACGCCAGAAACTTGACGACCAAGGAGATGTCGTCATGCCGGAAGTTCCAATACCTATTTTCCAGGCGATATCACCTCCAAGGATGAGAATCACCGACCGCGAATTCCTCGTGAAATATAAAAGAGAGAGAATCCAGTATGAAAGACTGGTGAGAAGAAACGATGGCGTCAATGCCGTTTCAATAAGGGACTCTGTTGATCCCAATGTGCTGAAAGCGCTTTTGAACAGGGTTTTCAATGTGGACTCAGAGGAGGATGTCACGTAGCAGATACTCATGACGTTCGTGAACAAGCAGTGCGAGGATGGTACTGTGGATGGAAACGCTAGAGTAATTCCTCAAATGTTTGTAAATTTGGAAATGGATTTGGATGTTCCAGATGCATATTCTCGATGCTTGAAGATGTTTCAAGAATTCAAACAAAGGTCCAAACGAGCCGGCCTGTTGGGGTATTTTGAGAAAAATCCTAAAGAACAGTGTCAATTGCTCCTCAACGCGGTTAGACCTATGGATCTTCAGTTTAGAATCCCTCAAATGGTCAAGTTTGAAGTGGATGACATGAGGTCCGATCCGAAGATGCTATTCAAAAAATTGATGAAAAAGGCAGCAAATTTCACTGAGTCTTACTTGGCAAGCAAATTCCTCAAGACCGTAACCGGAGACCTCAAACCGATGGGTTGTGATGATGAGAAAGTGAGACGACCAATAGAGAAGTCGAGAAACCAGAAAAGCAAAGATCACAAAGATGCACAAAATGCCTTAGGTTGAAATAGCGGTGCAAATGCTGCAACAAACAAGCCTAAACGGAAGCCGAAGCAGGGGTGCTAGAATTGTGGTCAAGATCACTGGCTTAGTGGATGTACGAGCTTGAGCGAAGCTGAGAAGAAAGAAGTGCCTGCGAAAAAGTTACGACATTTGAGTGACGCTGATGCAAAAAACTGGATGGTATCGTTTGAAAGACAGTGGAAAAGTTATCACTATCCCTGCTTGTCCAGATAACGGAGCAGATGATACCGTTATTCCCGAGAGTTTGGTCAGAAGGTTGTCAATGCCGGGATGGAACTCGATGTGAGTAGCATTTCGTCAAGAAAGCACCGGATGGGAAAAGTGGAAGTGTTCAAAGACTGCTGCCAAAAGGTGAACATGCAGTTGTGTCTGCAGACTCCAGTTGGTCCTGTACAGTTCTCGAAACGGATTGTTACATTGTTCAAAAAGCGTCGTGGGAAATACTTATCGGGAAACCTTTGTTAGATGCGGTTGGTATAGACGTCGAAGAGCAGCTGCTCTCTCTAACTGAGAGTCAGCGTCAATTTGAGAGGGATGGTGGACTTATGGAAGTTGATAAGTGTTTGGCGGAAGACGCCAATACTGGGGAAGAACAGATAGCACAGGCGGTGATTGCCTCAAAAAATTGGTCTAATGGAAGGACATCGGGAGCCGTAAGTTCGTTTGCTTTCGAATTATCAATGCTAATTTTGTGACGGAATCATTGGGTTCTACTCCTGTGAAGGTTGAGCCGCTGTCGTTACAGCTTGTGAACGATGCACAACCGGTTCGTGGGAGATTTAGAACTTATACTTCCTTGATGGTTCAAGTGATGAAGGAACATGTGGACAAGCTTCTTTCAGCAGGTTGCATTTATGAAGACACCACTTCGAGATAGAGTTCTCCCTGTTTTCTCGTCAAAAAACCTGGAAAAAAAATTAATACAGAATGACCATAGACTATCGTGAGGTGAACAGGATGATCCAGCCGAAGTTTGGTTCAATGCTTTATTTGGCGACAAAAACCGTTGTCTTGAAAAAAATGATCACGTTTGGAATTCTGAACCTTTGCTCTGGTTTCTGACAACTCACTATACACGTGGACAGTCAAGAGATACTTTCGTTTGCTACCGATTGTAAAGACTATATACTAAATCGTGTACCTCAAGGCGCAGCTGATTCTGCTTTGCATTTTTAATCAGCTATGATCAAGTGCTTTGAAGTATTATTAGATAAATCAGTTCTCATTTGAATGGACGACCTGTTGTGGTTTGCAAGAGATGAGTTCACTATTCTCAAGGTATTAGAGGATGTTTTTAATATTGTGAAAAAATTCAAATTGAAGATCAAGCCAGATAAAACCAGTCTGTTCTTGAAAGAAGATCGATGGTGTGGGAAGAATTACGATGGAGATGGGATAAAACAAGATCCTGAGAAGTTACAATGTCTGCGGGACTTGAGAAGTCCGAATACAGTCGGTGGACTACAACAGTTATTTTGTGGAATGAACTGGCTGCGAGGGTCGTTACCAGATTACGCAAGAGTGATTGGTGTTCTTCAAGAGTTGCTGAAGGTCAAATTGGCTGGAACGTCAGGAACATAGCGAGTGGCGAGAAATATGTCTTTAGTATTGAACCAGGAGCAGATGGACTGCTTTCAGATGGATAAGGAGCTCTTGATGAAGAGTGTGAAGCTGCATCACTTGGTGGACATCGCTGTTGTATGTCTCTTTACGGATGCAACCTTGTATGGATGGAATGTAGTAATAACACAAGTGGTAGAGTTGGATTCGTTAATTACCGTGGAGAAACAAGCACATCAAGAAGGCATATTCCTATCTGGATGCTTTAGTAAAGCCAATTCAAACTGGACGGTCACTGATAAGGAGGCGTTTCCTATTATTATGGCTCTGGATAAGGAAGGCAGACTATATTCTTTGTCTTTTATTCAGAATGTATTGTGATCACAAGAATTTCATTTCTCATTTTTGCTCCGGACCGAAACACAAAGAAGAGCTCAGTCGGAAGACTCCATCGTTGGAGCATGTCATTTGGATATGAGGCTTATCATATAGCAAGAATTTTGAATGTATGGGCGGATATCCTTTCTCGCTGACTAGAGGCACCAGATGAGCTCAAGTCGATAAGAAGGTTGAGCAGAACTCGAACTTCCGTCTCCGACCAGTACTATCCTATTTATCCATTGGGAGCAGTAAACATGACCCTGCCAACATATGAAGTTATAGAGAAGATGCAGAAGACATATTATCCCGGTGGAGTTGTCGGTTTAAAATTTGCAAGTTGAAACAAGTTTGTGAGAAAGAGGGACTTACATGGATCCTCAATCAAGATGTGGAAGTCACTACTCGGCAACTGATTATTGGACACCATTGTGTTGCAGGACATGGGGAGTCAAAGTCTATTTCATTGTGCTGGGAAGAAAGTTCTGGACACGTTAGCTTCTAGACAAGTGCAAAGAATTTTGTGGAAACGTTTTATAATTTCTCAAACCAAGGGAGGAAAAATCATACCGATACCGTGAAGCACTGTACATGGACATCCCAAAACGGAACTATAGATTACATTGAGACTATTACTTCGTTGGTCAATCGTGCAATGGGGATCAATGGGTGCTTGTATTGAAAGATGCTTCCTTTCATTATTGTTTATTGCGTACTTTTGACAATCCGAGTGCTGAACATGCTGTTTCGTGCATGCTGGAATGGAATTCGTTGTTTGGGATGCCAAGAATATGGGTCAGCAATAGTGGAACTCGTTTTAAAAACGAAGTGATCACTGATCTCGCTCGTTTCACCGGATCCTCATGCGAACATATTCTTGCGTATTGTCACTGGAAAAGCGGAAGTGTAGAGAGCGTCAATAGTGATTTACTTCAAGTGCTGAGGGCTATGGTAGCAGAAATAAACTGGATATGAAGAAGTGGCCTGATATTATCTCGAGTGTTATGGAAAAATTGAACCAGACTCCTTGTCAATCCCTCGGTGGAAGAAGTGCTATTGGATTGTCAAGGATTTCATCACACTATTTATCCGGTTTGTTAACTACCTTCCTTATCCTATCATGAGTCCCTGACCGTGTGAATATCACTTAAGTCTGACTTCAAACCTAGGGAGGCAGATATTTTCCAAGCTTATTGCTTGGGTGGGCTCAAACCGCTGCCCACACTGCCGGGAATCGAACTAACGACCTCCGGCAGGGGGTCCGTGCGCTCAAGTGCTTAACCGACTGAGCTGGGTACGGAGGACCCCGTCGGGGGGCCTAGCGGATAGTACACATGTGTTCCGACCGTGTGTACCCCGGTTCGAATCCCGGCGGTGGCAAAAGGGCTGCGATGGGGCCCCTCGGCGGAGGCAAAGATTCCTCCACGTAAATATCAACCTACTCAATGAAGATATGGACGTGTCAAGACCGCTGGCAACTACACCAGAAAATAACTGTACAGGAGTTGGACCGGGCTCTTCAGAGCGTTACATACTAGTGATTAGAATAGAGTAGATAACCACCAAACTGTAGTAACAGAAAGGTGTCTAAATAAAAGTACTACGGGCGAACACCCTTAACTGAGCTGGGTACGGAACCCAAAGAAGTGCTATTGGATGTTTTGCAATATTGAAGCCAGCACTTTCATTAATCGTGCTTTTTATGGTTGATGATATGGCTAGCCCGAGAGCAGTCGAAATACGTACATGTGATGAAGAGATGCAGATTTTGCACCAGTCACTATTGAATATTCATCTGGAGATTGCTGATGAAGCGGGGAGAAGACAACTACCAAGTCAACTGAATCAGAGAGGCGTACAACCTGCATTATTTACTGTTGGTGATATGGTTATTTTGGGCGAAAGTCGACACGAAACAGCATCCGAACAGACTGAGGGTCATTTGGCTCGGCCCCTATCGAATTGCAGAATGCAAAGAATATTCATTTGTGATCAAACACTTGTTCACAGGTCGTGCAAATGAAGTTCATCAAAGTCGGCTGAAATTTTATCGCGACTCGGAGCTAGAGGGAACTGAGGACATAGCGGCGCACGTATTAAACCAAGATTTGATGCTAAATGTGGAATCGATCCGCGGTAATCGCAAAGTGCACGGGAAACGGAAGTTACTGATCAAATGACAGGGTCTCGAAGGGTGGAGGCATCAAGGGAGCCTTATGTATCTTTGAAGTGAGATGTACCTACTGTAGTCTCGAGATATTGTCAGAGATTTGACTCAAAAGAGTTGAAGACATTGAATTCCCATTTGGGAGCAGTGTGGTGGATAATGGTGGTTAAATGGAAACCAATCGGATATGTAATTTACATGTACGTCGTTGTATAATGGACAGTACGGTACACGTGGATGTGTGGTACACATCAGACTAGTTCATATGCATTGGAGATTAAACCAGTGGCTGTGGGGGAACCCTCCGTTTAGGCTTAGACTAATTAGTTTAGTCAACTGAGAACCTGGAAAAAAAAATACATAATTTTGCTTTTATATTGTTACGTAGTGTTTCCGAATTATTTCAGCCTTCTGATCACGGGCCTCGAGTAGTCTAATCCGGTTGAAATGTCCAGCGTGATGTTGCCATTGAATCGAAGTAAATCGATGTATATGGTAGTCATGATAACAGCTCCAGTACGAGTGGCAATATTCTACATCGGTGAAAAACCATAGTTAGCGGTAGCAGATAATCCGGTCGAGAAGTTTGCACATGCTTGTAAGTGGATGGAGGGTGTGTAGCAAGGGTCAGAGCCTCTATCGACTATCAATCAGAGACACGAAACTAGTTGAGCTTGATGCCACGACGCATTTCTTATCAAAGTCGACTGCATTCTTGTCCATAGGTATAATCCGGCACGAGGAGACTATGGGATCTTGATCACTTCGGCTCCAGGTTGACGTGAAACGGTCCGACGATTTACAACAAAGAGATCGTTGTATTAAGGTAAACCGGTCTCTTGGAACATCGAAAGCTTCAAAATATGGAGTTGCGTAAGGCACAAGCAATCCATCGTGTGGCCCCCATTTTGAATCCGGCGTAAATTCATTGTTTGGTTGCTGGTGATGATATAACACGAAGTGTTGTGACTAATATCTCTATTGGAAACGCGTGATTGATTTATGTCATGCATTGAGTGCCAATTCGAAAGGTGGAAGATACTTCTCGCAGCTCTGAGATTGAATGGGTGAAAAGATGCATCCGACTCGACCGGACCACAACTTTTCACTATTACCTTCCACCCTAGTCCAGATGAATATTATCCCAAACAACACTCGATTTGATACTGCACGTTTTCAGGTAGAAGAGTTTTGCAAATGTCTGTTTTGAACAGAATTTGGTGATAACCGGACATTTCAGTATTTATTGGCGATTCCAGCAAATAGTGCAGAAGTATCACAAGGAGGTGGCTCGGTAGTCTGGTCAATATACTTTGAGTCACCTTCAAGTGGCTGTTATAATTTTACAAGCGGTTTTAAAAATTTGATGACTCATGCGTTGCTTCCACCATGATAATGAATTGACGCTAAATATGTGTATACGCGTAGTCTTAGGTTTGTGAGATAAGAATAGTCGCGAGATCATAAACAGGAAGCAGACAACCCACGGACTATTTATGTCGTGCAAATTAAAATGCATTCAGGATAAAGAAGCGAACAGTTTATTGCTTATTCTCATCAAAAGTCGGGTCAATCTCCACTAGCTAAAGCCGTTAGAATACACAACGCGCACCTAAACATCAATTCGCAACCTCCCATAAGGACTTCAACCGTACATATCTCAGAAAAGCACTAACTGCAGCGTCCACCAGTACATATCTTCATAAAGCACGCACTGCAGACAGCAGCCGTTACAGCAGCCGTTACAGCAGCCGTCACAACAGCAGTCACTGTCGTCATCCACAACGTATATGAAATACCAAGAGAGACAATTCTCGAAGAAAAACTCCGATGATAATGCGAAGAACCACTCCGATGATATTCCGATGAACCGCTAGGAAGAGGTTTCGATGAACCACTCGGCCGACAATTCATACAGCCACTGTGACAATTATACCGACAAGGAGTACGTTGGATCGAGGAGGGGGCCTGAATCGGCGGTATCCCATACAAGGAGCTGCAACGAGGTGCCCGGTCACCGTTTAGCCGAGTAGTCCATCCCCGTAAGCTCTTATCCCGGCCTTTTGACTTGAACAATCGGAACGGGAAGCAGGGAATGGTCCTCTTGCTTTGACTCTTTCTGCTTTGACGCTTTCTGATTTGACCCTTACTTCTTTGACTCTTTCTTCCTCAATTGTCGATTCTGCGTCTTGCCGAATGGTGGGATCCGCAATCCGGGGCATGGATTATGCAATTTCGCCATCAACTTCTGACATTCCTTTTTCTCTGACGAGCCATTGGCACGTTTCCTTCCCTCATGCTTGAAACAGACCCCACACTTTGGCACGTTCTTGTGTGCAGCATGTTTTTGTGCATGAGCCTGTCCTCCGTTACATATCCCCTTCATCAGCTTGAGACAGCACAATGCACTTTTGATTACAACGGGCGACAAAGTTCGTGATGGTTTTCCAGCGTTAGGTGGTCATCGGGGATCACTCTCCGTACTGCTTTGATCCAGACCGTAAGCCTGATTGACGTTGAAGGAGTTTCCATTGCGTTCCATTCTCTTGTTGGCCAACGCGGATTTTATTTCATTCCATCGTCAGTGCTTGCTCGCAAGGGTTCTGCATCTGAATAGATGACGAAATGCAGGGTATTCGCAATT
This sequence comes from Albugo candida, assembly GCA_905220665.1. NCBI lineage: Eukaryota > Oomycota > Peronosporomycetes > Albuginales > Albuginaceae > Albugo > Albugo candida. The sequence continues at coordinate 557,228 of CAJNAR010000004.1, forward strand.
ATTAATTAGGGCTTTCAATGTGGTTGTACTTGTATTTTGACTGGGAGATTTGAAGAATAAATGAATGAGTGCTCAGACGTGTGTCCAGAAAATTTCGAAGGCGATAAATTCAGCAGTAAATCCCAATTTTTGAAATTCAAGCAGGAATAGGTCGTATCGGTTGTGTAAACGTAAATTATCCCTCTCATGATCGCTGAATTGCGCTAGGAAATGAAGCGAATTACCCGCGTATTTCGCATTTCTTCTGATACTCCTGATCGGGCCGTGTGCTCATCGAATTCAGGACTGCTCCTATGCAGCGTGTTGAAAGGCTGAAGCGGGAAGATATTGGTTTTCGTACCATGTGCCACTTTGAGTTTGTTTAATCGGAGTCTCGTGCAGTATGGATGAATATCATTGTTTGTCCGACCTACACTTGCTTTAAGAATCATCATTCCAAGCCAATCGAAGCCATACAAATGGATGAGTAGTCAATCAAGTTGACAACTGGATTCATTTGATCCGCTTCTAACGGTTAAGGCTAGATGGGTTCTGGGGGCTGGGCGGAGGGCTAGATTAAAAAATTGATAAACGAGTACAGGAGTGATACTGTGTAACAGTTGTGTACTGAGAGCACATGAAAGCGAGACAGCATGAAAATACCAATCGGTTGGACCGAGAAGAATTGAAAGAAAAAAAGCAGAAACTATGTCATGAAGCAGCTGAAAAATTTGTATGACACAAGTTTGAGCGATAATATGGCATGTTTGGAACGGTTTAAAAGCAGTTGATGCAGAAACTGTATCCGAGTTGTGCCAGTTGTGATAAAATATGCACGAGTTTTATTGACTAAATAAAGGAAGTTCTCCGCGTCCATTTTCGCTTTATTTCTAATCAACCTGATCTCACAAATTAGGCTCTTCACTTGTATCAAGGTGTGATTATCGCAAAAAACATCGGTACTGAGTCATAGAGACATAGCATTTTACAGGATCCCAGTGGAAAGAAACGAAGGATCAAGTTGGGCTTATTTTGAAAATGAAGATCTATGAAGAGTGGAGCTCCTGGCTCTGAAGAAGTACTTGTTGTGAACAAAACAAATCTCGCGTCGGGTGCAATTGCACTGCGCAATCTAAGCCAAACTTTGACTTGTAGCGCCAATGTGATTGTCACTACTCATCGAATCCTCGACTACCTACAAACGGAAATCAGGCAGGATGTATTTGATCGTGTTTTATGTATGTGGTGCCCTGTTCAATAGACTTAATGATTCGGAGTGGGAAGTGGTTCTTTAACAGCTTTACCTATTATAGAAACTCAAGCAGACGTTCCGAGAAATAGTGTACATGTTCCGCATCAAAGGTAAGTGAAAATCATCAGGAACATATTGATCAACTTACCAAAGCACTTGCATTGCTCAATGTGTGTTCTTAGTACTTGACGCAATCAAAGAAGCAGTCTGATCTTTCTCTTCTCTGTGTTGTATCGCACCCACTCTATAATTCTAATCGAAAACGAAGCAGTTGATTCTGCGGTAGTAGACAATGATTTATGCAAACTTGAGGGCAACTCACATTCTTTATATAATTTGAAGTGTTTACGTTTACTCCCTTTTTCTTGTCGGTATCGTATCGATATTCACCGCATTATGCACGAGAAAGTTTCGACCTACTCAAAGCATTATGATGTTGAATCTTGGCATTATTTGGCGATGCAGATATTGGCTTCTTGTGAATATTCAAGAGAGAAAGACAAAAAAACAACCTATCTCGCCATGTGGTCTAAATGAAGTCATATTGATGCGTTCAAGTACTTCTGCACGAAAACGACACTCACGCTTTCTTTTTTGCGGCACTTAAGGAACTGCAGAGCGGACCATTGTCTCTAAACCTGCAACCGCTCAGTGAGCTGTCAAACTCCAATATTCCCATCGACAGAAACATGTTTCTCTTAGCAACCACTTTGCACTTTAAAAGCGTATGGATCAAGATAACTTCCTACAGAAACGACAATCCGATCAGAACGGACACTGTTCTGATAATTTTAGATCGCATCAAGTAGTCAGCATACTAACCTAGATGCATCTTGGTAAATTACCGTTTCAATGAGCTGGTCTCGAGCGTTTTTATTTGATTGTATCAATGAGGCGATCCCGGATAATGGACGCAGGTGCTCAGACGCTCCCACCAGCTCTCACAAAGCATGATATTTGACCTGCTACATTTCGGAAATTACTGGGCGGAAATAATTGTGAAAACCTCAGCTTCCAGCCCTTGAACGCAAACATGTCGAGACACTTTAAGATGGACCATTTGTGTCCGTCACTCAAACACTCGCGATCAAAACGAGGACCCATTTCGGCCCATCTATTCTGTCAAGCATCATAATGGGATCTGAGTGAAAGCATCACGGATCTTAATTATAGATTGCGTCTTCTATTTGTACTTTGTCGATATAGCGAAGCCAAAAAGTGAAAAAAATATGGTCTCATTATTTGCACAAGTTAGTACAAAAATGTTTTACACTTTTATTTTGCTCAAGTAATAGCTCAGGATTTTATGCTTTGTGGCGGAGGAATTTGCAAACAACTCAAAATACTGGTAGAAATTTGTGCTGACCGATGATATCGGAGTGCGTAGTACATATATTCAAACAATGCCACCACATGGGGGAAAACAAACTACTGCGGCTTAAATTGCCATCTGGAAGAATCGGTTCTTCAATAAACAACGCTGATTGTGATCTAGCAACTCTAAAATCGAATAAACGATAAATGTAGCCTCTGTCCCGAATGAAGAGAACATTTTGGTGGTAACCACGGCAACGTATGGGGTTCTAGGAATTCGTAAATGTATTTAGCAAGCTCATTGCCATCTTCTTTACCGGCTTACTTTGCTCCAACAATACGGATTGCTCAGCCTGATTCTCTCTCGATTGACTGCGACAACCGCAGATGATTCTTCTGTATTCTCAATTCTGCTTGTCACAATGATTGCCTCAGTGCTGACGTCAATATCACGTAAATTAAGTCGAAATTTAGTGGGTCAGATGGAGACCTGAAGACTGGATTGAGGGCGATATTGATCAGCAGCTGGATACATGGCTATCGTTTCTTTACCAGCGGCATAGATAAATGGCCTAGGTGCGGTCTTCTTGGGTCATTTTTCGACCCGGTTATTCGTCATTTGTTTTGTTGGGGTACTTTTGATCGATACATTTTCCTTCTTTGAAGTCGCATGACCGGCACTTGGGTATGCATTTTCATCAATGTTTCCACTGGCACACTAATCCATTCGAAAACAGCTTGCTCTTGACAAACTCTGAGCGTGTTTCGGAACGTTATATTGACGTCGTCACGAACCACACTTTGTGTCTTGCGATTGTGTTGATTGATCTGTGGTAGTATATTTTACGTACTGTATTCGGTGGTTTGGGAAAAGTTCTTTCCGCTAGTCCAAGTCGACACTTTGGTTTGTCTGTTGTCAATAGTGTGCACGGAAGGGACCGACTTGAAGTGCACACCGCTGTAGAGTCGAAGCAAGGTCTACCGCTTCGTCTTCGTAATGAGAAGTGGATCAGCATCAAGAAAATCTAATATGAACACAATCCAGCAGAATACGCGTCAATAAGATATTGTTCACGTAGAAGCTGGTTCATGATGACCGCCACTGTATAAGGCTCAGGTAGTTGATTAGAATAACGACTCACCATATCACTACAGAATAATAATAAGAAACTGAAAAGTTTCCAATCGATTTACAGTCCAAATAGGACTAACCGTGCAATCAAGCCGCTGTTTAAGATATAGTCCTAATGAGATGTCAGTGGGAATAGTCACATCTCGGCTGACGAGCTGGATGGCTAACACCTTGGCCTTCTCAAGCAGCATGATAAAGGCAACGTAGTCTTGTTGGATTAATACATCTGCCAATCTCGCGAAAACAATTCTTGTGGTACCATTTAATCTTTCTGGTGGTCTGTTGCATTTTTTAAATCAATGATGCGACGTCAAAGATCTCATACGTCTCTCAACAGCAAGAATCGACCTTAAATCCTTGGAAGGTATATCAAAGCGGAGTGGCGACATCTGCTTTCAAATAGTGTGGTATAAAACTCTGTAGTTCATGAGATATATGAAGATTGAGAACCATGATCCCAATGAAGACGATCAAGGAAACCGGAGTCGAAGCTCTGCCAGAGGAGGAGGAAGCGAAGTCAAGGAGGTGTGGGTGACCGAAATTATTCCAGAGTTAGTGAAACCATAGCGACAAAGCGAAAGCTACGAAGAAGTGATATTTACATCAGAATATACGGTCCGAACTATACTAGATAGAACTTATACTATGGCGCAATCTGACGCCATTCAAATCAGGACTAGCATAGATAGTGGAAGGCACATAAGAAGACTCCAAGCTCGATTGTGAAGGAATCAGTATCGTCAGAGAGCTTGGTATTCGATCCGATTTTGTACCCGATATCTATTTGTGGGGCGTTTGTCAGCGGTTTTGGCACGGCGAAAGTTTCGTGACAAAAACATTTAGAAAAGTTCGTTTTGGATGGACTACTACGTCTGGCTGTCAACGGATGATTTTAAATGCACGAGGAAGCCAAGACCGACTACACAGCAACAATTCATCAGATCACGTACGGCGATAGATTACTGTATGCAGCGTTCAACATTACACCTTGCACTTAGTCCATTCGGACACTCATCAACAGCGTCACTCCTTAGCACTACTTTGGGCTTGGAAGAACTTTACTTTAACCTGAGGGTCATGAAGAGTATGGTAAGCGGCAAACCAATGAGTATCTCGACCTACATGCGGCGTTTAATTGTTTCGAGTGATATAGCAGCTCAAGTCTTTAACGGCATCATGATCGATCATCACGGTCCTCCTGGTCATAGTCATCACGATCGCGACATTTCAATACAGAATGATCCCAAGCTGCATGATTTCACTGTTTGATAAGAGTGGACTGGATTGTGAAGAACGTATCGAACAAATTCGCTCGAAGCGCTCTACGCGTCGGGATCATAATTTTATTTCAATTGGGGCGATTCATCTTATATTAACGCTTATCGATGGCAAGATATTCTGGCGGTCTTACTTTAATGCACAGAATGACAGTCAGATCTCCGCATAGGTGGTAGAATATTCTCGTCATCTACAAATATGTAAGGTTCGTGAGAAACGAATAGTAATCTTTGAGTCATTATTTGAATTGCACTTGACATCTTCAAAGTTGTTTCGTTGGATAGTCGATGCGTTCATACTTCATTGAAGTAGCTTCGTCATAAAAACTGATTGATATTTGCGTGCTTATTCTATCGCAAGACAATCGGCTCTTTTACAAAGAAAACAAATTTCTTGCTCCAAATAATCCTCGCACTTCCTTTAAAGCTGCAGCAAACACTATTAAAAAAAAGCTACATGATTTTTGGAATCCAACAAAACTTTTCTGAATTCTTCGTCGTTTCCAGCACATCAGCTAGACTGCGTAATTGAGGGGGGGGCTTGCATGAGACCAAAAACGGGTATGAATTCGGAATTATATCACAATGTATATGTACAAATCTATTTGACTAAACTAGGGAATATGCACCTGTTTCCGCAACACGAACTGTACGTAGTATTTCCATCAGTCGAATCATGAGGCCAGGGTGAAAGCTCAAGTGACTGAGCGTCCAGCATGCGTCATATCGAACGTGGTTAGCCTAAAGATGTTGCTGCTCGGAACAAGCGATGTCCAGTGCTTTCAAATGCAGCACAAATGTGCGTTAACTGCGAGTGATTTCTGCAATTTGCGTTCTTCAGCAACGAATTTATGGTTGCAAACCGCAGATTTTGATCTGGATTACTTAATTTAGATATATACCATGATTATGTGGATATTGGAAAAAATGTTTTGTTCTTTATAAGACAGCCGATCCTTACAGACTTGCTTATCTATGGCTAAGATCTAGTTTGCCTACCACAAAAAATATATGGGAGCCGCTATGGCCACAGACATTAATACTACGGCCACAGGAAATTGATTTAACCAATCACAGCTCAGTTGAAGGTGTCTACATTACTAGAATTAGACTAACTGACTTCTCTAGTTGCCTAGGGTATCGTGAATAACATATACACACATATAAAAAAGGTTTCGTGAAATACCTGTGAGAGATGATTATATGTCGTCTCGCTGATAATCCCGTATCGCAGTAGCCTCAGCACCCTTAATACGAGACTGTGTCCAGCTTGTAAATGCTGTAAACTTGTAAAATTGGTAAGTTGTAATAATGGTCCAAAAGTACCTTGTTGTGCCATTTGGTGTGCGCCACACCACTGTGAGCATAACCAGCCAACTAGGACAAGGATCCGACTTGCACTTGCCTTCCCCCTCGCCTGTGTCGGACCCGTAGCAATGATCTTCGACTTCTGAAAAATCCACCAAATGATCCTTGCGTTAGGAGTTGGTCCAGCACCTGTGGAGGCCAAATGCGTCCCTCTTGGTCGTAACACTGTCTTCGAAAGTACCGAACGTGCGCACTAAACGTGGTGTAAATGACGGAAAGTGCTGGAACTGTCGGAGTTGCTGATCGCCGATCGAACAAACGACGATTCCGATCTGTCCAGACGAAGTGCAGCGTCACCGCTTGCAATGCTAGCCACAAATCTGAGATAATGTCGAAATAGTCTTTCCAATCCGACCGTAGCGTTGGTACGAATGCACATGCAATATGCGTCCAACGTGGTCGAGAGGAGAAAAACTGATCCCAACTAGGGAGTAACTCCCTCCATAATTGTGCCGTGTGATCGCACTCTAAAAAGAGATGTTGATCGGATTCCACTGCCCCACACGAAGGCTGCGTGCACAATATAATGTCGGGCTGAATATCCTTTAAAAGCCAGAAACGAGATCGAAGTGGGAACATCCAAAAGGCTACACGAAACTGTAAATCCTCGAGAATTGGTAATACACGTTTTCGAAGATGCCATGATGTAGCCATAAAAGTTCAAACTTGTTCTGGATCCAGTGCGTCCGATCTCTCCCGTGTTGACCGATGTGTCGACATCGGATGACTCTTGGTTGGTTCGGGAGGTTTCCAGACGATTCGTGAGAGTTGTGAGCGTGGAATAGATGGAAAATAATGTTTCCTTTCCGTGCTTGTTACTCCCACATAAAATGATCTGCCAATTGTGGTTGGTATAATCCAAGTGATGAGACCAATCTTCGAGTGGATACGCTGGATAATCTGAATGACTTCATTGTAAAAGTCGATTCAGCAACTTTTCTTCAGCCATATCCGATGTGTTCAGCTCTTCGTCGTTGTAATAGTTGGCGACGAAATCTTCCTTAGGTGGCCATGTGTCACTTTCACGAATCAAGTCTTGCAGACTTCGAATCTCGAAAAGCGTAGCAAACGATTTCCGAAATGTTCGATGTGGTTCGTCGACCATGCCAAGATTGTATTAAACGTTTTGCGTGCTCGGATTACGAGTAGCAGCTTCGTAATGTAATTTTTGGTCGCAGTGAAACCACATCGGCTGTTCCATGTAGTACTGACGGCGTTGTGAAACATTCAAATCGGATATTGTAATGCTCCAATCTATCTGATGCCAGATTGCAAATGCGTGTTTCCATCATGATGATATGCTCTCCCATTGAACCATTTTCCCATGTCGGTGTGGTGCGATGGTGAATATATCCATCGGCTTGTGTGGTCCAAAGGGAGGTTGGATAAGTTGTAATCATTCCGTCGAAGCAGTTGTCCAATTCGCAGGAATAATTGTTGACACATCGGATGCGAACTGCTGAAGAAACTAAATACGTTGTAGCTTTAGTCGTCCCACCAAAAATGAAATTTGTAGTCCACCATCTTGTCTGCGAAGATATAAAGACTCTTTGCTGAGTAGGTGAACATGTTTTGAATCTTTTTTGTGTTTCCGATCAAGCACAAATCGATGTAACATCGATTGCCACTGTCGAAGAGTCATTGCTGGGGTATGTCCACGTGCATCGTGTGATGCCACAAACGTGATAAAATCATCGTATGCGCAACCAGTAGTCGACCACGAACAGTTCTTGCTCGTCGAAACCATACACCAAACCCATCGTAAAAACGCTTGTCGAGAGTCGAAATAACCATCGAGTGAGTTGGTTTCTGGCCGAACGGGATACCCAAATACTTGACCGAATCCTCCGGACTTAATATGGTCAAATTGGGAATACGTGGACATGGCTTGGTTCGATTCAACGAGAGCAAGAATGATTTACTCAAGTTGAGTTTCGCACCCGATCCATCGCAATAGACTTGGACGAGTTCGATTTGCGTCAAAACACCATTTGGTGTCTCTGAAAGCAATGTCGAATCGTCCGCAAAAAATAATGCAGTTGCGACAGTCGTGCCTTTAATCCAAATACCATGTTCTTCATGTTGACGAAGTAAATTTCCCAAAGGTTCAATCGTCATCAGAAAAAGTAATGCTGAGAGAGGATCACCTTGTTTCACTCCACGTTGTGGTGTAATGGACGGTGTGATATTTCCATTAATCATCAACTGCGCCTTTGTGTTATTGTACAAAAGACGAACCCAGTCGATAAAACTTTTTCCAACGCCCATCTTTTCCAAAACGCGAAACATGTACGTCCAATTGACTCGATCATAAGCTTTCTCAAAGTCGAGAAAAGTCGCATATGCTTCCTCCCCACGAAGAGTGACCAAGTCTTGGATGTCGGTGAGATGTCGAATATGATGATGCATTGACCTTCCTCGCACAAATGCTTTTTGATCTTGATGGATCAATTTCGGCAAAAAACGTTGCAATCGATACGCCAACACTTTTGAAAGTACTTTTACATCGACACAAAGCAGTGCGATCGGTCGATAGTTGCCAGGATCACCTCGTGATCCTTTTTTGTACAATAATGTTATTGCCGAGTGACGTTGTGATCGAAGTAGAATTCCTCTTTCCAGCTGATATTCGAACAAGATCTTCAGACACTCGCCAAACGTTTCCGGATCAAGCTGATAAAATGCAGCTGGTAGTCCATCCATACCTGGAGAAGAACTACTCCGCATGTGCTTGATCGCTTCCGCCATCTCGGTCGTACTTAACCGAGTGGAGAGACGTTCTTGCTCTGCTGAGGCAAGTGAAACTTGAATCGAATCGAGTAACTTTTTTTGCTTTCTTTCACTTGGAACATTTAAGTCGGTCTCAGAGCTATAAACAGAGCCCATGACGCCACCCCAATGATCTCTGAATTCGTCAATAATCTCCCTCGGGTTCGATGTCACGGTACCACATTTTTTGGTAACATTTTCGATCGGCACGCGACGACAAGAACTATCCGGAGGGCGAAAAAAATGCTTTAAAGAATTCTCCATATGCTTCACGTGATGGTCGAAGCTTTCATCTTGGTTGTATTTCGCGTTGTTTTCGACTGAAAGTCGAAATTGTTGGAGACTCGATTCGTAAAATACCGTGACTCATTGGTGTCTTGAATGCGATATCGAGCTGCTGCGACTTCCAAAACACGCTGGCTAGACTCAACATCACGTCGGCTATCTTTTGCAACCTTTTTTTCAGTGCTTTGAAGCTGTTTCTTGATTTTCGTCTTTCAACTTTCCCACATTTTACCGGGATTCGAAGTTGTCCGTAACTGTTCGAGCACCAAAATCGCTTCCAATTTGATTGCTTCGACAACTTTAGGATATTCAAATAGTCGTAATGAATATTTCCAATATCCTCGACCCGGATATTGAGTTGGATTTGCAAAAGTTACTTTTTGTGCCAGATGATCTCCCGCATGTCGTGGACGAAAATACTCAGTGGTTTTGTATACCATATTGAATAGCTCTTCCGACATGCAGATGTAATCAAGTCGATTCTTGCGCGGTAATGGTCCTGTAAATACTTTTTCAGTCGGATGTTGGATTCGCCAAGCGTCTACCACACCCAACTGTGGAAGCCATTCCAAACAAGCTAATCGACTAGGTTCGTGTCGAATTGTTCCATTCGAAGCATCGATAGCTGGATCGAGTGGTGCGTTGAAATCACCAAATACGATATGTGTTGCGGTCGATTCGAAAGTGTTGGAAAGCAATAACTCATAAAAACCCACTCGTTCCTCGGCCTTGACCGGTGCATATACATTGTGAATATACACCGGTGCATCGTGAATGAGAAGACGCAGAACCAAATAACGATTTCGAATGCTTCGATCGGTGAGTTCTTCAGCTGTTTCATAACCGGGAAAGTCCGAACGAAGGATTGTCATGACGCCGCCACTACGGTTTTGAGTCGGATGGAGAAAAGCACTGTTGTGATCATTGACAAACATTTTGTGCTGCATTTTTGAGGATAATAAAAATTGAAATGATTCCAGTTGGTTGTGATCGTGAAACTTGGTTTCTTGAACACAACAAATGGAGTGTTGTGATAAGATGTGGTCGATAAAAAGATGACCATTTTTATGAATTCCATTAACATTCACCGTGAGTGCTGAGACATTGTTCCACGTCGAAATAATCGAGGAGCCCTTAGCATTCACGCTGAAGTGGACCAGTAATCAGCCTCATTTCACCATCTTGTTGTGAGAGGTGAAGTGTTGTGTGTTCCTCTGGAAAAAAGCTAAGATTGACGGAAAGCTCAGAGATGTCACCATGGAGAATTCCTCGCCATTTACCGCCAAACCATAGAGACCAACACTTTATGCCCACGTCGTAGCGAAAGAACGATATGATCACATTAGTTGGAAGTAAACGACAATGAGGACCCGGAATCCAGATCACTGGTCCATCGGTGAGATATTGGATCCAGTGATCGTTTGTGTAAAATGTCGGGGCAGTACACATGAATAAGAGTTCCAAAAACGCGAGTGCTTTGGTTGCTCGAGTCAACCCAAGAACTATGTCTGTCGCTGACGTCCACCACGACATGACTTTCTCGAACAAGACAGATCGTTTTGAGGGAACTTTGCAACCAACGTGGCGACCCCATCGCGTCGCAAATGTAACATCTTCACCGAGATTGTACGCTGCAAAAACCCGATTTATCATGAGCAGATGCGCCAATTCATCCAACGCTTTATCATTCGACTCCATACACGCTAGTAGCACACCATTCATAGTGATCGGATGATCAAGTGCCGCTCGGATAATTTTGTCCGGATTTGTGCAGAACTGGACTAGCTTTCTAACGTGATGGATGCAAGCATCGGCTTGAACTAGCTTGTCCGGTCGGAGCGAGTGAAGGGCATTTTTGGAATAGATTTCCATTAGCTCCCCTATTTCCCCAACCCGGGTTCGTCGCTCTGATTTCTCGATCGCTGTATGCCGTTTCTGGTAAAAGTGTGCCGCCTCTTTCGAGGTGGCCACCTCTTGTCGCATCCGTAATTGTTTGATCTGACGCTGCAAGTGTACAATCGTTTTACGTAATTCATCCAGTATGTGGTGTAATTCATCATTTTGGAGTCGTAGTGCTTTGTTGTGTTTTTTGTCAAAGTTTTTTGTAGAAGTTAAGTGAAGTGTCACCATCGACTTCGGTATCAGGACTCTTTGTAGCCATATATCTGCTAAATAGGACACGAGGTGGTGCTCTGGAGACCATTTGTTCGATCGGCTCCGCTCGATTACGTTTTCCGGTGTTCCATGCCAACTTCATGAATACATCCCCATCCATCATTACCTTTGGTGGTGAGTATAACTGACTGGTCAGTTGAAAGGTTTAGGGTTTAGGGTTTAGGGTTTAGGGTTTTAGGGTTTAGGGTTTTAGGGTTTAGGGTTTAGGGTTTTAGGGTTTAGGGTTTAGGGTTTAGGGTTTAGGGTTTAGGGTTTAGGGTTTAGGGTTTAGGGTTTAGGGTTTAGGGTTTAGGGTTTAGGGTTTAGGGTTTAGGGTTTAGGGTTTAGGGTTTAGGGTTTAGGGTTTAGGGTTTAGGGTTTAGGGTTTAGGGTTTAGGGTTTAGGGTTTAGGGTTTAGGGTTTAGGGTTTAGGGTTTAGGGTTTAGGGTTTAGGGTTTAGGGTTTAGGGTTTAGGGTTTAGGGTTTAGGGTTTAGGGTTTAGGGTTTAGGGTTTAGGGTT